>OY101442.1:24486596-24644348 GCA_956483585.1 Gymnocheta viridis
TACAAACTCCATTTCTATGATATTTGCCAAACTTCTATTATTTATATTAGAAAATTTATCTTTTTCCCATAAGAAACGTTCAACTCAATTTTCTCGTTAATTAGGGGTTCTAAAGCAAAATGAATTATATGGTAAATTAACAAACAAAATGATCTGCAAGTATCAATAAATGAGCAAGTAACAGTGATCCTCACTCGCTCTATGCCAGAAACTTTGATGGGAATTGATCACTAGAAACTAATATATCGTACCAGTGCAAAAAATTTCTTACATTGCATTTTTTAAACCTTTTCAAAAGAAATTTTATTAAGAAAAATATCCATTAAAACGTTATCTTTAGTTATAGAACCTTTTGGAAAAAGCACTCCAAAAATAAGTATTTTATGGCGTTTTCTTTTTTAGAAAAAAGTGCAAAATAAAAAAGTTTGCAATATAACGATTTTTTTAAATAGTGAGTTTATTAGAAATTATTGTATCATCACTTACGATACAAAATTTTTGTCTTAAGATATTAAATAGATATTTTTTTATAAAAAGTTAAAAAAATTTTACTTTTTTGGAAAAGAAAACAGCATAAGTAAAACACATTTTTCAAGGAAAAATAACACCTCTTGAAAAGCATATACGCACCTTTATTTTTAACTAAATTATATTTTTCATTTTTGTTGATACAGCGGCCGAGCGATATTGTCTTTGCGTGTTTTCTTAAGAGAAGTAACAACTCAGGCAGTTAATGCCTACCTACCAACCATATCGATGTGCTACTTTCTTTCGGAATAGGATAGTATAGAAAGGACAGTTAGTAAAAGGGAAAAAGCTTTAATTAATTATTTACAACTCTGCTATAACGCATTTAGTTAATTATTTATAAAAGTCCTGCTGTGCCTTTGGTGTCAAGTAAGCGCATTAAATTTGTTTAAGCTGTACAGCCATTTTACCAACGAAGGAGGGCGCGATTTGTGAGGTGTACTAGCATACACCAGTTCAACAACAACAAATACAATGACACACTAATACGCATTTGGAAAACGCTGGACTTTTTATGACTTGTCTGAAACTGAGATCGAGCGTACGCTCTCACTGATCACTGGGCTTATAGTCACCGCGCTAATTCGGGGAACATCACAGATGTATCACTTTTTCTTAATTTTGGCGATTTGAAACAAATTTTTGCAGTTTTAACGATTTGTGTTTGTTTTAACGATTTTGAATTAAACTACACAGTTTCAGCGCTTTTCTTTCTTATGGGGTATTTTGTTAAGTTTGGCATTGTTTTATCATATTAGAGATTTTTCATCTTTATAGTAATTATTTTCTTTTTTTGAGATTTTTTCACTACAAAGATTTTTTCCTTTATATCTATTTTAACTACTTTGACGATTTTTTTTTATAACTTTTGCGCTTTTTCCATTTGGGCAATTTTACTGTTCTAGTGATTTTTTCCATATTGACTCTTTTTAATTTTAGATTTTTTCTATATTTGCGATTTTATTTCGTTGTGGCAATATTCTCCGTTTGGTGCGATTTTTTTAGTTTTGCGATTTTTTCAGTTTTGATTTTTATTAATTTTCTATTTTTTCAATTATATTTCGTTTTTTGTTTTGCGATTTTTTCAGTTTTGAGTTTTATGGTAGTTTTGGCGATCTTTTTCTCTTATGCCATTTATTTAAATTTTAACTTGATTTTATTTTCAGTATTTGTTTTCGTAGTGTCCGTAGGAATAGATGCCCTGTCATAATATTAAGCCTCTAGGTACTTCGGTTCCCAAGATATAGCTCTATATAAAAAATAACATATCTTGTCTACATACTCTTTACTTTTAATATTTTGTATTTGTTGTTACAGCTGTATATTCTTAAACTTTCAAGTGTCTACCTATTTCTGATCACTGAGGAGAGATATCTTAGCGAAACAATAGAGGTCCCGTTCCCGTTTTTGCTCCTTATGTGCGGAAACCTAACCGTAGCCTCTCAAAACTGTACCTTTCGAAAAAGTACCCTTAAAAAGTGAACATAAATAAGAACCGTTTAAAGAAGCACTTTTTTAAAATCTAACTTAAAAGAAAACAAATTGTTTCAAAAATGCTTTTGATAAAAATAACCTGGTCTTACAGATAAATATAATTTCGTAAAAAAGAAATTTTCTTAGTAAGAATATACTATATGTATGTCCTTTACTCCTCCAAGGAGCATAGTATGTAACTTTTAAAAAATTTATTTATAATGTTTTTTTTTAAACAATAATTTTTAAATAAGTAAGTAGCTTTAAATAAGTCTCTTCTAAGCGTATTTTTAAAGAATCTTTTAAAAAAAAGATGTTTCCAAAAAAGTATTATTTAAAAGAGAACTTTTGAGAAAAGTATCTTTAAATTTTTTTCCTTAAATTAGCTTTTGCTATAAATAAGCTAAAGTTTTTTTTATTTATCTTGCAAAGAGGAATCTTTTCTTACAAAAAGTACATTTTCTTTTAAAATTATGTTTTTTATAAAAACATATCCTTTGCCACAAAGAGATTATTTTATTATTCATTGCTAATTGCCCTTTCTTGCAAGGGAATCTTCCGTATAAAAATTGTATTTTCTTTTATTTTGCACTTATTTACAAAAAGTAGTTTTTTAATGGCTAAAAAACGCCCCACATATTCAAATCCTATCAATAAAGGCCCCAAAATTACTTCATACAGCACTTGTGATTATAGATATTTATATTTAAGTTAGTTTGTGGAGTTTCCTTGCATAAATGTACATGTATTGCTTACTTTGACTTTCGTTCGCTTTTTTTTGTTGTATGTTTGTGCAATGATGGATATTTGTGTACAAAACTTTGATTCGAAATATAAAAAACATATATATATGTATATATATTTACAACAAAAAAATATATATATACAAAAATGTTACCACACATTTCGGTATTAAAATCACAATAGCAAAAACAACATTAGCAACAACAACTATATAAAATAAGTGCAATTGCAATATTAGCTGCATTGCGGATTTAATGCATCTTTTGCTAATAAAACGTTCATATACTTACAAATAAAAGCACATACACACTTTTAGACTTATGAAACACTTATGAAAAAAAAAAATAATAAATGCATACATGTGTATGTTTATAGATATTCTGAGCTTGTATAGATAAATAAAAAATGTAACTTTTTCTATGCAAGTGTGGTTCGTATCTTTTGTTGCCCTGCTAGAATGAATGATTTTGTGCATTGAATGCGTTTGTATTTTTTTTTTTGTTTGCTTCTTTCTAATATTTACTAATATATGGATTTTTTTTATGGCTGCAATATCTAGCATACAAGTCAATCATTAAAAAAGGCCTAAAGTCTTTATTACAATCTGCTATACATTTTGAAAGCAAAATCAAACCCATTTGCAAGCACACAAAAACACACACACATGCATGCATCATATCAGCAGTTTCGAAGAAGAGCCTAAAAGTCCTAGTTTGCATTCATCTGCTTAGAGACATCAGCTACCACAACAGCTTTCTAAGTTTGGCTGTTTGTACAGTCAACATTAACAGATTTGTTTTTATATATATAAACATTTTTTTTTTGGCTAAGAGTTGCACTTGCCACCACCTCTACTCTTGCACACATGCGGCAACATACTTAAAAAGTTTGTTGCAATACATTTTTCCATTGTCTGCTTCAATCACTTAATCTTATATGCATATGAAGCTTGTGTGCGTGTGCAGCCAAATATCTACATTATTTTGAAAGTGCATTTCATTTCCATTAGTGTATTAGTGAAATTTATCGTTTTTTTTTTGTTACAGTTGGCAGTTTTTTGTCTTTTTGTTTTTTTTATTTTATGGTTTCGCATAAGTTTTCAATTAAAAAGAATTGCTTTTTACCGCTCTCGACGACTTTATGATTTATAATTTCAATATGTCAGGGTTTGAGATTTGGTAGTGCATATGCTTGTGTGTATGTATGTGTGCAATTTGCATGTGTAGCGGTGGGTGTTTCTGGTTTAGTAATTTGAATAGCCTTGTTTTGTTGGATTTTTCGCTAGCATCTATGTATTTTTGTTTTGTGCTTATTAATCATTTGGATTTTTATTTCCTAAGTTGCAAAGGATTAGTACATCTCAAAAAATTACAGCAAACTAAATTTTTTTTGGATAAAGGGATATATGTATGTATCTAGTTTCATAAGTCATATCTTTAATTACAGCAAGTTTGATATATTAAGATTATAGATTAAATCACGTTTTGCTGATCAAGAGTATCCCGAAATAATTCAAGACAATAATTATTATGTTTTAAAGGCACTTGAATGAAAATATTACATTGTGGTTTAATCTTACGTTCACGAGGTTCAAAACTCTTACAACTGTTATTTTTAGCATTTTTTATATAAAATTAACTGAATTTTTTTTTAATTAATATCATTACCTTAATTTAGAATAGCAGCATCTAACATAAACAAAGTATTAAAGTAACAGGCAAAACACTCAATATAAAATAATTATAAAAAACATTATTATTATTATTATAGTTGTAGAACTAATTAAATTTATTATTAAAAACTTTTCATGGCTAAAAAAAGAACTATAAGATACACAAGAAGACCACATGTCTTCACTTTTTATAACTAAAAATTATACACAAAAAGGACTCTTCTGACGTGTTTCTATTATTTTTATATTTTATTCTTCTGTGATTTTTTTAAAGGTAAGATACGCCTTTTCTATGCACTAATTTTAAAACTAGTTTTTAAAACCAACATTTGTTTCGTTAACTATATAAAAATGTTTAACAAGCTCAAACTCGTTGTGTTTGCAGCGTATCTATACAGAGATCCTGTAGCCACTTTCCCACTCCATGATCAGTCAAAACTTCTGCAGCTTCACTTCATATTGTGATTTTGAAAAAAATTTTCAATCTCACCGATTCGAATAAGTACTAATCACATTAACGTGCACTTATGTAAACATAATAATATAAAAAAAGTTGTCAGCCGAAATACGAGTGAATTCAGTCAGCTGATCTCTCAAGGCCATCTCTTCTAAATCGCCTTGTAAAATGCCTTTTCTTAATTTTTTTTAAGAAGTTTTAATAAAAACTTTTCTCGCTACTGTTTTCATCAAATCAGCCGCCTGCATATTAAATTCTTTACCTACTTCTTATATTTTTAATTACAACTTGCCAAAACCCGCAAACCTCAACATAAAAACAAAAGATGCATTCTAAGAAATTTGACAATCTTTAACTCCTGCCGCGAAAATAAAATATAATAAAATATTTTCTTTTAAGACAAATTCTTTGCAAAAATAATGCACTTGTTAAGCAAAGGGAGAAGCTGAAATATTGAATTCAGCCTAAAAGATGACTACCAAAAAAAGGGGTGGCTTCTTAACTCAAGGCTGCTGGATATTTTTAATAAACCCTTTCCCCAAATTGCATTTTGAAACCAAACTGAACTGACTGACTACTGCAACACTTGATTTTGCATATTCTGGCAAAAAAGAAATCAACAAGAAACAAAAAATAAATTTTAATTTCAAATATTTTATTCATACCAGCCGTAAACAAAAGAAAAAACTGCACAAAATAAAGTTAAGAAAAAGTTGCTGTAAAGAAGAATGTAAAGAAAAAATCTTGAGCAAACATAAAAAGAAATAAAAAATACAAATAAAAAATAAAATACAAGAACTGCATAACAGCTTTAATGTGCAAAAAGAAACAACTTATTTATAAAAATCAAACAAAACAGCAAACACGTAACAGAAATCCTTTAGCTTTAAAAATTTTTTATTGATAGTGATATAGAAAATTTTAGCTACCGCTCTGTTGAACAACCCTTCTTTTTTTCGTTACAACAAAAATAAGTCTACACAAGTAAAAGGCTAAACCCTTTAAGACTTTGTAAAACACTTGCAGATGTTAAATCATTTCTTAAGAGCTTTTGATTCTTTCTTCTTTGCAATACAAAATGCAAATAGCAGCAAAAAATTAAAATAAAAGATTGTAATATAAAGACTTATGATGCAAAAGAAATATTAAAAAGATGATTAAGCTTTAATATGATTTTTTGAGTGCAATTTTAATGAGAAATTAAAAAATCTCAGAAAAATTAAAATTGCCAGCAACTCGCACATACGAGTGTGCATGACCTTAATTTGTTTGCCTTTTTTATGGTTTCTTTCAAAATAAGACAATTTTGCCAAACAAAAATTGTCTATTTAATTATAGAGAGAACCAGGCACCTGAAATGATTTCTTTTGATGCGGTTTTTCTGCCAACTTTTTCCTTTCTTTATTTTTTTATATATGTATGTATTTGTTTTTTTTTTAATTTCCAACTTTTTGCTCAGCCAACAACCTTTAACAGCCCTAGAAAAGTTTGGCTGTCTTGTAATATTTGAGAGGGACAGAAAATACAAACTCAAACCTTGTCATCATTAACACGTTATTATATTCCTCGCAGCTTAATGATATTATTTTTCTAAATGCAATATGACATATGGGGCATTCCACGTGAAGCAGACAAGTGAGAAATTCTTATTCCCAAATTTATTAACATGGAATTATGTATGTTGAAATGCTATTTTTGGGGACTGCAGGGATTCTAAAACTTGTCTAGCAAACAAATATATGCTACTTCGAATCACATTTCATTGCTTTGAAAAGTTACAATGAAGTAAAGAAAACGGACAAGTGGTTAAAGTCAATATATAAAAAAAAAAAAAAAAAATAAAAATTTAGATTTCTTTTTGCTCAACCTGTGTTTTCCAAGATGTAATTAATTGAAACCATTTCTATTTTTGCTAAACTGTTTTAATTTAATCATTTTAAGAAACATTTTCTTCTGTGTAGATTTTTAAAATAAAAATGTATTTCTTTAAATGAAATTCAAGGCGAATTCATAACAGGTGGTCTTGATAGTTCAGCTGATTATTTTTTGCTCCTTGCATCTCCATACATTTTGATCTGTTTTGTTTGTCAAAATTAGTTTATATTTGATTTATATATAGTGTTTGACGTTAGATTTTGACAAAGAAAGCAGGTATTTTTCAAAGCGAATTGAGGCGAGTCTGTCTGTGAATAATTGTCCTTGTTTGAAATTGAAATAGGTCGAGGCAAAATTATAAAAACTGTTAATTAAGAAATTTATGTCAATATTTCCTAAATATTTTTCCATAATAATATTTATTATTTAATTCTAAATCATTAATATAAACTTTTTTTTTACATTTTCAGGTAAATATCACAAATTTTAATGGAGCTCACGGTTGTCTGTCGTTAATTTTTCTGTGATCATGATTTGACATTATTGAGGTATAAAACTGTAAAAACTTTAAATTGATTTGGTATAAATTATTTCAGCTAAACTTTAAAGGACTTAGAGACGGACTTTTTTAGAGGCAGGAAGTTTGAAAAATCAGGCTAATAATAATTATAACTAAATGTATAATCCCTCTCGTTCTCTCTCTCCCTCTCACTCACGGTTTCATTAACTTTAATAACAGCTTAATTAATTTGAATTATTACAAGCGTCTTATAGCTCGGCTCTCACGTTGTTTTGCTTCACATAAAAAGAAGGTGTCATTGAACACATTTCCTGTTTGATATCAATTTTTTCTTTAGTTTTCGTTGCTTTATTACAATTTCCTACGCTTTTCAACTGTAACCTGAGACATAATTTAAGATCTAAAGGTTTATTTTGTTGTATTTTAATTGTTGGAATCTTCTTCTTTTATTGTTGTCGTCGTCTTATCAGACAACAACAGCAACTGCAACAACTGCGCAAGGAAGTGAATTTAACCACTGTAACAATTTGTATTGTTTTGACTTTTATTTCGATATCTTAATGTTTCTTCTTTTTTTTCTTTTTTATTAGCTGTTGTTTGCCTGGATGACTGTTTCTTCCAAAATGCGTTTTTAAGTGTTTAGATCTTTTGTCTTAAATTGTATGAGTTTGTCTGTGTGTGTGTGTTTGTTTTTTTACATTTTGTCACTTCTTATAGAAATGGTATTGTGTTTTGACCCTTTTTTTAATTGTTTGTCTTGGCCTTTATTTATATTATGGTTCCTTTTGTTTGTTTTGCGGTTCATTAAGGTAAACTGATACAGTTTTAAAGACATTTTCCCAAGAATATAAATTAAGCCTGAAGTCAAAACACAATTTGCTAGTTATGTTTGAATTGAAAACAAGGTTTGATCAAATATTAAACACACAATTTATATGAATTTGCTAAGATTTAGAGAAATCATAGCAAGCGTATGTTTTCTTTCTTATACGCTTTTTTTAAAGAACTTAATTGGAAAATTTACATTCGCAAAACACTCTGTCAATGAAAATTTCAAATTGTTCACAAACATTGATTTAAATGGTAAATTTTTACCTATCTGTTTTTACTTTCATATATTCACGTCAGTTGGACTTAAATTTATATTTTTTTCTATATTTGGAAAGTATGAAATTTAAGTTTTTATTTAAGTTGTATTTTTCCCATGACATTTTTAAGCTTAAAATTGTTTAATAATTAAAAATAAAAAACCAAATAATAATTTTTAAATTTTAATTATTTTTATTTTATATAATTTTTTAGGCTTGAACTTGACTAATAATTAAAAATCGAAAAATAAATAATAATGAAATTCAGATTTAATGCAGCTTAAAAGACCTAAAATAGAAATATATATATTTTTTTAATTCCAAAGTCGAATATTCTAACACAAATTCGAAACTTTGAGCATACAACACATTAAGATTCAGATTTACTCGTTTGCTTTTGCAAATTACAGAGCTTAATGCAAATGAATTAAACATTAATCAGCTTACAATTAGAAAAATTAAATAAAATGTCTTAAAAACCCCCAATTTTCGAATTATAAAAATTATTAATTCGAAACTTTTAAAACACGACAAAAAGAATCCTTCTTACCTTCACTAGATCGTTAAAACGCAAAAATGCAAGAAAGTAATTTCTAAAATTTCTTAGGAAATTTCTAATTTTTGATTTAAGTTTGATTTTTTGAATTTCAATTTAATAAAAATCTAAAAGCTTGAATTTCACTAATTATTACACGGTTCAACAAAAATTTTACTTTGTCTTTATAGCGTAAAATTTCGATATTTTAGGCCGTAATTAGACGAAAGAAAAAATATATTACATAAAAAAGTTTGATTTTGCATTTAGGAGACCGATTGAACTATAGTTTTCAGAATCTGTGTTTTTAATTTTTAATTGAAGATGAAACCATTCAAACAAATATGTTTATTATTTTTTCTATCAAAATATCTTTAAAATAAGTGGAAAATAAGTTAAAGGGCACACTTTTACTTTTCTCTTATATTCATAAGTACATTCTCTCAAGAAATCCCAAATATAGTTTCCCATCATGTTTTCATTGTATTGGCCATGATAACGTTGTTCGAAACTCATAATGTCCTGATGGAAACGTTCTCTTCTAACGTGCTCTTCTAAATACGCTCCCATGTTGTTTTATCTAATTGAGCATGCAGCATAAGTAGTTTTTAAGATATCTTGCAGTTCATGGTCTTAACATTTTTTAGCATGTCCCAGCATATCCTTTCGTAGTTTTCAGCTTTGTTATTTGCTGAAAATCCAGAAACTACTGTTTTAAAACTGTTCCAACTCGCTTTTTGAGTACAATTCAGCAACGTTGGAAATTTTTCATTGGCGAAAATCTGTCTAGCTAACTTTTTATTCTGATAACTTCGGGAAAACAATTTTCAAGTATCCAAAAGCGTCTGAAGTTTCATCCAGGTTTTTAACGAACTGTTTCATCAACTATAACTTAATGTGCAGAGGTGACATTAACATCAACAGTCGGATCAAATTTTATGTGTGGCTTTCCGACACAAAATTCTTTTCTTACAGGCCATGACCATTGATCCGCTCTGCTATCCCATTGTAAGTTTTTCTAGCCTTGTACAAAATAAGTGATCGATGTTTATCACTCGAGTGCCATCTAGCGGCACTATGTGAACGTAAAATCTCCCTCTGATCAAGCGGTATTTTTGAATGTATTAAAATTTATTATTACTATAACTATCACAAAAGCAAACTTTATATAAAATAAATTTTTTCTTTTTATTTTTGTGCTTAATTCACGGAAAATCATAAAATAAACTTGAGTACAAGGAACGAAAATTTTTTTGTAGAGTCGTGTTATTATTATTTCTATAATGCAGTAAGTTCCCAAGCTTTTGAAATAAAATGTTTTTAATAGTACAAATATTAAAGTCTTAGCATCCTATTTTTATCCTTATTCCCAGCCCGTTTTAAACCGCATCAAATGATTCTCGTGCTTAATTACAGAGGCGTTCTTTATCTCAAATCTGAAGTATAATTTTGTGAAATATTTCTTCTTCCTCTCAATGATCTTTTATTAGTTAGCATGTCTTCAATATCTTATTTTTCCATTAAAGGGGATATGAGTTCAGTAATTAAAACAAATCTAAAGAATTTTGTTTTACTATTTTATTTTCACTTCAAAAATTGGTGCAATTGTCTTTATATTAAAATGTCCCTTCTAAGTATTAATGGATTTTGTAATGTTGAAGACAATACAGAAAAAAAGTGTAAAAATTTATGAAGAAAGTGCAATCAACCAGAGCATTTAAATGTCCAAATACATGCAGACAAATACAAGAACCCAGTCTGACAACCGGACGCACTCATTAAAGCCTTGAAAATACTCGATGTATCAATGGTTTAGTGCGTTTGAGTATTTACATGCATGTGTGTGTGTGTGTGTTTGTTGAAAATAAAACTAATAATAATTTTTTCTTTGTTCAACCTGCTTGCATTTTAATTTGGTTTCAGTTATTGCTTGCAATCATTTAACGAGGGTTGACTGAAGCATATAACAGAGACTTCTAAAAAATAGATAATAGATATGCATTTAAAACAAATTAATTTCAAAATTCTTTTATAATAAAAAACTTAATATTGTTAGTCGTAAGATATACAAATTTAACGATTACCATGTAACTAACAGCTCCTCTATGACAAAATTGCACCGATCACCGGAATAATGATTCAAACAAATGACACAAAGATGAAGGAGACGATCATAAGCAAAAGACTTTTCTTTACTTTGTTGAAATTCTATGAATTTCTGATATCTTATTTACCACAATATTAATTAAGTTCATGTTAAGCAATTCAATAGTTTGTGAAACAAAAGTTTTCTTTCTATTCTGAAAAGACGTTTTAATGTTTAATTTCTTCCCTATTCACATTAGTCACCTCTCGTATATTAAGTCAATATTTTCAAAGTCAGCAAGCAAGTAGACAAAGACAGCACCCGCTTTAACAATTGGACATGTATTTGAGTTATGATCGAAATGACAATGACTACAATGCTCATCATAAAGTTGATAATGATGTAAACAGATGACAGTCAGACAGTTAATAAAAGTATTACAGTGTTGTTTAAATATTGTTTAATTAAAATTGAAATGAATATAATATCTTTAATGTCCCCCCTAATGTGCTATTTTTCTTAACACTACTGCTTGGGCTTAGTTATATTTTGTTTAAATTAAATCAAGTCTGAGTTAAACAAAGGTTTAATAAAACATTAATTTATATTATAATTTATTTATAACACTGACTCAGTCAATAAGTGTTAACTCGAACAAAGGGGATTATTTAATTGATTTTGACACTTCATATTTTGAAAATATTTAGTATGAAAAAAAAATATATTAATGGCTAGCAAATTTCTCTACGTATAAGTATATGTAAGAATCATTTAATAGTTCATATCGGATTTCACAAAGAAAGGTTGATTTATCATGGAAAGATTTTATACTAAAGAAGAAATAATTGCGATAGAACGTTGAATTTTTTAAATAAAACTTGTATGATTCAACTTTGCCCAAAAAAGAAATTCATTTAAATATAAAAATATATTTAAATTTTTTGTGAGCATTTTGTGAGAAGGGCACCGCCTGATCACGCATGATCGTGGTCAGTTTTTTGTTCCAATCACGTGAGGGTTCATGAACGTGAGCCAAAAATATGAGGTAGTGCGTGAGCGTGCATGAGTAAAATTTTTTTATCGTGAGCGTGCATGAGCGTGATTGAAAAGTCACTCACGATTCCATCTCTAGTGAGCATCCACGAGATCAAAAATATTTTTTTTCATATTCAAGGGCTTGTAGCTGATCGGAAATACTTCATGGGGAAAAACCATTGCTAACATTTTTGTTCAAAGTAATTCAAAAAGTACAAAACCTTAAAAATATCCCATTGACTTACATGTCGATTATGGAAAGCAACTGAACTTCAGTTGCGTTGTCGGGCGGGAAATGAGAATTTGTGGTTGCCAGAAAAGCACTAAATAATAGCTGGAACTAACAACTCTTAGTTGCTAGCTGGCATCCGTAATATCATTTTCTGAAACTGGCAACACAACTGCACTTCGGTTGCTATCCATAATCGTGCCATTTCCGAAAGCAATGATTATGGATCCCAAAACACGTACATATCTATCCCTTAAGTAAGAGCAAAGCCAACCTACTACAAGCTATCGAAGAAATCATGAGTATGAAATGCATTGAGTATTGTAAATGTTAGAAAGCATTTAGTAGTCCTTTTTCGAAAAAATCAGGATATTCATTGAGCGTACAGGGCTCTTCAAAATTTGTTTGCTTCAACCATAAAAAATTACTTTCAAGACGCATTAAAGACTTAAATTCCTATATATAAACGATTTACAAAGTTATAGTAGGTTTCTTGTAGGAATTTCATACGGAAAACCCGGTTTTAAGCACACATTAAATTTATTAATCGTTTATGAGTTACCACGTTTATAGCTTGAGGACAAAAAAGCCCAAGTATTGCAAATTATCTTTAAACTTTTATTATTTTAAGCAATAATACTTAAGTATTAATAAAACCAAAAAAAGTTTGTCTTAAGTAAAAACGAAAATTAAAAAGAAAAATGATACATGAAATAAAAACAACGTGTAGCAATGGGTTAATTCAACGTTAATTAGTGATGGTAAAATTTTAATATTGATCGTGGTGAAGGTGTGTTTGCTTTAAAAACAATACCTCCCACAATAAAAATAACTCTCGTATCATTTTTCGAGTTATAATTTGCATTAATACAAATTTGAAATCACATTCAACCGTTCAACAGTGGCGGATACATGAAAACACACATGAACAGTGATGGGAGTGTAGCTGCGTTGTTTCTGTTCTGCCGTGTAATTTGAAATTAATTAATGTTAAATTTTTCCTTGTTCCTTTAGAGTATTGTCTCATGTCCAATTCTTTCTGACTAAAAATGTTATGAACTTTAGCCAAAATATTAATCATTTTGGATTAAAAGCCATTATTAACTCTATTTATTATTAAAATTTTTCTATCCAACTTATATTTTAATTTTTTAAATCCAAAAGTCAAAGTGGCCACCAAACCAAAAATTATCTACAGATTTCTCAAGACAATTAAATTAAAAAAGGGGCGTTAGAAAAATAAAATAATTAAAATGTTCCCAAACATACAAAACAAGACAAAAGATTAACTACATACGAGTACGAATGAATGAAATTAAACATACACACTAATGTCTGAATGCATATAGACTCTTATCTGTCTATGTCTCAATTAAAGATACCATCTCCAATTCCAAGCCATTCATAAACGAATCTAGTCTTAGTCCTACTATTTGTTTACACAAATCTTTTAAAACTAAACCAGTCATTACAAACAATAAAATAAAACAGAAACAGAAACGAACAAAAAAACATAATTCTTAGACAAAGATCACAACAACAGCAAAAAAAGGCAACAAATAAAACAAACAAAAAATTAGTTGATTTATGTTGCATTATGACAATGATGATGGGTGACAAATAAAAGCGATGGACCATCATCGTCATCACACAGCAAAAGCATAAATATTGTGCAGAACCACAACAGACAGTCTGACGCAGTTGATGTCTTTATATGCCGGATATGCTAATCAGACCCCAGAGTATACGAGCACTTGTGTGTAGAAATCGACAATAAAAATTTTGTATGTTTTTTTCTTTATTATTTTCTATTTAGATTTTTTAACAAACCAAGTGAAACACTTTGATTTAACACTTCTTGTCAGAAATTGATTGAAATATTAATAAAAATCACAAAAACATAAACTTTTTAGACGTACAAGTAAGTGTTGTAACCCTCTTTTGCGCTGGCGCACTTTAAATAAGTATTATTTGAAAAATTTAAACGAAAATGTATTGAAACTAGTTTCAAATAGCCCACATAATAGAAGCTTAGTAAAGAGAAAAGAACAGGAACGTGTTGAAAATATTCCGTTTCGAAGGGAAGGGTTTAATGAGAGACATTTGTCGAAGAGTGGCAAGCAAAAGTTTTTAGTTAATCGCTGCCTTCTTTCTGTTAAGAAAAAATTCTTCCTGTTAAAAAAATTTTACAGGTCGTTTTTATTATTTTTAGAAAATTTTTAATAAATTTTTTCACAAGTTTTAGGATTGAAAGAATAAAACAATTATCAACACTCTTGGAAAAACTATTTTTGGGTAAAAAGGGACATGGCTCAAAGCGCAAAAATTAGGAAGTGTGAGTCCTTTGAACTAAAACGAATGCTTAAATAACATTGTTTACTTAAATCTTCTTGTTGACTTTAGTGGAAGCTAAACTCAAAAATTTCACGACAACAAATTCTGGTTTTACGGATTTTTGAAAAAGATATTAAAACTTCAGTTTTCAAGGATGCAAAAAGTATGCAAAGTTTTCTAATTGCTTCAAAATATATAGAATTTTTTATTGGGAAATTATTCTTTAATAAAAATACTAAAAAATATATTTCAAAAAAATTACTGAAGTAAAAATTATTCCAATTAAATTTTTCGCAGGAAAATAATTTTTTTTACTTACAATTTTTCGAAGCATAACTGCTGGGAAAAATTCACAAAAGGAAAAAGATTTATTTTCATATAATATTTCGAAATCAAATTATTCGGATATGCTAACAGTCCATTAACATTATTCCAATGAGTATAAATAATTCAAATAGAAATATTTCAATAAAAACTATTCGTATGAAATAATTCGCAAATAAATATTTGTTCTTTAACTAAATTTATTCGAATGAAATTGTTGAAATCAAAATTTGGGGTCAAAATATCTTTCAAAATAATGGAAACCACGAGAAAAAATACGCGTCACAATGTTAAAAAACGCCAGTTAAAATCATTCCAAGAACTTTATTCAAATAAAAGTTATTCGTATGAAATTATTCACATACAAATATTTTCTCTTTACTTAAAATTATTTGAATCACAATTTTTTGTAAGACAACATTGAAAAAAAGGTACACTATAATCAATTGAAATAATTCGTATTATATTGCTCGAATTATAATATTCACATGAAAGAAATTTCTTTAAATAAAATAATTCGAATAAATTTGTCCAAATCAAAATTGATCAATAATTAAAAAAACTGATCTATGCAAATCGCATAAAGTAAATGAAAATAAAATTATACATATATGCCAAAAAAATTATTATTATTCGAATAAGAATTATTCAATTCGAATAAAATCGTTAAAGAGTTATTTATGGGATTTTTTTAATTACGATTAATTGTAATTCCAGGCGCGCTGGTTTTTCATACTGTTATTTGATTTATTCAATGACATGTTCTTAAAAATACCTCACTCAATAATCAAATTCAGTATATCGTTGGCTTAATATAGAAAAGGCGTATCTCGATTTTATTTCAAAACGCAGCTTTTAATCTTTTCTGGCATTACACTTTCGAATACACAAGACAAGCTAAGAATTGCAATTTTAAAATAAATCGGAATACCTCCTTTCTATATTAAGCCAACGATATATTAAACAAAAAAAAAACAAACAATTTTACTAAATTAGTAAAATAATAATTTGGGAAAACAGCACTTTACGAATTTTTTTTTAATAAAATTATTTGAACAATATTTTTCAAATTGAAATTACTGCAACAAATATTTTCAAAAATTAAACCGATTTATTTTCATAACAGATCTTTGAAACAAATTATTCGAATACGCCCAATATAAAATTACTCGAACACATTTTATTCGAATGAAGTGATTGGCATAAAAATGTATTTTCCTAAAATTATAGAATGAAATTAAATGTAGCGAAATTTTTAGAAAGCAAAAGTATTTAAAAAAAAGAAATCGAATTAATCGCAAAAAAAATATCTTACAATCAAATTATAAGAATACATCAATAAAGATAGAACAAATAAAATTATTAAAATAAAAATTATTCGGATAAAATACATTTTCTATAAATAAAAATAAAAATAAAAATAATATTGTTAGTAGCGCAAATAGGGCAAAGAAAATTTTTAAAACAGGGAGACAATGAAAATCATTTGGATAAAGTTACTTCCGTAATTAAAATAAAATAAAAGCGTTCGAATAAAAGTTGCTGGAAAACAACATTTCAAAAAACGGAACACAACATTAAATAAATTCGAATACAAATAATAGAAGTACCAAATAAAAATGTATTTCAAAAGAATTATTCGCACAAAACAAAATACTTTATTTAAAAATATTTAAGAAAAATCATTTCCATCAAAATCGCAAAGGCAAAATAATCGTAAAACAGAAACTTACTCATAAAATAAACTCGAATCAAATTACTCGAATATGGCAATAAAAATCAATCAAATAAAATTACATAAATTAAAATTGTTCGAGCAATAATTACTGGCATGAAATTGCTCACATAAACAATACTTTATTCGAATAAAAAATATCTGTTTAAATTTTTTGTCGATTCCGTACACAAAGGATGCAGATTGAATTAAGGCTCCTTTCCACCCATGCATCTGTTACAGAAGTATACTTTTAGGTATGTACCTGAAATTTTCAAAAATATTGTATTACTACGAAAGATATTACAAAAACTTAAAAGTATTATCTTAATGAAATAAAATTAGAGGTGGTCTCCGTCACAAAAAAAAACAGAACAGAACAGAAAACAGCTCTGGTATGAATATATTCCTATAAAGAAAACGTAAAACTTTTCTATCCTTTGCAATCAATGTTTTCTGTTTAGAAAGTTCTTGATGTTTTAATTAAAAATATTTTCGATGTATAGACAAATTTTTTTTTAACACTGACGAAATATATCTTGAGGCTAACTTCTTTGATTTTGGCCATGAAGTCTTCAGCAACTGTAACATTTCAAAAACACTCGATTAGCTACGCCACTGTTTCAAGACTTGAAAACCATATTTATGATGAATGAATTTTTTTCATATCTATTTAATTTATGTTACTACAGATTGCGGCGACCAAAAAGATAGATAGACTGAAAATGTTATGCGTGCACGAAAAAGAGGAAACCCAATCATTCTAATTTTTTAATATTCTTTTCCTACTTTTTATTCCAAATGCGGAACTCGAGCAACTGTTTAGTCTTCATATTATTAAGTAATAGTTGTATTAAAAATAATACAAGTCTATTAAAAGATACAAGTAATAGCTGATGGTCACCAATCGCCAATTGAAGTGGGAAAATTATTTAATTTTTTTTATATTTTTGGTTTCATTTAAAACTGTCCTAGAAAGAGATAATATGTTACACAAATTAGTATTAATATTGTAATGATAATACCATCTTGTTTGTATCTTAAGCTTAAACTATAGTGTTGTATGCATCGTGCAAAAGTGTATGGGAATTTTTCTGTTTTCTCTGCAGAGTTTTTCAAATTAAAGAAAGGAAATTATTAAAATATTGTGGTGTATTTTTTTCCACAAAACAATGGCTTGAGAACGAAAATGCATTATACGAGTAGAATGGTCAATGATATTTTTATTTTTATTAGGAAATTAGTTTAAAAACGACAATATCAGCAGCAGTGGAAGTAGTGCTCATAGCAAACCAAGGAACCTTACCCTTACTCAGGCGTGCTCTATAAAAGAGCGTGAGAAATAACACCCTCTATATGGTTGTGGTGCCATTTACATTATTTTCTTTATAGACATTGTGAGTTTTGACGAAATTATGTAAATGCAGCTTTTGCATTATTAGTTTCCCGTGTATTACAAATATAATGAAAATTTTCCTGCATTGTTTTATAGCAAGTGGGTGAGGGTGAGGGTAAGTAACTGCCTGCCTGCCTACTACCTGTTATGAACTTGCATATTATTGGTTCTGCATCAAGGATTTGCTTTGGAACAAAACCCACCCTCTTTCCATATGAAGGAAGGTGTGGTGATCTATGGGTCAATTGTTGCATGATTTGTTTTGTTTCATGTTTTTTTTTTATTCAAACGGAAATTCGGTTTGTTGAATTATTATTATCAACTTCCTGAATTCTCATACATTTAGTTTTGCATTAAATGCATAAAGTCCTTTAGAAATTCTTTTTAAATTCCCATACATTTAACAGATTATTTTTAATTGTTTTAAGGAAAAGGATTTTTCTTATCTCAAGCATGACTGCAACAAGAAAAGGAAATTGAAATTTTATTGTGAGAAAATTTAAGACTTTTTATGAAAGTTTGAATGTTTTAAGCCCAGTGTGTGATTTTAAATCTTGCAAATTCTCAGGCTTCCGCAGGTGTTATTTCCATAATTTTATTGTAAGCAAATTATAGTAGACTCCAAGTATTGATTTAAATCTGGATTTAATGTTTTTCAATATTAATTTGAAGAAATCGGTTGTCACATTGCTCTGTTAAATCGGCTACCACATGTTTATCCTGCAAAATCTTTATAGTTCCTTGGATCAATTCTATTTTGTGTATTTGAATACAAGCAAGAACACAATTAAATTATGCAATTGTTTTCATTGAAATATTTAATACTGCTCCTGCACAAAATTTTAAATCGCATTCTTATTCAACTGCAAATACAAGACTGATTTAAGAAAAGACTTTCAATGCTGCCACATATAACATTTCAATGATTTATTGACATTTTGAAAACTTAACAAAAGCGAAGGCGTTTGAATCAAACAGAGAATATTTAAAATAAAATTAATATGTTACATTTATATAGTGTATAACTGCTAGATATAAATTGGGTATCTAGTCAAATAAACATAACCCAATGATAAAATTTGTATTCAGTCTGACGGAATTTCAGCGCAACTTAAAAATAAATGTTAAAAAAAAATTAGTGAAAAATCATGTAACACAAATAAAACTGAATTTTATTATGCCAGCAATTGGCTAAGAACTCACAATCTCTGGCCGGGCATAGCTGGGTCAACAATATTATGGTTGTTGCAAAAATTGTATGGTTGTAGCAAACTACCTATTGTTGGTTTTTTACATTCTAAATATAGAAATATTTGTGTTAAGCAAGCTCTTGCTCGCATTTTTTGTAATGAAATTATGACTGTACATGGAGATACACACTCATATACATGCACACATATACGTCATAGAAGCGCCATGTACTACAAATTATTTATTAAATATTTTTTAAAAATAATAAACATGCGAGTATTTACCTTGATTTCTGTAAAACTGAAACTAGTTCCTAGATAATTACATGATATGGTTTATGTTATGATTATATTTTTTCGTAATTTTGAAGTATATTGATATCAATTAGTATCATACTATACTTACATTTTATTATAATTATTATATGTAAAAATATTATGATTGACTTTAAGCAACAGTATAATTCCTCAAGATTAGATTTATTCATATCATTTATTAATATTATAATGCAACTACAACCATACAATGCCAACATAGTATGTCGCCATGTTTTTCCTTTAAGTGTATAGTAATGTATCATATACTTCTCTTATTTTTATTATTTAACATATTACTACACTAACTGACTCTTCGAGAATTTTACGATGCTCTTATTGGACCATTTTTAATTATATTTAACAATCACAAGATAATTGTGAAAAATATTGTGATTACACATTTCCATATTATGTTAATGTTTAATTATGGTATTATAGTTATACGGTAAACTATTATTATTGACTCAGGCAACAACAGTGATTTGTTTTAATCAAATAATGCAATCACATTATTATTTGAGCACAACCATATATTTCAATCGTAGTTTTTATTTTGCTTTCGCCCTTCGAACCAGACCGCAGTGCAATGCTAATGTCATATTTGAAGTTTTGACGAGACGATAAAAATTAACAAACTAAAAATACTGACAAAATGTTTTTTGTTCCTATTGCTGACTACAATCCAGTCTACGATTGAATGCATGCTTAAAGGAATAAAAAAAAATATCAGATTAAGATCGAAAGATTGCGGAAAAACAATTGAAGGATATAAGTATGTTTCATTTAACAAAATTACTTCCTAAATATATTTTATATCAAAATTTTGCAAAACATATACAAAAATGTTTGCCGGGTTATTCACTTATAGCATGATAGAGCCAGCACTCTGCACTTCAAGCCACTGAGTTATTTCTTTGAATTATCATTTTACTTGTACTGGTCTTCATTGTCCATCCAGTTATTCATTCATTCACTCACTCGTTCGTTCGTTTATTTAATTTTATTTTTCAAATTTCCCTTCTTTATTACTTTGCATCTACTATAGATGATTGTGTTGTTATTGAAATCAATTTAATTTAATTGTTCAACTCAATTTATTTTGTGAAAATATTATTTTGAATTTATAACTTTTTAAGTTGTACCATCGATCTATCTTATATTTGCATATGGCATTGTATCTAAAGGGTAGCTTTTTGTTTTTTTTAACTTCTTACAAGTTTAATAATAGTTATTTTTTACTGTCACTATAGAATTAAGATTTTTCTTTATTGTTTGGATAAAACAATTTAATTAAAGAATTAGTTGGCATCTAAAGAGATTAACTTTTGGAAAAATATATATATATATCTACATTATTTGTTGAGACACATATACTCGTACATAGAAAAACTTTAAGATGTGTTTCCAGCAGAATCGTCATTATTTACAAAATAATAAGTTTAGAGAAGGTAGCCAAGCCCTGCCAATATATTTGAATGGCTGTACCTATCGTTTGCTCTATCTAAACATTTTAAGGGTTCTAATATCACATTGATTTCAAAAATCTATTTGTAATCGTAAAATGACGGAAAAGCATATTTTTCATAATATAAATTCTTAATAAAAACGTTCACTTTCAAACTTTGAAAAAAAATTCGGGTATGGTAAATTTCCAAATTATATGTATCTTCGAAGTCAAAAGTCAAAATAAGTCGTTATTTTAAACAAATCAACAATACAACAATTAAATTACTGTATTTTGTTAGTGTTCTATAAAGAATTTTAATAATTTTATTACCTTCTTTTAAACGCAATCGATAGAATCATATAAACATACATATGGATGTAGTAATATCATATTAAACAGACATACACATGTTCAGACAATTAACTTTTGACACGATATTACTTTGAGATATTATAACTTTATACTTATTTCCATTACATTTTGAAAAGTCTTTTCATATTGTTTCCTTAATAAAACAAGCTCATATTCGTGCACTGAAATAAAATTGTAGGAGTAAAATTTATTACTATGAAACTTACATGTGTATTAAACGAAAAAAAAAATTTAAAATAATACATTAAATAAAAAAAATCTATATGAAATATTCTTAATAAAAATGCCGTCTAAATATTTAATACACTCACACACGCATATACATAATATCTACACAGGCATGCACATATATAGAACAGATGCAATTAAAAATCACATGTTGTTGCTTTTAAGCTAATAAAGGGCCAATAATTACACTGTGCTACAGAAACCCGAATGCAAATAATAGTCAAAATATTTTCCCATGCCACTGATACCATGTCGGAGAAAAGTTTGCAAGATTGACACACTTCGACACACTTTGTGTCATAAGTTTTTCTGAATATTGAGCTCGGATAGCTGCTATAGGCTCGGCCTGACTAAAGGTCGAATCCAATTCTTTAGGATGGCAAATAATCTTGGCAGCTGATAACTGAAAGCCTTAAGAAGGATGTGAAAAGATTTTAGCTTTTATGGTGTTCCAGTATTCTCTTGCAAATTTACACTTAACCGGAGAACTAAAGAGAAAACTTTAAAATCACAATAAATGCCTGGAGCTTTGTCAGACCATCGCGGTTTCTTATGTCATTAGACAATAGATGCACAAAACATTTATGGTTACACATGGTTGGAGAGCCCCGTATACTAGTAGAAAGCGTACTAAGTCGGTGGGTCGCAGGTTCGATTCCTGCCTAGACGGTGGGTGTTTCTGCAGACAAGCCAAAAGGCTTCGCGGTGTATGTTTGTTCTATAAAAACAAATTAAAAATATATATATATATACATTATGGCAGTGTGAGACAATGTGTGGTTGTAGTAAACAACTTATTGTTGATTTTTTATATTTTAAACATTGCTATAATTATGCTAAGCTAGCTCTTGTTTGCATTTTAAAAATCCACAACAGCTGCAGCATGATTGAACTACAACCAAATTTTTTATTGATATACAAAACTAATTTGTAATTAAAACTAAAAACCATGCAAACAAGTATTAATCATACGCTCACAATCAAATAAACACCACAATAATGTCGTACAGTTCATACGTTTTATATGTGAATGTGCGCTCCAATTAATATTTTTCTAATGTTAAATATAATATGATTATTAAAGGTTTAAACATTTCTAAAAGATTAAAATTTGCTGCACTGGCTCTTTAAGTTCATTATATTTTATCATAATTCTTTAACCATATTATGAGTACTCATTATCATATTATGTTTATGTTTAATTACAATATTATTGTTATATGGAAAAGTATAATTATTATTGACTTAAACAACAATATGATTCATACAATGGCCTTGGTTGGATAATTAACAGATTTTTGTTCATTTGATTCGACTTTAACCATATAATTCAGTCGTAGTATGCTTGTTTTAGATTATAGCTGCCGCAAGCATGTACTGAATACGTATAATCATTTTGTGTCAGCTATAGAAATTATCACGAAAAATGTAATTGATGTATTCTGGTACAGCATTCTTTCTGTCATTAATTAATCTGTTCAGATTTTTTATTAAATTTTGTTGTAGCCGTGTGTAATTTTCCCCATTTTTGTGTGTTACTATCAGGTCGTTTGTAGCTTATGTCCAATAATGTATCTACTAATAACTATTTTATTTTTTTTTAAATTTGTTCATCAAATATATGGATCCTTGTGGTATCATGTCAAAAGTATTTTTCTTTTTTATTATTTTTATACTTAAATCTATACTATAAGTTAAACGTCGTGGCCCTCTAATGTCATTTATAATAGTGAGCTTTTTCTCCATAATTGTCCATTAGAACTTTATCTTTTAGCACAGATCTTTTGGTGTAGTTGCAATTTAACAACAATAGCTCTAATAAGAACATTAAAAAATTGAAAAACAAAAACTATGAATTTTCTAGTCACCTGTGGTATGTACTTTCAATGACAGTTTACATTTAAAACAATTTTACTTTGCTGGTCATGAAGGATTTTAGTTTCTGTCCAGGGGTTTTTCCATCATTTGATACACTTTTTTTTATTATTTGATTTTTAATGTTATATTTTGTAAGCTAAAAGAATATATTGCATGCCTTATTATTTTGTTTCGTTAGATTAATGCCTTGCAACTTTTCATTGGAAAATTAGTTGTGTGTCACATCAAAGTAGATTATACAGTGTCGCACGTTGCACGAAATCAGTTATGAATTTCTTGCAATCATGGCATTTAAATTACAGGTAATGATGACAATAAATGTAAATAGATTTAGATGCATGTTGTTTAATATTTAAAGAAAGGTTTTAGAAAAACTGGAAATCTGAGGGAGATTTTTATTTCGAGTTCATCGGTATACATGGAGGACCTCCTTCCGGTGGTGCAATAAGATCTTGGAGAGCAATAGCTAATGATCCAACTTCAATATTCTGGCATAATAAAATAAGTATTCTACCAAATTAAAAAAAATATATGCATATAACAATTTCTATTTAATCTCATCTGTATACCTGCATAAAGTGCCACTCGAAGTCAAAAGTAATAGGTTGGGCTACTAGCCCATAGTGTTAAATATCTATTATTTAAATAGGATAAGACAATTTTTGACATTCCTTTTTCTCCTTTGTTTGCTAGCAGATTTTCTTCATTATTTTACTAAGTGGTAAACATTGTTAAGCTTTAATTATCCGACTATATATTATATAAATCTGTTCAGAATTAAAGGAATAAAAGGCTCATAAAGTTGACACCACTACAAATGCTAAAAATACACTTGTGCATTCACTTATGTAAGTATTGGTTCAAATAATAACATAAACAAGGCAATGAGAGTTTTGAAGAGTACCTACATATGAGTAAGAAGATTTTTCTCTTCAAATGAGTGAAGTTGAAAAAGAAAAAGAGACCAGAATTGAAAGAGTTAAATGTTGATGTACATGTTCATTATGTATGGATGTGTTAACTTCGAGCAAAAACTTAATAAAATAAATATGCGTGTTTGTATGCAAATTTATTTTGCTTATTGTTTTCTTTTTTCCATGGGGAAGGGAATAACCAATTAGGTATTTTTTCTTTAAATGAATGCAACTAAAATATGTGGTCGAATTTCGACCACAAGCCGTAATCTAGTTTTCATAATTTTGTCTCTACAACTTCAACTGATTGCGCACCAGTTCGATTATGAACACCACCAAAAACAGGCATGAATTTTACAGCAGACAGCAAAAGAGTTACCCTTTACGATCCACCTTAACTTCAAAGAAGAAACCAATATTAATTAATACTATTATGATATCTTTATGCATCAATAAAAATACCCAAATAGATAAGATAAAATAATTTAATAAAAAAAGCCAAAGTAAACAAAAATTGCGGGGTTCCAGTGAAATCTTAATACAACGAAATACAATAAAACTTTATCAAACTGAACCAAATATGTAAAATTATTTATTTTTAGGACTTTTGTATTGAAGCTAAATAAGCCAACAGGTATTAGAAAACGAAAAAAATAACACAACTGTACTTATTTCCATTATTACGAGTAATATTTGCATTAAGAGTATTATTTGTATTAATATAACATTCTTTCTATGCAAGAATAGATTTTACTTACTCTTGATTAGATAGTGAATGTGTACATTGAAAAATATATATATATGTATATATAACTCATAAAACACATATTGAAATGAAAAATACAACCAGGCAGCCAATCGGTGAAAAGAAGTCTAATAGCTACAATACATAAAGCTAATATAAAGGCGTCGTTATAATCATAAACACTTACAAATATACACGTCTAAAGATACGTAGACTACATATATATCGCTCCTTCAATGCAACAAAGTCATAAAAAAAATATTATTATTTAAAATTTACTGTTTATAATATATTATTTTTTTGTAAAAAAAACTTCAGAATTACATCTCAAACTACACCGACGTTGTACCAAAAAATCTCGACTCATACGATAAAGCAAAAATTGTTAACAATTTTATTGATAATAAACAAAAAACATGCAACTTAAAAACGGATCCGTTTCCGATCGGATTCTTGGGATTTAAAGGCAAGTCCTCTACTCAACGAGCCTGTGGACACCATAAGTTCTGCATCAGAGTCAAATTCGGACGATTCGGACAACGATTTAGATCCGAAACTTGAGAGAGTGCGATTCGCAAGTCCAGGGCCATCAACATTATAAACATTATATGAATATTATTTTATTATTTTTGTATTTGATAGCATAGTATGTATCTCAATATTGAAGTAAAGAAAAAACAAATGATATTAAAAAATTTACGGGAAATTTTTCACTTTTTGGGCTACCTAAGCGCAACCTAAACGGTATTAAGAATCATTCCTAGAAAGCTTGTATGCTCTAAAAAGTTTTTTATTTTATTTTTAACGGTTTTTTACCTATCGAATTGAAAAGGTTTAAAATAATCGAGTTTTTTTTAATTTTTTGCGATTTTTATTTTGAAGATGAAGATTTTTTGATTTTATATGTTTACAATTTTTGTTCTTTATGGTAAGATCTACAATTTTGCCTCAGAGAGTAAATCAAAATTCAGAACGGTTTGCAAGATATGAGCCTGAGAAAATTATCAGTATTTTGCAAAAATTACACCGAACCCCAAATCTTTGGGGGCCCACAAAAAACGAAAGTGCATGACTTTTGGAAAAACTGGGAGACACGTGTCTTTTTATTTTTGGTCTTTTATCACTTAGTGGTGTCCGTATATGGTTATTTTTCCATGACTTTCCATGAATTACGCACAATGTTATTTTTCATATCAGTTCAAACTTGATCGTAGGACGAAAGTGTTCAACATATATGTACATTGATAAACATGTTATATATCAATTGTAATTTAATAAAAGAAATATGGAATGATTTTCTTACAGAAATTTAAAATGGTTGGCGAATGTACAAAACGAAAATAAATTATTTTGAATATCCATTATTCTTTCAATTACAAAATCAGTAAAAAATGGGAATGTAATCTGCACGCATTACATTCTAATTTGTTTGTCTTTATTTATACATCATTTAACTCGCTTACAACTCCGCTTTCGATGTAAGTGCAATGTTCGTGACCCCTGCTGACGTTGTGACTTACTTTCTAAGCGAGAGTACACCGATTATGCAGCTCATGATAGTTTTGTGTTAAATATAAAGAAGGAAATAAGCGAAAGATTCATCACTACGAAATATTGCTTACATAATTGATTACGTGAAGTATATTTTTTACCACTGGGAAATTCTCTAATGATTCTTTTTATTTCCAATGAAAAATAACTTTTCATATCGTGTAGGCGTATGGCTGGCTGGCTATCTGTATGTTAGTAGTCGACTTATTTTGCATATGACCATAATTATGCACATACGTACTTACGTACATATTTTACATCTAAGCAAAGTGTGAGTAGTTTTTATAAGCTCTTAGATTTTATTTTACCTGTTGTGTATAAAGTAGAAAACAAAACTTATAAAAGAAATTAATGAACAAATGAGTAAGTGATATGAGGCCTCGCTCGTATGTATTGTCAATATAGATATATATAAACATTTGTTTCAATAATTTCCGTTGTTGTTTAGAAATTTCGTGCTTTCATTTATTATCTTTTTTATACATCTAAAATTTTTTTGTTTTTTTTTCTACATCGCACACGTATAAATAATTGTAGGACTATGGAGAACATTTTGAAATATGTCTAAGCTTTAGCAAACGTCGATTATAATTCTTTTTATTTTATAATCTATGATAGATATCTTTCTCTGTGGTCTATGGTATGTGATGTTATACTTAGGTGTATTATAAAAAGTGTATTGTATGTTTTGTTGTATTTTCGTGGCATTACAATAAAGCATTTTAAGTATTTTTTCGTTATTGTAATCAAGCCATTTTTTCATTATAGTTTTTTTTTTCTTTTTTCTAAAATATGACATTTAATAAAAGATACATACATACATATATTTAGTTAGATGGGGAAAGGGATTGTGTGATTGCAGGGAACCTTAACTGTTTATGTGATTCCAAATGCTTTAGATGAAATCGGGCTAGAATAGTTGAAAATATTTTGGCTACTATTTTCAAAAAGTAATATTTGAATCCAAATCATTTGTTACAAAATTAACTGTCAGGCCCACGATGTCACACGTATTCGTTCTTTGGTAAAATTACATTTAAAAAAATTCTAAAAATTCCTGGCAGTAAAAAAAAAATCATTTTCGAAATTTGCTTATGTTTTCTAAATACATTGAATGTCAAAAAAGGTGCCTTCATATTTTTCTATAGATGTCTTCAATAGAAATGATATAAAAAATGCCTGTTGTTCTTGTATTGTTGTAATTGTTGTAATAATAATTTCACCTGTTTAATATGCCTTTATTTAGACCAAGTTTATTTTATTATCATATTGCAATGCAAAGCTATCCTATGAAAATCCTATTAAATTTGAGTAGAATTATGTAAAAAATGTTTAGTTTCGAATTTTCGAAATCTATAAAATATCATACTTTAAGGCGAATCGACCGACTTAAAGGTATTTGTATGATTTTCGAAAATTATAAAATATTTAATATATAATTTTTCGAACTTTTTTTAATATTTATATTATTCTTTAAATTAAGCTTGAGGTCACTTTTTTATAAAAATTATCCAAGCTTATTTTAACAATTTTAACTTCTTCAGGAGGAAAAATCAATAAACAATTTAAAAAAATTAAATAAATTGTTTATTGATTTTTTCCTCCTGAAATATTTTTTTTTAAATAAAGAGAAGTAAAACTCAGGCAATTAGTATGCCTACGAACCCGTAGGTGTGTTGCCTTCTTTGGGAACGGGATAGTGAGAGAGGACAGATGGTGAAAGTGCGAAAGCTTAATTTTTACAACTCTGATATTGCGCGTTGTGTTAATTTTTAGATCAGTGTTGCAGCGCCACTGATGTCAGGTAGGTGCATTGAATGTCTTTAAGCTGTTGTAGCCATTTTATTAATTATTTTACTTCGCCGGCGCTGTGATGTCAGCTAGCATACACCAGTGTCAATTGCTGTCACTGCTGTTCAGTGACCAATGCTATGCCTTCAGCACATCTAAAAAAATGCTGGATGTTATGACTTGCCTGAAGCTGGGCTTGAACCCACGTTCTTAGACATTATTTGCTTTGTAGTCAACGCGTTAACTACTACTGCTTTTTTTATAAAAAAGTGACCTCAAGCTTAATTTAAAGAATGATATAAATATTAAAAAATATTTAATTTGTATTCGAATCGACTTGAAGGGGGCTTGCAGGAAGTCGCAATTATATGTTCGGCATATATTCACATTTACTGCCATTATTGTCATTGAATAAAGTAGTTTAAAAAAATAACCCAAGTACGTGTCCAACTGGAGCACGAAGAGTGCCGTACTTTCTTGGGCAGACCCAACCTTTATTATTTTTACTAAATTATTTTTCTCATAGTTTTTGTTAAAGCGAAAACACACATCCTACCCTGTGAGAACTATCAGCGACTTCTACGGCTTACAAGAACAGCACCATGTAAAAACTAACAGTTCTGGCGAAAACACCCTTTAATTGTTAAACTGCATTCTATTTTAAGTGTTTATTGTTAAAGCCACAGTAGAATTAAACTTTCTGTGGGAGTGTTGAGTTTTTTTAACATTTCATAATACCACTTCTTGTCTATACACCCTTTAATTATTAAATAAGTTATACCTTTCATATTTGTTTTTAAAGCCGTTCTGTAGAAGCTTTCAGCAGATGAACAGACATTTTACCGAGATCAAACGGGTTCCTTTGTAACGCTTTGTATATATCTCACTTGTTCCTCTAAAGTCAACTCAACATTTCCCAATTTTCAGTTTCTGCAAGAAATCGATGTACAGTGGTCATATCTCTCCACTGTAAAAATCTTACAGCATTTTCTCTACTATTTCACCAAAAAAAAATACAGTTGTACCCTCTTCTTGATATAAAATTAGCATAAAAAATAGTTTTTTGTCTCTACCGAAAATTTGTAAATTTTGGGTTAACTCTCTTTAGAGGAATAAGTGCGATATATTAATTCCTATAAGGAGAATAGGACCGTAACTACTTCGTTTCGTTCGGATCTGTCGGTTACAATGGCTTTAGTTTCCCTCCAGCTTTTACGAACTCTCGTCAAATCCACTTCAATCTGCCGCTTCCATGTATGAGCAGGACGTCATCTATGCCTGCTTCCCTGGGGATTCCATTCGATTGCCTGCCTGGCAATATCAGTATCATCTTTACAAAGTATGTGTGTGACCTATTAACATCCATTTACGTTTACATATTTCTGTTTGTATTGCCATTTTTTTGAGTTGAGAGTTTGTGATTGTATTTGGCCAATATATTTTAAGAAATCTGCGGAGACGGTTGTTGGTATAAACTTCCATAGATTGAATATCAGAGCTGGCGGCGTTCTATATTTCACACTGACTTTACGTTGCAGTTTGTAAATGGAACCCTAAAAATTAGTTAAGATAAAATCTAAAATCAGTTTGAATATAAAAATTTTAAATTTTCAAATTTAATTTCGTAACAATTTGTCAATTTCTCATTAAAATAACGCCATAAAGTAAGCTCTTGCCTAGTCGCTGTCAGCAACTATTTGCTGCTATTAACATTCTCTTACTGTTCTCTAAGGCCTAGAAAATAGCAAAAGGATGTTAAAAGTAGTCAACTAGTTACGGAATAAAACAAAAATAATGTACCGTGTTTGAAATTTCGAACTCAATTACGAATTTTCGCAAACATAAAAAATTATATATTAATAACTTAAAAAATTTAAATTTATTTCAAGAACTTTCTAAGCTACAAAAAAATTTCTTGAAATATTCGAACTTAATTTTGAATTTTTGAAATAAATAATAATTTATATATCCAAGTCAATTTGACATAAAAATATGTTATGATTTTAAAAGAAAGCACGAGTGTAATGAGCATGTTCAAAATTTCCGAATAATTTTCGAATTTTCTTAGTAGAATTTTCTTTGAACAAAACTGCAAAAAACAAAAGTATTGCAAATAATGCTTGACCAAAACATCTACAAAAATGCTCTTATGCAAGAAAACATTTTCGTAATATTCAAACTTAATAGTGAATTTTCGAAATTTAAAAAAGAATATACACATACAAAATTCTTCTAGACAAATTTATCTAAACAGTAAAAATATTTAATTGTTAAATAATATAAAATTAAGATCGAAACTTCGAAAATGTATACATAGGTCGCTCGAAGTTTCTAACTTAGTTTTCGAATAAAATTGTTGTATTTAATTGTAACAGAGTCGGAGTTTTTATAATGCCGTAAATTCAAAATGAATTATTATTTGGAATTCTATTTCGAAACAAAAACAAAACTATAATATTTAATTAAAATTTCTTCGAAAACTCGAACTTAGTTTTGCGCTTTGGAAAAATATTATTCTGTGCCATTTGTCGCCAATAAAACCAACCAGCGATTTGTGAACCCTTCCTTTCTTTCTGACTACAAAAAAACTTCTCAGTCCACCTTAGACTTAGACTAATACCAACTCATGTGTGTTTTTCATTGCATTTTTCACATTAACATTAAAAACGTACATACGTACATATGTACATGCAAATTACTCAAATGCATCTAAGTACATACACACACACACTTATTTAGGTAGTAGTAGTGGCTTTTATCTATTTATATTTGTACGTATGTATAATTTTTCAAAGTACATTTTTTTTTTGTTTGAGTAAGTTGTTCTCCAATTTTGTGCTTTTTAGACCTCAATACTTATTTAGATCATATATTATTTATTGATCGCGATAAATAACACGAAAGTTAATAAAGTATAAAAGTTTCCATATGGTAGACGGTACACATACGAGTACATATATAAGTACATATAAAGTAGTTAAATATAAAAACAACTTAAGTGCATTTAAGGGGAGTTTTTTTAGAAACACATTTTCAAGGAAAAACTTATCACGCAGCTAATAAATGACACATGTGGGTGGTTAGTAGTTATTATGAATATGTATAAAAAAATTGCACAAATATGCTTAAACGTTTTATTCAAATAAGTCTCTAAAGAAAAAATTAGGTTTATTGATAAAAATCTGATAAATCGTCCGTCCGCCTTTGAAGAAAAAATTTTTAAAATGTTTCTTTATTTCGTTTGGCAAATAACGATTTGAACAGATTTTTTTGTTATAGTTTGGTGCGTGCCGAGTATTCTTTGTGTGCCAATTTAGGGTGGTTTTATAACTTTTTCTTTTTTTTTATTTCCCTATAAAATAAATATCTGTATCTCTTACCTTTATGACCATATGTTTCCTTAATTATATGTTACGTTTAACACATTTCATAAGTCACCCTTACTTGGGCTGTGCATATCAAAAGAAAATTATCTTGAAAAACGTCTTGCAAGACGCTCGATTGTGAAGACAGGCATATGAGTACAACCGGGTTGTTGTAACTTTACTTAAGACGCATGCCACAATAGATTTGTTTTATTTAATTTGTTTTCTTATAAAAGGGCGCATGCTTCTTGTAAGGCTTAGTTTGATAAATTTCTATTGCTTTTCCTTCTCACATAAGTTTTTCAAAGTTCACTGAACGGAACCATTAAGTCACTGTTTGCATTTGTTTCTTTTAAAGTTCACCTTACGATCGTTATCTTTGCTGTTTTTTTGAGTTACTAGTTCTTTTAGCGAAAAAGAAAAAGAAAAAACGTTACTTTTGTAGAAAACTTAGTTGTCCTGTAAATTATTATGGTTGGTTTTTTATTATTATATATTATTACTGGCAATTAAGTCTTAGAGAAATCAGTGACTTGCGCACAGTGTAACTATTCGTCAGGTCGTGAAGGGCCATTTTTGAATACTTTTTGATTTAACTTATGATAAATTAAAGTAAGAACAGAATTTGACTCCCTTTTGAAACACTAAGCTAATTAAATTTTTATAGAAGCGGTAAAAATTATGTAGCCTGGTTTCACAGACGTATAAAGACAATTTCTGTCACTTGAAGAAGCCTTAAATTTTTACTTATTATTTCTAATTATAATAATTTTTAATTAAAGTTCGAAAGTAATTAATCAAACTTTTATTTGTTTTATATTGAAAGGAATTGTTTGGCCCAAGTTTCAAATCTGAGTTTACTCATTTAATTTTTTTCTATTTTAATTTAAGAAACTTTTGATAAATTCATTATTTTATTAAGGGAGTACTATTTGGAACAATTTATTATTCATCAGACTGGCAGTACTGATCCGTTTAGAAATCCGTTTATTAATTAATAATAATTTTCTTTTCAAAAGAAATGCTACTTCGCTCAGTCATATTTGTTCCTTGAACACGGACAACTACTGTCTAAATTGTTTCCTTTCGGTATTATGTTTCTTCATCTTTTGGGAGTCCCCTGTTTAGATATTATTTTTATTCTCGTCACGCAGTGTTGTTAGTACGCGTAACGGAAGTTTTTTTTTAAATAATTTACATCTGAAAAATTTCTTCAATGTAAAGAAAAATTCACTGTTTGGAAATTCACTATAAGGAGTTGAAAATACATTAACATTGGAACGACAAGGCTGTGTTTTTTCTATGAAATAAATTCATAGTAGGAAGAGCTTCATTGTTTAGAAGTTCTATAGAGAAGTTCGACTGTATAAGATTTTTAAAACATCATAACGAAAATATAGAAATATTTTCAACAAACATTTACAATTTGGATTTGATTATCAAATATACAAAAATCGTCATCGCAGAAGAGTTAAAATGTGCTTGAACATATTTTTTCTCTGTATTCGATGGTTAAAGGCCTCATTAGTTTTTACATTTCGTTGCCGTTCTGTGCCGTTCTTTTCTGTAGAAAATATTTCTTACTTATTTGTTCTGTGTCTGAACTTTCGGATGTAGACGATGTAATTTTAGGAAAAAATTTTTTAATGTTTGCAAAATGTTTTTTATTTGACAAAATATTTTAATTAACTTAAATTTTCTAACTTTTAACTAGCGTTGTTAATTATTCATGTTTTTTATTTGTTCGAATAAAGTATCATGATATAAACGAATAATTTTGAAATTTTATTCGAATAATTCGAACGAACAAAGAATAAAAAATTCACGGGTAAAACAGCATTAAAGAAAAGTTTCTTTGTTTTTTTCTTTGATTTTTTTTGAAATAGCTCAGAGCATCAGTAATACTGTTAACGATTTCTGCGTTAGTACAATTTCTTACTTTATTGATAGACTTTTTTAGATCAGTTAATAAAACGTTATCAGTTACCTCAGAAGCGTCATCTTATTCTTCATCGTAGTTGAGGTCATTTGCAATACATATTTTTATTACAAAATAATCGTAAAAACAAAATATTTGCGTGCTTCTTTGTTTAGCTTCTTGTGGCATATTGTAAAAAGCATAAAATTCAGAAATAATTAAATACGTCGTTCATTAGTTAATCGAATATTATATTATTCGATAGAAGTTGTTCGAAAAATTCTTTATTTTAAATTGAAATATATTTGTTGGTTCGAATAAAAATTTAAAAAAATTGTTCGAATTATTCGAATAATTTTTATTCGAATGACAGCCCTACTTTTAATACAAAATTTGTAATATATCACACCACAAAAAACTAATACATACAAACTCTTGGCTGTCACTTAACGTTCTATTCCATTTTCTACAGAATAGTCCGCAACAGAACGAAAAAGTAACAACAAATCTCACATGCATTTTTTCAATTGAAAAGAAACAAAACAGTTGATCCGTAACAGAACAGAACGTACAAACTAATTCTGCCTTAAGGCTTGTCTCTAAAAAACATTGTATATCATTAGATTTTCTAATAAACAAATCAAATTAGGTGTTCTGTGCTGTTGGCTGAAGTTCTGGGTAACCACTGGAGCCCAGTTTCAAGAATTCATCCACATCGAGAATATTTCTGATGTGTTGTGTTAATTTTTGTTGGACTTTGTAAATGGCCAAGGCTGATCGCTGAACAGAGCCAGCAGCGATTAATACTGGGGGGGTTATAATGTATTTCGATTCAAAAGCAAATATTTTCGAAACACAATGTATAAGCTATAAAAATTCGAATCAGAGTCGACCCCAACAATGATCCAAAAACTAACACAACGCGCAATATCAGAGTTGTAAACGTTAAGCTTTCTCACTTTTACTATTTTTCCTCTCTTACTATCCCTTTCCCAAAGAAGATAACACACCTACTAGCTGGCAGGCCTACTAATTGCCTGAGTGTTACTTCTCTAAAAAAAAAAATACATAATAGCCCCCCCTTGTCAATAGTATTGTACACTACAGACAGAAACTTCTTCGGTATTGTAGCAGGCGCGTCGTCAGTAAAGTAAATAATAAAGTGACTGCACAGACAGCTTAAACGAATTTACTGCGCCTACTTGCTGCCATAGACGCCGCGACACTGCTCTAAAAATTTACAAACCGAACTATAGCAGAGTTGTAAAAGAATTAACCTATCTCTGTACAAAATTTGTCTTCTCTGCACCATCCCTTTCCCAATGAAGATACCACTACTATTTCGTAGACATTGATTGCCTGAGTGTTACTACTCTTTCAAAAAATCATTACTTTCGCACCACAGTGTACTTTCTTAATCTGTTGAGCCCGCTTTTAATATTTATAAAATTGTTCATCTAACCTGTGATATCTAAAAATAATCTATCTTTCATCAAGCTTTGTAATTAAATACATACATAAGTCTGTAATAACCTGCTCTTGGCACCACTACAACAATTTCGAGAATTCAACAAAAAAAATCAAATAATTTATTTTTTTATTTTAACGGATTTTAAAATCACTTGACCAGAACCTACCAAATACACATTAAAAACTCATTGTTCTGAACATGCACACACACACACACACAAGGTGACAGATTTTCCAGTCCAACTCATGCTATGCACGTATAAGAAACAAAAAAAATTCATCCGCATGTCCACAATTCACAAAATTCATAACTTTTTAAGCCACTTGTCTCAAAAACTAATGCTTTTCAGTGAAAAAAATTATTTTGAAAAACATGTGTTTTTCTTTTTGAGTAAAATGACATCAAACTCGTGCTTTTTTATAGTACGAATGAATGCATATAAAATTATTAAATAAGATAGAGGAAAAATAATAATTTCAAAACTCTACCTACATTTTTTTGTATTCAGTTACAATGATGATGACACTAAACATTAGGGCCGATATATGTATGTTCATATTGTAAAACAACAACTATTACCACCCTCCTTTTGTGATAAACAGATAGATGAGTATTTTAGTATGTGTTGTTGTATTTAGTAAACACATGCCAAATACGCGACATTTATTGTGTTCTTCGAGCTGTGAAGGCACATTCCATATGAAGGAAATAAAAAAATTAAAAATAAATAGAACTCGTATCTTCTTTTTTGTATATTCTCCCTACACCCTTTAATTTTTTGACAATGGGGCAGCAGCTTGTATATTAAGTTTGTTGAAATGTTGGTAATTTGATTGTAAAATTTGTATACGCTAGTGTCATAGAAAGTATATTTTCATACAATATGGGCATAAGCACTCAATGTCCTTGTCTGAAATGGTGAACGAAGTGTTAAGCTGCGCTTACAGATTTTTATTTCATGTTCTGGTGTTGTTGTTAAAGGACTTTACAGTTTCTAAGAAAAATATATTTCATTAAATATTCTTATATAACATTTTCTTTCCTAAATTCTCAATTTTGGTGGGAGATGAATCACGGCAATCCGAATTACCTTATGCAATTGATTTTACATCCATCTAAACAAAAGGATGATGTGTACTAAAAATGTGTCCTTCAATATAAAATTATCCAAACATAAGTTTGCGAAAACATCTACGTCGTTGTATCCGCCTCTTAGTCTAAATGTACGCAAGTATTATATCGGAGCAAAAACTTACTCAACACTTGAAATTTATCATTTCCATAATATTTTGAATTTCAATTATCAGAATCCCTATTACAAATTCAAATGTAGTGTAACCCCATGATCGGCTTTGCATACCTTCTACCTCTTCACCTTGCAACAATATCTATTCCTTCTTATCTTGCAGGTCGCAAGTACGTTACAAAAATTTATTTGCCTTTTCTATAAAAAATGTATTTATTTTAAATTATCTTTTCTTAACAATTTCTTGTAGGTGTAGGGAAATACTAAGGCAGTTATATTCAAATTATACTCAAGTATGTTTGCTAGCAAGAAGGGGGTTTTACACTGAACAGTGGGTTGTTCGAATAGCAGTGCTGGTGATGGTGGTGGTAATAGTGCTTGAGAAAAGTCTTGCGAGACATATGCTCAATTTTCTTAATAGCTAAAACCAAATTTACAAAAGACATGTGTCTTCAAGTTTTTTATTTGTTTTTTTTTTCTTTATGGCATTTGCATTTCATGTCTTTGGCAGTTACAGAAAAATTTCTTGGTTGCCGTCTGCCAGGCGTACACCCTTAAAATTGGAACGTTATTAAATGTTTCGTTGATTTCTTAAGACGCATGCGTGCAGAAAGTTTTTCATAATTGAGGAAATCAAACAGAAATGAATTTTTGTTTTCTTTTTTATTATTATTTTCTTAATTTATTGAAGTAACGAATATTTTATATCAAATCAAGGCCATTTAAGGGTAAATAGTTCAAATAAATTAAGTCAATCATATATTTTAAAAATATATTTTTCTTAAATACCAACACTACAAATTTAATATTGAATAATTATTAAGTGCAGAAAACCCCCCACACACACCCCTTTTATAAATCAGCTCTGAAATATTCATAATAAATTTTTTCCAACTTTTATATTCACAACAGAATAACATGCACGAAGGCTTAAGAAGAAGCCGGCTTCTTAAAATCAAAAAAAAAACAAAGAAAAGTTTTTTATTCATTTTGCATGTTTTCTTAAAAAAACAAACACTTACAACAATTATCCAACTAATTTGCAAAAATTAAACTTCAATACGAAATAAAAAGAGTTAAAAGAAAAACTTGTGTAATTTTCATGTTTTCCTTTCTACTCGCATAAAACTTGGTTTTCTTATCCTTGAAAGCAACACAAGCATATGAGTACAAACATGCATACATACATTTGTGCATTATATTAGGTGGGCTCCGTTTTGAACAACAATTTAAACTAGTTTTTGTCATACATTTGCTTTGCAACTAAAGTAGAAAATATCTTTAAAGGTCTCTCAGTTATTTTCATACGCACACAACAATCAAAAATATAAATAATATCAATAAAAGCCGTAACAGACGCCACCAACATTGCTGAAAAAGTGCTTTGGTTCAGCCAGACAGAGCCACAAAGAGACATTCACGATTTCCGAACGCTTTAGGACAATGCCATTTCAAGAAGCTTTGCTACTTTATTTCCGGCCTCACTCAGGGATATTAGAGTTACAGCAAAAAAAATACAGTAATAAATACTTGAGCGGTCGTTAAACGTAAATGAAGATAGTAAAAAAGGAAAAAATAAAGGAAATGAATTAGAAAACAATACAATTTTATGCTGCTGGGAACATGATCTAGGTGATTTCGAACTCCTTCTTTCTATTCCCATGACTATTTCTTTATTCTATTTTTTTAAGAGCTTTTTGCTAAGCTATTATGGCAGATATTTGCGAAAAACAAATCAAAAGCAAGATAAAAAATAAAAATTCCAAAATTTAAACTCAAATATCAGTTGATATAATTCACATGTCTTTGGAAAAAGATAAAATTCGTCGTCAAAATTGGTACAAGCAACAAAATCAAAAGATTTTAAACATCCCAGGTTAACTTTAACAGCCCGCAGTTAGGGTTTTCTTTCGTGCTTTTTTTATTTCTCGGAAGATCGGGAAATAACAAAAACTTGCGAGATTCGGGGGATTACAGGATATTGAAGAAATTGATTGAATATTTACAATAAAAGTTTAATTTTCTGGAATTCGTTGATTTTTATATGAAACTACGAACATAATAAATTATAATTGTTCTATTCACAACCATTGTTATCAAGAAAATCGTATCAAATAAAACCAAGAAGCTTGTGAACAGCCAGTGGTTTAAAACGTCAAAGATTTTAAAGAAGAAAAGGATGATGTTCTGACAAAAGTCTTTTAAATTCATGATATTTATGTAAAAATCCATTGGATATAAGTATTATTTTCCTTATATTTAAAAGAAAGGGTAACATTGGTATAAATACAAGATAATTCACAGACATTTTTGTAAATAAGGGAGAATCCCCATATAAACACAGAAAACTCCACAATAATTATACATATACTATTTCAAGATTTTCGTCAAAATTTGTTATACGCCTAATGTACATACGTACAGAAATATGTACATATACATACTATTTGCATATATGTATATTTAGATAATTTTTATAGAACTTTTAAGGAAACTTATTTCATGGAGAAACATAATAATTTATACAAATACAAGAATTAGTACTTTTTTATCTAAACAAATAGATTTGTAATCCCGAGAGTTCACCCATTAAGTTCCTGGGAAAGAAGAAAATGAAAATAAGGTAACATTGGGAAAACCCCACCTTCAACTTATCATTTACAGAAGTCTGGAATTTTATTTCTCATAATTTTTTACCTCATTTTGCAAACGGAACAGTATATTCAGATCTATATATACACAATTTTTCCTAACGCCCCACTGTGCAAATTTATGTTACAATGCTCGATAAATTATATTAGAATATAATTTGTAAGAAAATATCATTCTTGAAATTTTTGTGTTAATTTTTTGGAGAACCCCTAATATACATATGAAAAGAGCTGCTATTTGCTTTTATTTTTAAAAAGAAATAACCATATTAGTTAACAACCAGAAAACTTTTTCTATAATCATAAAAATCTTTCAAAAATTATTATTGTCTACAATAAAATATTCTTTCACAAGTTGTATCTTTTTCGTACACAAGAACAGTTTTTTGGGGTGTTTTTAAGTGTGATTGTAAATTTGTTTGAGCGTTTTTAAACATTGTAAGCATAATATGCCAAAGTTTGTTGCAAGAATTAAGGCAAACTTAGTCATTTAATGCGGATTTTATGACAATTATGACGTATAAAAATCCACATGCCAAATAATACATGCATATGATTGTGTGTTTTAAGTTTAGATTGCCAACAATTGGTTTAACAGAATATACTTAAATGAAATTTGATAAAAAAGAAATGATCAAGTGACCCAAAGGCTTTATATTACTAATCGAAGAAAATAACTTCGGAAAATAGAAATGTAGGAAATGGGACACATTACTGAACATTGCCGGCTTAAAAGGGTTAAAAATACTATTTATGCATTTAGATTTAGATTTCTGTACTATCACAGGATATCGAGATTGTCATCGGAAAGCGTTCAATCTCGCATTGGTGTACCACCAAAGAACTAGTCATATGAGAAGTTGTGTTTTAGTTCTTTCACTCTACGAATTATACAGTGGACCAACATTAGTCATGGACTCGGGAAAGAAGAAAAATCGGATTTACCATCCCAAAATGTATCAAATATCCCACATTTTCATTGTTTTGCTAAAGAATATAAAACATGTATGCTTTATTCAAAATTAAATTCAAATTTCTTCTTGCAAAAGTGGAAGATAGATCCGCGCCACCCTATATCACACAACACTTTATCAGTATAAGTTGATCGTCTTGAATAACCACCACTGTGCATTAAAAATGCTATAAATCTAACCAGTCGCCAACTCTTTTCTCCCTAGGGATACTAAGGAAAACTTCTTCTGAAAACTCTTACGACAGCAGTACCCAGTGACCATGTTTGCAAAGAATTTGCTGAAGTCAATTACTGCAAATCTCGACATTTATCGTTGTTTAACGTGCTTGTAAAGTTATGTCTACCAAGTTTAAACATACTTCAACATTTTGCGTACGTCTTGCTTATGTACGCTTGCCACAACAAATAACTCAAGCGACAAGATACGGTTTGCTCATATTTTCTGTTTACGTTCCAGGTAGAAATCGGAACCAATGACAATTATTTCTCTTTACCTTTTTTGAGTTGCTGTTTTTCTCTTGCTTTCGTTTTGCGATGCATCACACGTGTTGTAGCATACCAGCAACAAAAAAACAACAACAACTAACAAAAATTAAATTACGATCATTATTATTACTGTGGCAACTTACTGAGTATTGAGGCATAACGTCCAGGTGTGCTATAACTTATGGCACGCACACAGTCTCCTTAATAGTGAGCAATATAAGAGTGAATGCATTGACTTTAAGTATATATGTAATTATTAAATACTTGTAGTTGGTGGAGAGACCAAATATGGGATATATTTTTTTAAGATTTTTATGTTATAAAGCAAAATAAAAATATTTAATTAAATTTTATTTTTAAACTTAAAATAAAAATAATTTTTAGAATTGATTTGTACTGAAGACATCTTGTACCTAAACCAGAAGGATTAATATAACTTTTATTCCGATGCACTATAACAATGTGCAAAATGGAGGAAATTTAACTCCCCCTCACAAATATTTTTTTCGTTTTATTGTAAAGTGCTGTTGGTCCTCGTAGTCACGAATATTCTTGACGTAAAGGGTTATGTAATCACAGGCTCATTACTTTCCCTATTATTTTTTTCAATTGCGGTGTTTATAGAACCAACACTTCCACTCGTTTCTTTTCTTGTCCAAATTTTAAATTTAATCTGAGATTAAACTGTTTTTTTAGTGAAGGAAAATGCATACAAGTAGTCGCAAAAGAATTCGCCTTGCCAAATATCATTCTTGGATGTCAAAATAAACTGTTAAAGACAGGAAAATGTACCAAACAGCCCATTTTGATAATAAAATATTATAAAATATATTGAGTCAGCCGAGCTGTCGAGTTCACCTTGTATGAATTCGCCTTGTTTTAAATTTTGAAATTTTTCAATACTCAATTTAAAATACAGTGCAGACTCGGCTAACGCAACCAATAGAAATTTTGGGGATGTTGCGAAAACCGAGTAAAAAATTTCTCTGTCTAAAAATCTTATTTTAAACCAAGCAAAAGGCTTATTAAAGAAACAAAGATTAATTTTCAAAATAGATGCAATAATTTAATTGCAATAAGGAATAAAAAATATATGTATTTAAAATAGGCTAATGTAAATTTGTACCTACTGATGGTTGTTATCAAGTTGAAGATTCATGTTTTTAAAGGAAAAAGTGTGAAACTTTCGGCTGTTATATTACTAGAACAACCACTCACAAACAAAGAATTTTTTGAACTATGTTGGTTTCAGAAACAAAAGCACAAAACTAAAAAACAATAAAAAACTAAACGAAATAGTGAATCTTAATTTTGTTTACAGAGTTGTCCTTTTTTAAAAAAGTTGCTTTATCGAGGTGTTGCGCTTATCGAGGAGGGTTGCGTTAACCGAGTCTGCACTGTAATGATTTTGACATATCATTCAATTTTCAAAAACGAGAAATCAACAGCTTGTACTTGTATATAGAAACATTACAAAATATAAAATTTCAAACATATAAATTGATTTCTTATAATATTTTACATTCTTCATATACGATAATTCTAATTAAAACTATTTCTGTTTGCTCTTCTCTTTTTAGGAGGATTAATGATGGACGACAAAGATAAATAACGCTTTGTTTGTGGTAAATTTCCAGCTTCAAAATTAAAACTAATGTCATAACTAAGAAGAATAAATAACTTTTTATAATTTTTATAATTTAAGTAATTTTCCTTCTCCTTTTTCCATTCTTTACAAACATTATCTTGATTTATTTTTTTTTAACATACTCTTTGCTTTAAATTCCTAAAAATCAGCTGCTAAATTAGCAGTTAAACAAAGTTTTAATGTATAAAAATTTCATACCGAGATGCCTTGGCAAAAACTAAAATGCATTTCTTTGTAATTTTTATAACGTTTTAAGGGGTGTTAGTTAGTAAACAATTGTCCTGTCGATTGCAACAGAAAGTTTCTTTCAAAGGTGGTGGGTAGTTGCTACGAAAATATATAGATATTTTCCTGGTATAATAATTATCGATAGTTGTTGTTGAGTTTCTTTATTGAAATGCAACATACTTTCATTCAACTGTACAGTCATTCCTTTAGTTATTAAAGTTTAATTGTAGAGTTGTATCCCTATTTGGGATAAGGGCGAGTTGCACTAATTTTTCAGAGGGAGTTAATAATAGCAGAGGTAATTCAATGTTTGTGTGCTAAGGAATTTTTAGAGAAAAAAGTAGTTTGTTTATAAAAACTTAATCAAAGGTATGACTCGAATGGGCAAATATTTTCTAAAATAAGCTTAAACACTTATTTTTGGTGCATCAAAATTCAAACAAGTAACAACTATAAGATACAATTATGCTTACTAACATAATTATTTTGTTAAATTTCGTACTGTTTCTTCCGTAAACTATTTTCTTAGTTTAGCCGTATCTTAAAAGGTTTCATAAAAATCTTGTTCAGCCTTAAAAGAAATTTTGTGGGCATTTAAAATTACAATCTTTTTATATACGTAGCCCAAGCCAAGCTATCTCAAAATTAGTTTGATGAAAGTTTTTAAATAAATTCTAGTACGCCTCATATAAATAGTTACTTGGGTCGTGTATTTAAAATTGCAAAAATCATACAATATTTTCCTAAATAATTATATTAAATTCAAACAGTCGCTCCCTACTATTATATCGAATATTAGTTAATGCCGCTTCCAAAAATTACAACAACAAAATTGTCACGTCCTAAAAGAGTGGAACAGAATCGATTCTTGCCAAGGTCCTGACAAAAAAATCAGACTTGGCAGTTTATGCTTGCTTAAAATAACATATCATATTGTAGGAGATATATTCCTGTGCAAATATAAAGATAGTATAATCTAGTTTTTTGCGTTCTTCACAGCTAAAAATAAATTTTTCTAAACAAAGCGGTAGTATCCTTTCCAATAATTTTGCTATACAAATTAGAACCTCAAGCGCCATCTATGTGTAAAGCTTTAGCATTCATTGAGTATCGATTATATATAATATATTTGCTACATATGTACTTCTTTAGTGACCATACCTTTAAAATTTCTTTTACTTTAAGTTGAGCAAAACCGCCCTTTGTCCGCCAACTAAAACGGTTTAAGTTATTTGACAATTGAGTTAAATGGGTTAAACTGTAATTTACAACCCTCTTTTGACAACAGCCAAGAAATAACTCAAAACAAAAATTAGTTGCTTTAGATTTTCAAAGGAATACTCTTAGAAAATTGCAAAAAGGGGTTAGTGATTTATCTAATTAACAAACTCCCCAGCATCGCCTGCCACCCACTCCTCCCAATTATAAATAATAAAAAAAGCTTTAAAGCTTACCGCTTTAGAATTTTTTGAAACTGATAAGATTATTTTATTTCTTTCTTTTTCTAAATTTATCTTTACAGAGAGACTTTTAAGCGCGCGAAAGGAGAGAGAAAAAATCTAAACAAAAACATATTTTTTTCTTTTAATTAAAACATTTTATGAATTTAGAACAAAAAATCTTTAACAAAAACATACAGAAACAAATAAAAAATACCAAAAAACAATTAAAAATTCAAAAATCTTAAAAATTAAATGCTAAAGACATTCGCATGTGTGTGGTGGTGGAAAGAAGATTCAAAACAAAATTTACAATTAGAAAACGGAAAAAACGTAAACGTCGCATTTTGAACCGGAAGGCTAAAAAGGAGAAAAACAAACTCAAGTTGCGAATCAAAATTTCTAAGTTTGGCGAAATTTATTACTTTTTAAAGAACGGCTACTAGGAGAGGAGAACGAGCGCACAAGCTCAAGAAAAAAGTCTTTGAGTAAAAACAAAACAAAAAACTACGCCAAAAAACAGTAAACACGCACACACAAGCATCACGAAAAAAATTTAAGCTTAAAAAATCAGATAGAAAAATATCAAACTAGACTGACCAAAAACTCTGCTATAACCTTTTCTAACTGAATTATTAAAAATATTGAAGCAATAAAGTTTGCTGCTTAAAATGTTTGAATTTAAACAAAATCAACTACATTTCAGTTACAAGTCCGATTAAGAAGGAGAAAGAACATTCACGGCGAATTATTTCATTCACATCTAAAATAAACCAAAAAAAAAAACATTTAAAACTCAAAAACCTAACAACCCAACCCATTTCATTTTCGTACTTAGCTAAATCGTACAACACCAACAAAACATAACAACAAGGAGAACCCGCAAGAACAACATTCTAGAAGAGCATATAAAATAATATCTAAAAAAACCCACAAACACTCTGGCAAAAAGAGATTTATTTAAAATACTGTTAATGAGTGTATGTGCTTGTATTGTTGTGTAAAAGTATTAGCGGTGTATGTATTAGTAACACCGTCAACTAGAATACTTGCTTTAACTGCTTAAGGCAATTTACTCGCTTATACACACAATAGACACACTACTTCTTTACTCTTCAACAGACAATTATCTCTCAGCTAAGTTCTAAACGAGCCACCAATAATATAAGGTTATTGTATAACATCCTCACGCACACACTCAAACACGCATCTTTATTTTATATAAATTTCTTTAATATTTACCAAGATTATGTTTATGTGTGTGTGTAATATAACGGCGAAATTATTGTTATTACTTTTGTTGAAACCATCAAAACAAAGAAGGAGAACTTAAGGCGAATTTTCAATTACTACACAAACTTGAGAGAGATTCAAAGAAGCTGAGAGTGAGTGCGAAAGGGGGAGTTTAATACGTCAAGAAAACGTACCGTTATTTTATTACAAATACAACAGACAAAATTAACATTTGGAGGATATTTTGTTCTTTTAAATTTATCTAAATACAATTGGTGGCATCTTATGATGTCATCAGAGGAGGATAACGAATGTTTTGGGTTGTTTACTGATGACAAAACTTTATTGCAAACAACATTGGCCTTAAATTCGAATAATACACCACCTTTGGCTATAGATACTATAACTTCGGAAATTTGTCAAGAATTGACGGCAAAAATTGAAATAGCTTCTTCAACAACTTCACCAAACTTATTGAGTTTGGAAGCACATGAGTTGGCAGAAATACAAGAAGGACAATTAAATATAAATAACAAACAACCACCATTGACTAACGGTTGCAACGATCTTTTGTATAAAGACGAAAACAGTGAAAAACTCAACTCAAACTCAAGAGACACTAATACGGCGGCAATAGCAAGAACAACAAGCAACCACCACGACGAAAATCAAACAGAAAACGTCGGTCGCAGCAACAACAACGACCATTACGAGGAGGAAGAGGAGAACAACATAAGCAGTGTTAATGTTAATAATAACAGTACAAACGACGAAGGAGACGACGAAGTTATATTTCTCTTCGGCCAACAACAACAATCAAATAACACTCTTAATACAACTTCCACTACTTGTACGACGGCTACCAATACAAACACAGCCACAAGCAATCATAATAAAAACACAGCGTCTGCCTCAAATTTAACAACGACCCTTACGAGTACTACAACCACGGCTACGACGACGACGAAGAATAATACGACATCATCATCTACATTTACAAATAATAATACCCAACAACAAGTCGCAACAGACGTTGATGATAACTTAGAAAGTAGTCATAAAGGTGCCGTCAATAAGACAACGTCGTCATTGTCGTCGTGCGGCTTAAAAAATTTAAGAAATTCCTTGAATACGTTACATCAAACGAAAAACTCAAATAAACTTAATATTCAAAGTAATAATACGAATAACACAAGTGGAAGTAATAACAAAAAGGAAACAAAATTCAAAGTTAATAATGTGGTTCGTGATTCGTCCTTAAAAATAAAATTATCAAAATCTCCTTTAAATACAAATTTAACAGCAAACGCAAATAATTTATTTAGTGAGACAAATAAACAAGTGAATGATTTTTGTTCGAAATTAACAAATCTAAATGCAAATAATTTGAATTTGAATAATTCTTCAAATGATTGTTTGATAAATTCTTTAGAGGATTTACAGCAACAGCAGCAACAAAAAAGTGATTTCAGTGTTTTTTCATCATTGCCAAATTTTATAAGTCATTTGCAGAATTCCACAAGTCCACAATTGATCGGCCAAACGCCTGCCGTGCTAACGCCGTCAACAGCTGCTGCCTTAATGAGTAGTGCTGCTGCGGCTGCCGCGGGTGCCGCTGGACAAGCTCTATATGGGGCCTTATTAAACTCCTCGCAACAACAACAGCAGCAGCAACAACAATCCTCAACCTCATCCTCACCGTTAAATAATAAAAATTTTTCGTGTAATAACAATAACAATTTAAACTCGTTACATTCGCCTAATTCGGGTTCGGTATCGTCATCGCCCACTTCGTCTTTACTAACGGGCCAATTTACGGCCGCTTTGGGTAATTTGTTCGGAGCCAACGGTTTCGGCTCTGCTAAAATGTTGAACGAATTATTTGGTCGTCAAATGAAGCAGGCCCAGGATGCAACCAGTGGGTTACCCACCTCTTTGGATAATGCTATGCTGGCCGCAGCTATGGAATCGGCCACTAATGCCGAACTTCTAAGTGCCGCCAATTTGGTTAGTAGTTTGGGTCTAAACAACTCTAATAAATTGCTCAACAACAACAATAACAACAACAACAACATCAGCAGCTCTAATACTAACAATCATTTAAATGACCAACAAATTTCCCCTCAAACTCCGACACAAATGGACAAAAATCGCCGCACTAGTAATTGCAGTGAAAGGTCTTTGGAGGAAAATGGTTTGGCTTCACGTTCCCAAGATATTATCAACTCACCACCACGTACACCCTCGGTGGGTAATAGTTCTACGAATGGTGTAGTTATCAACAGCTCAGGTACTCCCAATTCTCCCTCCTTGCAACAGCAACAAAATGATTTGGCCCATCACATGCTGCGCAACATTTTGCAGGGTAAAAAAGAGCTCATGCAGTTGGATCAGGAATTGAGATCGGTCATCAGCCAACAGCAACAAATGAAGGACAACCAGGACACTACGCTAAAGCACAATAATAATAATTCCTCTTTAGCCAAAAACAATAATAATTCCGAAAGTAAAGAAAATTCATCGAATGTTATAAATTTGATAGAAGATTCCATGTCGGAAATAAAAATCAAAAGTGAGCCATTAACGCAACCAACTCCGATTGAGCTAATGAATGGCACGGTAACACAAGAAAGACGGAAATCATCTGATTCCGAAGGTCTGCAATCCCAACATGATCTCGAGGATCGTCAATCTGAAACAGATCAATTGGATAATAATGACCATGAACAAAATGATAACGATCATTTGAATTTGCCTGCTCAAGTTACCAAAAAGGAAGCAGATGACATCTTAGAAGATGTCGAATTGATGGGCTTGAACTCACGCTCTGATTTGGAGTCGTTGGCTTCGCCCAGCCAATCAGATATGATGCTATTGGAAAATAGCAAAGATGATATGGAAGAAGAAATGGATAAAGATTTAAATCCCACGCATAATAAGAAATCAGACTTAAAACGTGCTCGTGTGGAAAACATAGTTTCTACCATGCGTTCAAGTCCCTCTTCACAGCAGCACTTGCAAGTCAATGGCTGTAAAAAACGTAAACTATACCAGCCTCAGCAGCATGCCATGGAACGTTATGTGGCTGCTGCTGCGGGTCTTAATTTTGGTCTCAATTTGCAAAGCATGATGCTAACCGATGATGGTGACTCCGATGAAAATGAGTCTCCTCAATTGCAGCAGAAGCGTAATGAAAAAAATGCACTCAAATCTCAGCTGAGATCCATGCAGGAACAATTGGCCGAAATGCAACAAAAGTATGTGCAATTATGTTCACGTATGGAACAAGAGTCAGATTGTCAGGAAATAGAAGACAACAACAGTGATAGCATGGAACAAGAGGACAACAACGGAGACCTCTCACCATCCCCTTCTCTAAATGATGTTAAACAGAGCGTCGACAATGAAAGAGCCTCGTCAACCTCACCCTCGTTGACTTTGAAAAATGGTAAGCATTTGGGTGCCTCCGATTCCTCTTTGAATTTAGAGGCCAGTCCAAATAATGTGCTGTCTCAAATGATGAGCAAAATGATAAGTGGCAAATTGCACAATCCTTTAGTACAACATTCACATATACAACAACCCTTTAACGCTCCTTTACCTTTGCTACAACACATGCCGCAACTCCAGGCGCCCGAAGGTGGTTTACCTCATCCGGCCATTAGCAATGCGGCCGCCATGTATTTGGGCCAGCAATTTTTCTTTGAACAGGAAGCTAGAATGGCCAAAGAAGCGGCCGAACAACAGCAACAACAAGCCCAACAGCAGCAATTGCAACAACAGCAAGCTCAACAGCAGCAGGAGCAACAGGAGCAACAAAGACGTTTTGAGCAGGAGCAACAGCAGAGGCGCAAAGAAGAACAAGCCCAACAGCAGCAATTGCAAAGACAACACCAACTACAACAATTGCAGCAGCAACAACATCAACAGGAACAACAAACCATGCAGCAACCTCCCAGACCTCAACTGCATCACAATAGACATCATGGTCGCCACAATACCGCTCTAAAGACGGAGCTATCGGAAAAATTTAATATGCTGCGCACGAGTTCCAATTCAATAATGCGTATGTCAGGAGCCGACCTAGAAGGTCTGGCCGATGTTCTGAAATCCGAAATAACCACTTCACTCTCAGCTCTAGTGGACACAATTGTCACAAGATTTGTACACCAAAGACGGCTGTTTAGCAAGCAATCCGACTCTGTGGCCGCCGCAGCCGAGCAACTGAACAAAGACTTACTGCTGGCGTCACAAATCTTGGATCGCAAGTCGCCACGAACCAAACAGTCCGACAGATCGAACAACAACAGCACGAACAGCTCTCAATCCGCCCAATCAACAACAGGAGTTAATGCAGGTAATAATGGTACTCTACTCCTAGTTAATAATAGTAATAATAATACTAATAGTTCAACGAATAGTTTAAATAACAATCCAAATACTAACTCTAATTCCAAAATATCACAACAACAAACGCAACAACAACAATTGGGTCACTTGCACAGTAATGTAAGTAACACAGGCCCACCTCTGCTAACGGCAGGACCGGTTAACAGTGTCAATGTGAATGTGTCCCAACAGCACATGAACAATCCTTGCCAAACTCTGGCCCCAACGACCACAAATCAAGTTGTTACGCCAAATATGGCCGCCCAATTAAATGCTCAGACTTGTCAAAGTCTTATAGCTGCACCACGCCTCAACGGCAGTCAACTGTCATTTCCCTCGCCAGCAGCAGCAGCTGCTGCCGCGATGGGCTTACAAATGCATCATGCAGCAGCGGCGGCTGCTATGTCAGCCGCAGCTGCCGCCTCTGGTCAACAGCAAAACCTGCAGGCCCTCAATCAGGCGCACCATGCACAAAATCTCAATGAGGCTAATAATGTCAATGTAAACATGGCCAATCTCACTAGTAACAATAGTAGCAATAACAGTAGTAACAATCTGAACAATCTGAACAGTATGAACAGTATGAATACGAACAATAATAATAGTAATAACAATAATAATTGTAACAATACTAACAACAATAGTTTAAGTACCATAAATATACCACCACCTCATATACGACCTTCGCCCACAGCGGCAGCAATGTTTCAGGCACCCAAGACACCGCAAGGCATGAACCCCGTGGCTGCAGCAGCTCTTTACAATTCGATGACAGGAGGCCAGGTTGGACCCATGCAACCAAATCCCTTCTGCATGCCAGAGTCCAGGGATCAGCAACAACAGCAGCAGCAGCAACAGCAGCAGCAACAACAGCAACAGCTGCAAACGCAACAACAGCAGCAGCAGCAACAGCTGCTGGAGCAAAATGAAGCCTTGAGTTTGGTCGTTACCCCAAAAAAGAAACGTCATAAGGTTACCGATACGCGTATAACGCCACGCACGGTTAGTAGAATATTGGCTCAAGACGGCATGGTACCGCCCAGCCCTCAAAATAATGGACAACAGTTGCAATCGAATCAAAATAACGGACCCTGCAATAACACTCTTAATAGCACTATAAATCCCGCCTCGCTTAGCAATAACAACATGAATAATAACAATAATAATTGTAATAATTCATTAAATGTGAATGGTATGCAACATCAGCAGCAGCAGCAGCAGCAACAACAGCAACAACAGCAGCAGCATTTGAATATAAGTAACAACAATAGTAATAACAATACAACACCCGCCCAAAGCCCTTCTCCTAGAGGGCAAGCGCCCGCTAACTATCATCCACAAGCGCCGCCACCACCACCACCTCCTATGATGCCCGTTTCGTTGCCCACCACGGTCGCTATACCAAATCCTTCGCTGCACGAGTCACAAGTCTTCTCACCATACAGTCCATTCTTTAATCCGCATCCACCGCATGCACCACCACCGCCACCCCATGGCCTTCACAGTGGTCCCCATGCCCCGCCAACAGCCGCTCAAATGCATCACATGAAACTCTCAGCCTCACCACCCGGCGGTCTCGCCAGTCTTATGGACTCACGCGATGGCTCACCACCCCTGCCGCCCCATCCATCCACCATGCTACATCCCGCCCTCTTAGCGGCCGCCCATCATGGTGGCTCCCCCGACTACAGTGCTCATTTGCGTGCCGCCATGGATGCTCAAGATCGCAGTTCCGATTGCAATTCAGCCGACATGCAATTTGATGGGATGCAGCCCACCATCTCTTTTTTGAAACAACAAATGATGTGAGTATATTTCAAGATTTTCTATTATATTTGTCAATTAGACAGCAAAAAGTTGCAAGAAAGAATTGGTTGAAGAACTTATACAAAAAATTTATTGATTGATATGTTGTGATTGCTTAAGAAGGAAGCCCATCAAGTGTTTTGTAGCATAATATGATTTTTTTCTTTCTTTTTTTTTACAACAACTCTAAGTAGTTGCATTCAATTACAAGCAACATGAATGAAATTAAAATAAAAAACAATCTCTTGTCTTTCTCTTATAAAAATAAGTAGTGAAATCAAAACCTTATTTCAACAACCCCAATCACCAACTACAACACAGAAAAAAATGCGAAAAAAAACATGGAAAAACTTAAGAATTTAAATATAAAACTCAGTGCAGCAAATAACTATAGAACCCATTGATTAATGCAAGCCTCAACAAATCTTGGAGGCAACAGAACAACAACAAACATCCCTACCCAAACAACCAACCTACACATAACTGCTCAAGGTGCAATGCATTCAAAATCAATCAATGAAAACGGCAGCGCAAATGAAATAAACTCAAATGAAAACTACAAAAAAAAACCCCAACATAGGAATTCATTTCTTGCTTAAGCCTCAACCCTACTCCTGGCCAACAACCAGCTGAGATTGGCATATCTCTTGCCTTTTATTTATTTTCTTCTAACTCTTCATTCCCTGCTGCTTAACACTCCGAGTCAGTTTATTTCTCAGTCTTTCATTCATCCACAAGTCAATGTAAAAATGAATTTCTATACAATTTACAACATTTCAATCAATCAACAAAAAAATAACTTGATAGAAAATCGTTTCTTCACCTTTTTTTGTGTAGTTAGTTGCTGGCTGATGTTGAAGAAAAAATTTTGCAATTATAGTTTTCATATTTTTGTTTTCAAATAAAATATATTGATATGCTTTGCTTTTCTTCTTTTTCTCTTTCCATTTCGTTTTTTTTTTTGTGCTGATTTTTTACCAACTCATTTTGATTTTCAAATTTTATAACAAAATAATTAAATAATTTTTTGTTAATATTTTGGAATTTCAAAATGATTTTAATTTCGGGCTTCAACTTTAGCAAAAATAGCGACTCATTAAACACATCGCATTCCTCAACCCTAACGCCGATGCATTTGAGAAAGGCCAAGCTAATGTTCTTCTGGGTGCGTTATCCCAGCTCATCGGTGTTGAAAATGTATTTTCCCGATATTAAATTCAATAAAAATAATACAGCACAATTGGTGAAATGGTTCTCGAATTTCCGGTAAGTAACACATTTTATTTTATTACAAAAAATTAATACATATGTATGTATGTACATATGTGCATATTATTTGTAGTTTCGACACAATTTTTTATGTACTTGAGAACTGTTTTCAAATTTAGCAATATTAAATTTATAAAAAAAGAAATATATAAAAACCTTAAAAATAACTTGCAAAATTCAGTATTAATTCCCATAAAAAATATAAAACCTTTTTCCAGTTAAACATATTATATTTTTTATTTCACAAATTTCTAGAAATGTAGGATAAGCCATTTCTTAAATCACTATTGTATTAAAGAATTCTTGAAGTGAATACCCTTAATTTATAAGTCTAAAAAAAAGGAAAAATTATTTTTTTATTTGTTTTCCTAATGAGAGGCTAATTAGCTTTTTCCGTTAAAAATTCTCCCATATGTTGGTGAACTTACCTGTGTGTACGTGCAAAGAAACAGCAACAATAATAGCTGAAGGTGTCAAAAGCTTAATAAATTCTATACAAAATTATATTTCTATGCATTTATTTTATTATTTTCTTTCTATTAAAAAAAAAACATATTTAAGTGACTAAGCCCCGTTTTATTTAATATACACACACACACACAATTCTCACACATAGTTTTCTAATAGAACCCTAAACATACAGCACACATACATACATACTCCCTTATGCATTCTTATTTTCACAATAACAAAATTTACACACTTTTGCTTACAAAAAAAACTCACACATGCACACACGCACACACCTGTGCAGTAAGTTAAATCCTTCCGTTTATTCTTTTTTTATTATAATTTTTTGTTTGGTTTTTGCGAAAATACGAAATAAAAAGTGCAATACTGTTATTTATTTACTCCTCTCGTATGTGTATGTATGTAATGTGTTTGTATGAGTGTGTTTAGTTAAAAGAGAGTGTGTGTGCAATTGAATGGGTGAGATCTGTAAATTTATATTAAATGTAACAATATGATAATTGTCAATTGTGTTATGTTGTTTTGTTGTTATAATTGTGAGTTTAGGTGAGTGAGGAAAAGAAGCCAGTGTTACAAGTGTTTGCTTTATTACAAAAAAAAAAATAGTGTGGCTTTATTTTTTCTCTTCTTAAGCTGGTTCATATTTTCTAGTACTCCTCTTTTAAATCTTTGCAAAGCATTTTGTTTAAGGTATGAAAATGAAATGAATCAAGCTAAGAGAAAGAAAAGGATTAAAATAAATATCTTTGTTTGTTTTTTTAATTTATTTCAAGATTTAGACTTATTAATGTTATATTCTGTTGCGCACAACAAATTAAGTTATGAGAGTATCAAGCATTTATTAACAAAAAACAATGCAAATAAGGAATATCCGTTGCTTTGCCAGCACAAGTGGCCACTGACATTAGCAAACAAAATTGGAAACATAAATGCAAATGTAGAAAAAGCTTCCAAAGCGTATAATTCACTAAGTCTGTAAAATTGACGCGATTCGGAGAAAATGTGATGAAATCTTTATATGTTTAAAATTGTTAAAGGATCGCTTGCGTCGTAAGTATGGACCAAATATCGCAAACTCGAAAAAAACTACTGAATTTGAAACAATTTTTTTTTTCAATTTCTGAAATTGCATTCAAGGTTCCAAAATTAACTTAAAAACTATCGTTTTTTCTAAGCCCGTAAATAAAGGAATAACGTTAATTCAAGAATCACCAAAAATTGTAAAAAAAATTAATAAATAAGAAATTACGAGTACCGAAATTCGGAATAAATGCTAAAATATTTTTAATTTAACCCATTTTAAGGGAAAAAGAGGAAGTGGCGAAATTTGGAAAAATTGTTATAACAACATAATTAAGAAAAAAATCTTAAAGCAGAATCACAAAATTAAAAAACAACTTATATTTTTATGAAGTTCAGTTTTTATTGAATTATTTACTGATAATAAATAAATAAAAAAATGTTATCTTAAATTTAGATATGTTAAAGATTAAATTAAAGTTTTAAATAATATTTTGTTATTGTTATCTATTTTCAAAAATTCAGAGGATTTCAAATTTTTTGGTGAAACTTAGATTTTTACCTAAATTTCATTTAACTTTTTGATTTTTTTCGAGAAATTTCAATATATTGTGATATTAAGATCTTTTTTGTATGTGAAGTTTATTAATATTTTTAGATTTGAAATAATAAACTGCCAGACCCACGATGTCGCACGTACTCTTTCTTTGGTACAATCTCATTTAAACAACAAAATTTTAGAATTCGTTTTTGCTTTAAAAGTAATTTTACAAAAGAAAGAATTCGTGCGAAAACGAGGGGCAGGTAGTAAAATTTTTTAAAAAGACTTTTTTCACATTTTTTGTGTATTTTTTTGTGTAAAATTTCAACTTTTTAGTTAAATTTAATTTTTTATTATTAATATTTCGTGATTTCTTAAGCTGAAAATTATGGTTTGGCTCGAGTTCAAGTCAGTTCAACTACAAAAGACAAAAACCGAATGAACGTAAATGGCAAAATCTTCATCTCAGCAGGGAAGGTCGCTGGAAAAAGCAAAAGAGTAATATTATATCATCAGAGATGGGAGTTTCGTATTAACTGAAAATTAATAGAAGCGTTATTAGTATTTGTTTAATAATTCGGTTAAATAGTTGATATTTCGGATCGCTGATTGGATGGTGTAGCGATCTCGAAATCAGTACTGAATAATTTTGCTAGTCTGGTGAATAAATGTTCCATTATTACTTTCTTAACAAAAATAATTTGAAGTTATAAAAAATTTTTTATATGAAAAAAAATTGAAAATTAAAATTTCATTTGTATGAAATTTCGAATTTTTCATTTGTAAAGTTTCGTTTTTGGTAAAATTTCAGCATTTTGTAAATATTCGAGTTTTTGGTGATTTTCAGTAGTTAAGTGTATTCTCGATTTTTTGCTGAAAATAATGAGCTCGTGCTGATGTATACTATTAATATATCTCGATTTTTTTTAGCGAAATTTAAAGTTTTTGGTGAAAACTTATTTTTTTTTGGCGAAATCGCGAACTTTTCAATTTCCTAGTAAATTCTATTAGGTTTTTTTTAATGTTCTTACTGACTTCACAAATACCTAATTTTACATGCACAGCCGCTCCAACAACATTAACTAACATTCGGAGTTAATAACAAAAAAAATTTACATTGCAGTAACATTTCGACTCCAAACTCCGCTAGAAGTGCACAATTAAAAACTTCTAGGACAGGTCTTTTATTAATTGGAGTTTAATGTCACATAACATAGAAGTATGTACATATACTTTGTATGTACATATATTAGCAAAGCTTTATGAATACGTCTCTTGGTGTGTTTTTACAATTTTCCATTCTCGCATTCTATAATTGTCTTGAAATCTTATTGTTTTTTTTTATTTAATAAACTACCCTTTTTAATCTTTAGTTTTCTTAAAGAGTTCTAACTTCTCGCTTTATGCGTCTTATTTATATCAAGCGAAGAAAAACCGTTACTTTTATTTAATTGTTAAAATTCCTTTAAGGGCATAAAACTTTCTCACACCGGAAAACGGTTTAACTTTATTTTCATTGATAATAATAATAGCAAGTTTCAGTGACGCAAATGTCGTTTGCTGTAGTTTGCTGTATTGAAAGGTAAGGCTGAAGAAATTCCCACCCATTTTAACTTACATAAGCCACAGAAACTAACTAACCCTCTCTAAGGAAACAAAACACCCTAAATTAAGTGAATAATAAAAAAAAAATAATTATAAAAATTCCCATACAATAGTAAACAACCCTTAACTGTTCTTCTAACAGGCAGAAGGAAACAAAAAAACGGTTGATTTTCGAAATTCCTATAAATCTTAAGAAGCAAAACGTCTTACGTTCTCAAGACAAAAGAAAAAATGTCTTGAAGATTTCTTAACAAAACTTAAGTAAAAACAACCCTAGACTTGCGCATTAAATCAAAATAAACAAAAAAGGAAAAGAAATCAAAAGGTGCAAACTCACACGAGCATTTATATACTTACATATAATATACACTTAAATCTGATCTTAAGACATTTTTTACAAGTTACCTTTTGGGAAGTAGAGCCTTTGTGCTCGTGTTTGCTATCGAAGCAGCTGTTTTCTGGGCGTCTTAGGAATTCTTTAAATCACAGACCAACCAGGTGATTTGACAGCCAAATTAATGCGTGTGCCACACTTTATATTAAATTGGGTTTTTACGTCAAACAGCTGGTTGTTTATATGTGCATATTTGGCGGGTAATTTTTATTTGAAAAATTTTGCTGGTAGCTAGTGTTTTAATTTCAAGCCATTCGCACTTTCAGTTTTATATGTATGTACATAAATAATTTATAAGCTATTTTTATAGAAAGGAGTTTATCTACTATTTAAAATTATGTCAATGCAATTTTTATTTTGTATTAAAACCACAAGTAATGCGGGTTTCGTTATTGTGTGGTTGGTACTAGAAAAAACTGTTATTTTAGAATGGAAAGTCATAAGACACAAGTCGCTCACTTGTTGCAACAATGTCGTAACTCATTATTGCGGAAATGATCGTCCCATCGACCTTGTTAAAGTCTACGATTCAAATTTCGAAATTCAAGTAACTTTTTTTTTAATTATAATGAAAATTATTAAAATCTTAAAATATAAATTAATGCACACTTGATAATTTATAAAATTTCTAAAGTGTAAATATTCAGAGTGTCACTTGAAGAGTCACCACATTACTCTTCCTCCACTGACATCATCATGGCATGGCTTTCAACACTGGCGACCTCGAAGTGGTTAACCTCTTTTACTAAAATTATACTAAGCTACGAAATTTATGATTCATATACTTATATGTTAAAATAGTTAAAATAACTATACATACTTGCTAACTGGTAAGATTTGATCGTAGATTTATTTACATATATAAAACACTTTAAAAAATTAGATGACTAAAAACTTCTTCTTTAGAATTTGTGTTTTGACGCTTACGATCAGTTTCCAAAAAAGGTATGGTTATCATTCTTGATACTCGTATATTTCAAAACACATGCAAATATCAAATATTCACCTTTTTATAAGAGAATATTTATTGTTTTGAGTTTTGTGTGCTTAAATTAAACTCGTTTTCTGTAAAACCATTTCTTTTTTGGAGTTATGACGTCCTCGCAGCAACTGAGGGATATTCATACATGCATATATAGTATGTATGTATCCATATATATTTATATATCTTTGTATATGATTGTTAAGAGAAAATTGTAATGAGGCAAGTCAGTTTTTAAGAAAAAACCCAAGAAAACCCGCAGAATTGAACAGTATCATTGAAATGAATAAATGTGTGTATGTGAAGACATTTTGAAAATATAATAAAAACTTGAAATTTTTCATTTAATGCAGCGTTTAAATAGTTTTCACCTTAACTATGTAAATTTGTAGCAACTCGAGTAGAGAACAAAATAACCTCGAATGTTAAATGGCCTAATTTTGTAAAACGTTTAAAATTTGGATGAAAATACTCGGAATTTTTTTTAAAGTTTTTTTTTCATACAAATTGCAAACCTTTGGGAAATTCGCACAATTTATTATTCACTTATGTTATCGCAAAAAAAAACATAACCAAAAAATAAATTTAAAAAAAACATTTTAATGGAAATTTCTGGTAAATGATAATAAAAAAATATGTGCGAGGAACCAAAAATTTTTTTATCCTGTACAACTTTTAAATTATCAATCATTTCGTGCTAACATAAGAATAAAAATCGCAACAACTGCAAGTCCCTCAATTACCAGAAAAGGTAACAAAATTCCAAAATTCGAATTTTTCATACTTCTTCCAATCCTGATAAAATGCTTTGTGAAATAATTAAACGCATGATAATCGGAACAATTTTCGAGCACGTTTTCTCCTTTTGTAATTGCGGTTTTGGAATCTTACAATGAAGGTACCAAATGCCATAAGGTGCATGGTATTTTTATGGAGTCTGGGTTGATTAAATCGGTCATAATTATTTTTTAAATAATTGTTAGTTAGGTAAATATTCTCAAAATTTTTATGTGGTACTTTTATGAGAATTTTTTAAATTTGTTTAATTAGTCTTCTAGATGCACTTTATATGCACTAATTGTCCCAAATTTTACTTTAAAATACATTGAAATTGATTATGTTTTATATTTTTTAACTCAAAGAAGATATTGATATGAATTTGGTTGTTAGCACATAAGGACATACAGGCAAAGAAAAAATGCTTTTTACAAATAATTGACTTTTTTTAAGAAAACTAGAAATTATTTTTTTAGTGCGACAAAAAAAGTTTTTATTCAGTATTTGTAAATTTAATAAAATGTTTTGTTTTATTCACTTCATGTATGAATCGTGCTAAATTTTCACAAAAACTTATATAAATAATGGTAATTTTAATAATCTTGTATTTAAAATATAAGAAAAGGAAATACATATTTGAATAATAATATAATTTTTTTAATATTAAATTTATTATTCGATGCAGGTCTCGATATCTGTTTTAAATTATAAGCTTTCTTCACATAAAAACTAAAACAACTCAAATGTTAAGAATGTGCAAAATATGTAAAATAAATGACAAAAAATCAAATTCATTATATGTTCTAATAGTCGATTTACTCAGTTTACCTGAAGTATATAGTAAAACAAAATGCAAAATACAATCTCCTTATTATTATCCGATCAAGCTCTTGAACCCATTTGCTTGACTGGTACTATCAAATTTACAGATACGAGATTAAAAGTATAAATCATTTATTAGAGCTCCTTCATTGCAAGGCACTACATCTGATTTTAATCCCTAACAAAATATATTCTCTGGCTACCTATCAACATTTCTGTGTTCTACCTCCCTCAATCTCTGCCCTCCACACACAGACAGTCACAACAACAAAATAACAAAAAAAAAAATCATAATTAAAAATCTGCATAAAGGTAAAATATTTCATCTTATAATGAACTTTTTCTTATATAAATGTTTGTAACAGAAAAAAACAGAACCAAATATCTTATTTAGTATTGATTTTTTTTCTTTTAAGTTGCAATACCTTTATTTTTATATTGCATACTTCAAGGCTTGCGTTGAAATAGCAACAACAAATAATCATTTTGTAATTTTCTTTTTGTTTTCTCTCACCACCACAGACAAACAGCTCATATTGATGGGTTTTATGTTTCATAAGAATTTACATTTTTTGTAGCATCATTACAAACTACTGCTGCTATTTTTTTGTAATAATTTCTTGTTTATGTACAATCATAAAATGTTTTTCTTTACGATGTTGCTGCCTACTTTTAGGTGCAATCACTATAAGCCTCAACAGAGAGAAAATGGCAAAAAGTCGTTTATTTTTTCTATAATACCGGGGGGAATTTGTTATTTAGCGCGTTTATAATTTGACATCTAGCAAGTTGTCATGTTGCCATATACAGCAGCAATACTGACTATAAAAGAAAACTGACTGCCTGGTGTTTGAGATTGTAATTCTTTTGTTGTAGTTGTTATGTCGCAATGTTTTTTTTTTACTTTTTTCTTTCTTTGGTTTATTTGTTTGGTGCTGCTATTTAAGCAGCAGCAATAAAAAGTTTTGCTGTTGCAATTTTCAATGTGTGAAATATATAATTGTGAGTATATGAGTGTGTGTGTGTGTATGTTTATATAAGCCCGCAATAGCGGCAAATATTTATTGTTTGGAAATAACTCAAAAAAATAACAAGAAATTTATGCAACACATATAAACAAAATCAAACAGCACTTGCAGCAGCATTTAACAAACGTTAAACAAGATGCAATAGAGCTTAGGGAAATCTTGAAAATTAGCACGATTTATAGATGATGCAGACATTATAAAAAGACTAGTGGGAGAGGGTTTTGTACAATGTTAGCAAACAGAAAGAAATTATGGCAATTTTCATTTATTGTGCAAGAGTTTAGAGTAAAGTATACTTTTAGTCCTAAATTAGAAATGTTTCTTTTTTGACTGAAGATATGATTTATGTATTAATAGAATAACTTTAGACCGTTATAGGAAATTGAAAGATATTATTGCTAATTGCTAAATTAAATACTACTCCAAAATATTTTTAGCTTGAGTTTTAGTTGCATTATTGTTTATTATTCTTTTATTAATTTCGTTGTGTTTTAGTACAAAACACTTTTGTTAATAACAACATTACTTGCAAACTCTTAAAGAAGATTGGCTATGATTTATTATACTTAAAGTGCCCTTGAAATTACTTTAATGATTTTTTTTCGTTTATCTAGTCCTTAAACCGTGCTACTAGAAACTATAGCCTTTTTTGCAAAAAAGTAATGTGGTTTTTAAACATATTTTAAAAAAATAATATGAAATAATTGTAACAGAAGAAATTAAATAAATACCGCTAAATATATTTTATTTTTATAAGAGAATAACAAAAATTATTTGTCGATTTTATTTAGAATTATATTATTTTATTTCTTTTATTTGGTTACTTCTCTTAAGAAAACAAAAAAACACTAAAGTCTACTCAATATCTGTATATTAGATTTTAATTGCATGTTTTACGTTTTTTTTCAATCCTTGAAGTATGCAAATGTTTTATTTATATGTAAATAATTGAATGTTATCTTACAAGGCTGGAGATCGATACATGAAACACATGAAACATTGATGAGTTTAACAGTCGTAGTACAGTGATCTAGTATAGTATATTTTAAATCTTCAAATTTTTTATTTATTTATTTTATTTTCATTTCCTGTACAACTAGACTAAGTCTTATATCTAAAGTGCAAGAACGCGTAACGTTACAAAATTTTTACGATTAATAAATAATACAGCTTAATAAAAAAATAAGTGATGTGGCGACTATCGGAAATAGTACTTTTACTCTCTGCTTTGGTGTTAATTAGTGTTTCCAGTATTCATTTCTGAATATATGTATATACATATATTCAGAAAAGCTTAGTTCGAATTGAATAACTTCAAATTACAGCAAAAGAATTTGGAAACTGTTTTTGGGATTTTTTAAATTATTTTTTTTACTAATTTATTTAACTACTATATATTCTTTTTTCGCTTTATTCATTTCTTTTTTTTAACCTTTGAAGTATGCGAACGTTTTGCAGCTGGTCTTGACTTCAAGATTTTTATTTACTTTTCGTACCCTAAATAAAGGCAACATTAAATTGTTATTTCAATATTTTTAAAGTCAAACTAAATAGAACTTAGTTCACCTTAACATATTTCTAAAAAAAATATTTAAAATTCCCAACTTAAATTGCAAATGCTTCCTAACTTATACACTTAATTAACTATTTTTATCTCATATTTCTTGTTTACAATTTTAATTAATTATTACAGTCCTTGATAAATTTTCTTTGGCATTTTTTTTATTATTATTATCTTCTCCTTTAACGTTTGCATCTCCTTACACTTGTAAGCTAATCTATGCCTAAAGCTTTTGTCTAATTAAATCCCACCATCGCACCCACTACCCTTTCTCTGACAAGCTCTCATTGGATGAGTTATTAAGAATACTGCAAATATTGTTGCATACTTTTGTGGTTTTTGTTATATATAAGGGTTTGGGGATCTGGAGGGTTTCCATACTACCACAGTATTTACAAATGACATGCATAATAACGGCATAAGAAACCCCCTTAAGAACTGCAATCATTTTCTAACAGTTGAGAGATCTTTTTATTATTATTAATATATATTTTTTCTGTTTTTTGTGTTTTGCACATTTGAGATTTATTAAAAATTCTTTACATAAAGACAAAGAAAAGTAATACCCAAACATGAAGTATTACTGCTTTTTTTACCATACAATACATAAAGGATTTAATAATTTGCAAAAAGGACTTAATAATAAAAAAACTGCACACACAAATACACTACAAGTGCAGTTGCTGGCTGACGCTGAAGTCGCAGCAGAAAAGAATGAGAAAATATTATTGAAATTTATATAAAAAGGAAATGATAATTATAATGTTTGAGTAGAATGATAATAAAACCTAAAAGTATGCTGCAAATTATTAATAATGTCATATTAATCTTCTTGTATAACAATCCAATATATAATGCATTAAGTCTATATGCTGGCTGTCAGTTTGTCAAACAGCAGCCAAGCATTAAATGGTAGCTAAAGTATCTACAAGAAGAAAGAATAAGAAGAAAAAAAAAGAAATAACAAAAGGACTTGCATATTTCAAAGTGGGTATGCAAGTTTTTTTCATTATTTTTATATTCTTTTTTTTTCTAACAAGAGGTACACAAAATGAACATTAATTTTGTAGGGAAATGAAAAAGAAAATAGAAACACAAGCTCTTTAGTTTAAGGACCTGGAAAGGATACTTGATTTAGAAATCTTTATATAAAAACAAAGCCACACTTTGAGCATATGTAAAAAGACAACAAGATTTTTTATATATTTTACTAAATAAAGCTGTTGCAGCTGTTGTATGTTTTTTTTTAATAAAAATGACATCAACCTAAATAGCAGGCAGCTACCTATTGGTCTGTTGGAAAATTGTTAATTTAAGCACTAAACTTAAGCCATAAATAAAGTTAAGTGGTGTAGAAATATCCTTTTAAGACGGCAATTCACACCTTTTGTTAGGACAAAATGCACAGCATACTTTTAAGAGCCATTAATACACATATGTTTGTAAAAAAGCCACCACACTAAAACAACAACGGCAGTTGCTTTAGGAACAATTCAAAGAGGTTGTTAAAGTTCTAAAGATACAAAAGCTCACTTGTTTATAAGAGTTGTCGTTTTTTTTATTTATTTATTTTATTTATTTTTTTTAACAGCAAAAAGAGAGGTTTCAAAATGTCAACACAAGCTAATTAGTTTATTTAAGATGGTGGAAAATTTTGTGTAGAAAACAGGTTCCTTATTAATACATATGTCTATTAAAACCAAACTCGTGCCTCTTGCGCCATCTCCTCATATCCACCCTACTCCCCTTGCAATCGCATGTACTCATGTCTATTTAAAGAAATTTATATTAACGGTTTTTTCATATATGCAATTATATTTTCTGAAAAGAAGCTACTAAAAGTAGTCGCAGTAGTAGTGTGTTGGTGCAAGTGTTTAAGTGTTAGATACTTAAGTTTTTTTTTCATTCTTTTTTGCTTTTCATATATTTAGGTCCTTATATTGAGTAGCAGGCACACACCACCGTTGTAAAGGATGCATTTAAAAAAGATGCCTACTGTGTGTGTGTATGTGTGTGATTTTGAGGTTAAGTGTACTTTTGTAATAAATATGTGTAAACATAAGGTATTTGTTAAAAGTTGCCAATTACTTCATTATGTCTTTTTTCCAAGCATGTAAAGAAAAGCTCAAGAGTGCTGCTTAACTTATGCACAAGAATAAGAAAGGTACTTATAAAAAAATAATTAATCTATAAAGAACAGCGACTTTTTATTTAAACAATACTCATTATACATATATAACGTAAAGGTAACTAATAAATAAATTAAGGGCGTTAAGTTCTAAGTAAATAAATAAATTATAGGCTCTTAGTTGGTGACTTAAAGCTTAAGCGATTATTTGTAAATTTAAAAACTTCTGTGAACAAAATGCAAAACCCTTAAGGCATTGCTACACGTTCAATATATATTATGACATTTGGTTCGCGATCCGTGTTCCGGGTTTCAAAATATTAAGTCATATATCAGTACTTGCGCAAATACTGCATGCTGCATGTTCAATAAATATCGCTATACTGAATGGCAGTCAATATATATTGAACGTAAAACGGTGCCCTTAAAATGTTTCATTGTTTACATGATTTCAACCAAGAAAATGTTATTTTCATATATACAAATTTTTCTTTAAGCCTGAAAGTAGGCTTTGAATTTCATATTGAAAGCATCCTAGAAATATACATAGTTATTTCTTCTATATAAACTTTTTATTGATATCTCGTACATTCTTTTTCAATTACAGAGAATTTTACTATATACAAATGGAGAAGTATGCCCGTCAAGCTGTTACCGAAGGTGTTAAGTGTGCCGAAGATTTGCACATCAGCGGCGATAGTGAGCTATACAGAGTATTGAATTTACACTATAATCGCAACAATCATATCGAGGTAAATATTTTCTTGACAAATAATAATAAATAAATAAATAAACCTTTTGCGTAACAATATAATTCATTTTGTTTGCTAAAAACATATATTAATACATTTTCTTTCTTTTTGTTGCTTTTGAAAATAAAAGGTTCCCCAAAATTTCCGTTTTGTAGTGGAGCAAACATTACGTGAATTTTTCCGCGCTATACAAGGTGGCAAAGACACAGAACAATCGTGGAAGAAATCAATTTATAAAATTATATCGCGTCTCGATGATCCAGTACCAGAATATTTTAAATCTCCAAATTTTTTAGAACAATTGGAGTAAAACAAAAATATTTTTATCATACAACACAATAACAAGAACAACTACAACAAAAATTTATATTTTATATTGAACAAAAGAAAACCAAACCAAACCAAACAACCAATCAATTAATCATTATTTCCTTGAAAATCCCCCTCTCGTTTTCTCAAGCAGAAAATTAATATATTTAAAAAAAACGCTTCAAGGACTTAACTTAAAACCGAAAGATCGTAAAAATGGTTCGTAAATATTTTTATGAATAGAAAATCTAAACAAACCATATAATTTTTCATACTCGCTTATTAAAATTAAAGCCTTGCTTATACAATATTATTTTTTGACGTACAAAAAAATTATGATTAAAACGAACAAAATGCCAAACTACTAAAAGATTAGAAAACTAAATGTTAAAGGCAATCTTTTTGAAAACAATTTTCAAAATTTCTTTTATATAATTTAATAGATTAAAGCTCGTATTCTTTGACATCCATCTCTTAACATTCCATACACACCCACACACACGAACCATTTGTTTAAGTTTAAAACAAATATATAACAACAACAACAAAACTAGCTAAGACACAAACCTTTAGATATGTGTACACCTTTTTTTTAAGAGAAAGAAACTAACCCAACAAACAAACCATAGTGTAAACTGTAAAACCTGAACATAGTTAAAATATTTTTACAAACTACCTTAAAAAATACAAAAATATATTTACATTTCTATATATAAAAGATTTTTATGAGAAAGTTTTATATATACTCGTACAAAGGAAAGTTAAAGTGTCAAACCCTGTTACAAAGAAACGAACACAAAAAAAATCCCTTTGTAAGATTTTTGCCCATATTGAAAATTAGTTTTCTTTACCCTTGAACCCAAAACCGTTTCAAAATACCACTATTTCTAACACCACAAAACCCAAGGTTGCAAAGTAAATTTTGTTTAAGAAAGAAAAAAATTTGAAAACAAAAAAAAAACTACAAATAAAATTTTTATCGTAATATGTATTAAAATTTGTGTCTATGTGTAATATTTTACTCTTTTCCTTTAAATAAGTTTGAGAAAAGATATTGTTTTTTTAACCACAAGCTAAATTTGAGCGTATGTTTTTTTTTGAAAAAAAAAACCAAAGTTTATTGTCTAAGTTTCTTTTATAATTTTTTTATGATTGTTACTACACATATTTGTACATTTAATTTAATTTTGTTTAAATTTTCAAGGCACCCCTTCTGTAAGTTTAATTATTTTAATTAAACTTTGTTAAATTTTAAGGTCTCACCCCCTAGTCTTTGTTAGTTATTATTTTATACATAAGTTTTAAATGTTTAATTAATTTTCAATTGTATATAAATGATTATTTAAAAAAATAATATTTTTATAAATTTTCCAAAAAAAATTAAATTTTTTTCTTCAATTTTATGTTAGTTAAATTTTAGTTTTTACTTTAACATTTTAGTATATAATTTTTTTCATGTATAATCACAAAGCTTTTGCCTTAAGTTTACATATTTTACATATTAGTATGAAATTATGTTAATTTTATGATTAAACAAACACACACCCACAATCACAATAATCAAAAAAGAAATAATTGATGAAAAATATAAAAAATATCAAAATGGTGTTTATTTTTATTTTGTCTTAAAGCAACTACAAATTTTTTCCTAAAGAGCTTCAATAATAAAAAGTATTGAGAAATGTTTCATAACGAAATTCTAGAGTTGCATGGCTGACTTTTCAAAGTTGAAAAAGTCGCACAAAGTTAGGAAAAATGGATAAGGTCACTTTTTTTAAGTCTGAAATTTCCATTTTATAAAAAAGATTTTACTGACAGTTGTATCGATAAAAAAAATAAATTGGTGTCACTTTTTTAGAGGTTATTTTATGCTTTAGAAAGATAATATCTGAAAATAAAAATGAGGCCTCACAAAAATACATTTATTTTTTGAATAAAAAACATAGATAAAAGTAAAAGTTTGGAAAAAATTATCTTTTCTGACAGTATTCTCTTCCAAAACAGCTTTTTGAACTACTTGCAGGTCTGTCAGAGAATTTTAAGGAAAGGTAGAATGGGTCCTATATTCAAGTACGGCTGCTTAGAGATGTTTTTTTTTGTTTCAAAAGTTTATCCACAAAAGCTTCACATGCCTTAAGGCATCCGTCCGTTGGACATTTCCGAGCCCACATTACTAATGAAACAATTTTTTTCTTTTTTGCTCCTAAAAATTAGCAACAAATCGTTTTAATCTTTTTCGTATTAAAATATTAAAAATGGAAAAAACTAATTTCTCCCAGGGTGCGAACTCGTTTTCTATGACTCACCTGATTGATACCTACATATTTAAGAGATTTCGAAAAATCATTACCGAACTTATTATTTTAATAGGCCTAGCTACCTGCGTTCGATTTTTAGCTGATTCCCAACTTTTCCAAAGTCCAAAGAATACGCATTATTCAACTTGTTTGCGTTTTCATAAAACAATTTTGGCTCAAAGAGATCACATGCCTTAAGGCGCCAACTTAAAATTTTCTCAACATGCAAAATCAACGGGGCCAATACCCCCAAAAGGTATGCACAAAGTGTTATTTAATATTTGTTCTACTTAAGTGTGTATTTTCGAAAGATTATTTCTACATATTTACAAATTTTTGTCATGAAATCTGACTTAAGGTGCCACTTTAGAACTTATGTGTCTAAATAGTATTTTCTGACTCTCAAAAGTATGTAAAACTATTTTTTCAAACTTTCCCTTTATCTCTTGTATTTGCTATTTGACACAACAGCATATCAGGCGGAAATTCCAATAGATATTGAACGTCGTAATGTGACACCGGTTTTTGAAGAAGATTTATTATGACAGAGAAAAATTATCCAAAGTGAAATTCATTATAGAGAGTTATAACTGTGAAAAAAGAGTAATTATATAGAAAAATGCGGATGAAATATAATTACTAAAAAGCTTGTGCTCTAAAGAAAATAGTTTCTACTATATCACCTTGGAAAAATCATTAAAAAATTATTCAATTGCTTGATTACTTCAATCCTTAAGATATGCTTTATTTTGTTCACATAAAAGCTCTGCTGAATCGGTGATCAGTATATTTTATCGAATAAGATTCCTTTTAAATCACATTACAAAAATTACGATGAACCCTGCAGTACGCTTTACATAGCAAATAATATATTGCATAACTTAAGGAGTCACACAAGTTAATCATAGAACTGGAAAGGACTACAAGATTTTACAGGCTTTTGTTCAAGAGTCTATTTTATAAATTGTATCTTTAATGAATATTTCTAGCACAAAGCAGCTTGGCAAGAGCTGCAAATGTTTCAATACTTACGGTTAGTCCAACTGTTGCCAAATAAGCTGTAATTAAGATGTGGTTGACTTGGTACGAGCTCGCTAATTATGGCGTTTTAGACATGATCATATGATCGAACCCATTTAAATTATATATGCATTTGGTAAAACGTTTGTGCCTAAAACGAGCTCAACCCAAGTCAAGCCTATACGTCGAAGGTGCACAATGAAATTAATGGCTAAATATGCTTGAATACGGTTGAATCAATTGATATCAGAACTAACAAACAAGTTTGTCGCATAACACTCATTCAAAGCAGTAAAATTAAACCTAAATTATGGCAGCATTTGAAATTAGAATCTGTGATTATTGCAAAAAAAACATAGGAGAAAAATTCAAAAACTCTTAGTTTGATGATAAACTTTGCTTGCAATGTTTACATTTTTTTATTCTACATTTTTAATTATACACACAATTAGTCAAGGAATGTGGGAGGGTTAAGAGGGATAAATTTGCCTTGTTGTTTTATTTTTATTTTAATAAATTTTCTTGGAAATATTTTAAAAACAAGCAATTAGGCAAATTTAAAGTTTTAAAGCAAAAAACTTAAAACTTTTAGAATTTTTTATTAACAAAACACATCGTAAAACTCCTCATAAATATAATTTTACTTTTTATTATTAAAAAATAAACTAGGAATAAAAGAAAAGTAAAATATATTTACTAAAAATGAAAATCCAACCTTTTCGAAAAAATGGTCCCAAAGAAATAACCCAGTAAAAAACAAGAAACTCAAAAACAAAAACACATTTCAGAGTTGAACAAAATACAGACTTTAAAAATTTATTTTGTTTTTCATTTTTTTTAACTTGGATTTTAAATAAGAAAAACATAAGCTCAAATATGATGGTATAAAAATTAAAAAGAAATTTGGCTATAAAATTAAAAAAACAAAATTGGCAATGTTTTTTTTTTTTACAAAAAGAGATATGAAGTCGAGAGATAGATTAGTTTAACAAACAAACCGCTCATCAATTTATCCTCTTTAAAAATAGTTTGGCTAAAAAACACAAAATTTAAAAACATTATTAAAAACAACAACAGCAATAGTCAAATTCAGGCTTAAATAAAAGAAATTTGGGTTTTAAATTTTTAACAAAAACCTGAATTTTGCAAAAATCTTATAAAACCTCAAAACGGCGAGTTTTCTAATCTATTGAAGAAACCAAAAAAAAATATTTAAACAAATAATACGAAATTTGAAAAATTTTAGGAAGTAAGTTTTTAGAATTATAACTTAATTATTTAAATTTTAATTTTTGTTTTGTTTTTTTTTTTTAATTTTGATTTACAACCGTTTTCCAAATTAAACAACTATGAATTACACAATATATTTTGTCAAAATTTTCGTTAATTGTTAATGCCTTGTCAAAATTTTTATATAGAAATTTATGTTAAAACAAAAATTTATTTTTTTTTGTTTATTTTTGAATACAAATGTAACTGAGTTTGTGATAACGAAAAATATTATATTAATAAAAATTATAATTTTGTTTTAAGTTTGTATAAAATAAAATTAAAATTATTTATAATAAACGTTTTTAAGCTTTTACTAAATTTTTGGTCTGTTTTAGTCAAAAGCGGCGTTTATACAAAATTAATGGTTTTTATTAAGTTTCTTTTAATTTCATTAAAGAAAAAAAATAGTTAAATTAAAAAAAAAACTTTTGTGCAAAACTTTTAGGCAATTTAAAAAGGCATATTAACAATAAACTCTATAATAAGGAATACCAAAAAAATTAATTACAAAACTTTTGGATTTAAATTGAAAAAAAAACATATATTTAAAAAAAACGTTTAGGCAAAATTTTTATTATAAAATAATATAATAAATATTATATTCAAAATTTAAGAAAAACATATTTAGAAAAGGAGAATAATATCTTGGAAATTTATTTTAATTTAGAGCTTTTTTTTGGTTTTTTATTTCTATTTATTTGTTTTTATCTCAAAATGAAAAACATTTGGAATAATAATTAAGTAAAAACAAAAATATACCAGGTTGGATTAAAAGTGGGCCATGGCAACCATGTTGGGTTAGATAAAAACTTTTGGTAGCTGCCAGATTTTTGGACTTGCGCCGAAGTCAGACTTAATTTCTGTGTTATTAATTTTTATGATCTCGGCAGCAGAATATGTTTTTAAAAAAATGGAAAGAAAACATGCGGCGTGAAAAAAAATCAATATTTATGTATTTAAGTTATATTGATACTTGAAAAAATTGGTTTTTGAAATCAAACTTTGTTTTATTTTGTGCAACACTTTGAAAAAATGCGGTAATTTGTATTAGTGAATACAAAAACTCAGTTTTAAATTTTCTCATAGTCTGCGTGGACTTCGGATTCGGCTTTGTCAGAGAAAGTTAATTGAAATATTTTGATTTACATAGTAAAAATAATTGCGGACTTATATTGACTAAGATCTTGCACAATTTAATATACATATATAGATATTTCAAGTATACTGCAGACTTCGGAATACTCTAAGCTATTTTTGATTGCTCCAAAAAAATCTGTAGATATATTCAGTCAATATTGGAGATAAGTTTTTCCTTAAATCTAATCCATTTTAATTCAACATGGTATATAAATCTTTTTAACAAGCTATGCAACCTTAAAACACTAACCACTTCAAAATAAAACAGAAAACTGAAAAATTAAAAGCCCAAAAGTTTAAGAAAAATCACCAAAAACCCATTTGAGTATCGGCTATAGGATTTTCTTAAGCTTCGGTAATTTTTGTTTAAATAAACTAATATTTAAAGCAGTACAAAACCTATCAAATCTCACATATTACATATTTTTGTATGCACACTAACCATAAACCTACAAAAATCATTTACAGAGAAACTATCTATATTTACACATTTACATATTAATAAATCTTTTGTTTTGATTTCTTTATTAATTCCTTTTTATTTTTTATAAACTATTGAAAAATAAATTCATATAAAACAAAAATCCCTACATTAAACTCTTTAAATTCTAAGTCAACCATACAATTAAATATTATTTTTAAACATACAAGAGAAAAAAACTTGGAAACAACATAACATCTTACACAAATAATTGGAAAAAAAAATAATAAAAAATTTAAAACAAATTAAAAATGCTATTTTTATTGTATTCGATTTGGTTTCAAAATTAATACTAACAAATTTTCGTTAATATATTTCTAGTATTGAAGAAAAAGTATTGAAAGTATTAACGAATATATGTTATTTAAAAAAAAAACTTGTTTGGATCAGCTTAATTTTTTTCGAAATTCTGCATTTGGCTTCGAAGTCCCCACTTTATTTATCATTCATTCTCTGTTAACAAAAATCTGGCATCATTTAATCTTAACTATAATTTGTTCACACTCACTCTTAATCTCACTATCCCATTTTCTCTCTGTGTTACACTAAAGTTTTTGTACACTCATCATATCATTATACTCATCCCTATACACTGTTGGAAATAATCGGGTATTATGGTTACATCGATCGTTATACAGATCACAATTTTTGGATTGATTTCTTTTTTCAAAATAGTTAAGAGAAAAATTCACAAAAATTAAAACAAGTTCATGTTGAATGTGAATGAAAATTGGTGAGTTTTTCAATTAAAACACGATTTCAACATTAAAAAAAACAACTACAACAGCTTCAGCAAGAACCACATGAACTACAAAAAGAATTCAAAAGGGTAAAGTATTCAATAATTATTTCCTTATTTCTTAACTTTAACTTATAACAACAATTTTTGTATACGTATTTATGCGCATAACTTTTGGCTAAAATGTAAACCGTTGAACTTGCAAAATTACGAATTTAAGTTTTAAGCCATATAAAAAGTTTTAGATCTAAATACAAAAGAATCAAAATTTTTTAAGAAGACTAGACCACAAAGAGACAGAGAGTCAGGTTAGAAAGTGTTTTAGGAATTTTAATATACTGCGTATTCTCGAAAGAACAAGATTTTGGAGCATTTTTAATGATTTTATCAAATTTACTTAGGCCAAGAAAAAAACTTTTTTTTATAAAATTTTTGATAATTAAATTATTTTATTTTTGCAATTTTTATTTATATCAAATAAAATAAATGTTCAATTTTTTAAATTGTTGAAAAACTAAAGATTTCTTTAACAAAAACAATTGAGAGAAAGCAAATATTTTGTACAGTGTAAAAACGTAGTAAATGTTTAATGATGAAATAAAATAAAGTGTGCAACTCATGGCAAAATCGCAGATGGTCCTTAACTAAACTGACAGCTACGAGGAGCAGCTATTAAATTGTATGAAAAAACACGTCGCGCATTGGTTCTGTTTTATCAATTAGCAGTTATTTCCCTGTAATCCCATAAAAGTGCTTCGAAATTGATTACTAGGAATGCTTAGCACACTAAAAGAATTTTAAATTTAGTTTAAAATAATTTGTTCTATTTGAAAATAAATTATATTAAAAATCTGTAAACAAAATTATACTTTAGTATTTTAATATATTTTTTAGAAGACTTATGCGTTAAGTCAATTTGACTTCCGAAGTACTCTAACTACAACAAAACAAATAAGTTTATTTAAATTTTTTGCAAAAAATTGCACTCAAATTAAAAAAAAATATTCTTAATTTTGCCTTCGATTTTGCTGGTCTAGTCTTTACAATAGCCTAATAATAATATTTTTCCTAAGTTCGTTTTCTAAACTTTCCAAATATTTTTGAGCGCGACACTTTAAGAAGCGTTAAGATCAGGTAATGCAGTTTACACTTAAAGAAAAAAAGGTGCAAAGAAACTTGTTTATATAAACTAAACATAAAAAACATTTACAATTAAAAAGCCACTTTATAGCCGAAAAGTGACACGAGTTTAACACCAATGGAACAGATAGACAACTAACGAACTTTATTTGTTTCACTTAACAAGAATTTTCAACAGCAAAAATTTTAAATAAATAACTAGAATTTCCGTCTTCATTAAACAGCAAGAAACAAGATGTAAAAAATAGAAATCTTAAATAAAATAAAACAAGAGATGAAATGAAAATCTTAACCAAAAATATGTATTTAACAAACAAAACAAAAAACATAATATTTTATTAAATGTCTTAAATTAAATATTAATCAAAAAAACCAAAAAATATTTTTCAAGGTGATTGATACAAGTTTTCCATTTAAAGAAAATTCTGATAAAATCTCAGCATTAAAAGAAATATTCAAAAGAAACCAATTACCAGCCAAAACAAGAAAAAATAACCGGATATAACCATTAAACAAAGTGGCCAATATGACCTACTCAGAGCAAAGCTTAAAACGTTTAATTTTTTTCGTTATTCAAAACAGCTTTTGTAAATGAAAAGCTGACACACGTCAATAGCATTATTAAAAGAAAATTCTATTAAGTCACAGCCGTATTACAGGTTGATTTAATGTCGAACACAGCATTCTAACAACAAACAAATAAAACATATAATTAAACTTATGTATATATCAGCCATAAAAGGAAAACAAACTCAATTCATATAAACATTACTTATATTATTATCATTATATTTATAATTAAACACAACACAAAAGAATTATCAGTGAATCAAAACCAAAAAAAAATAATATATAAATAAAAAATTATATCTAATATTTTAACAATTTTTTAAAAGTTGTTATTTCTACACATACAACAACCTTATATGGTACAAATTATGATCTAATCATAACATCAAGTAACAGACATTTTCCCCTACAAGGATTTCACTTCAAATTGAATAGAAAAGTCTCTTAAGGAATGCATATATATATATCAATATAAAAACTAGACATTTTGGCTTTTTAAGACAGAATTTTGATAATTCCAAAAAAAAATCTTTCAAAATAATATAACCTTATAAAATTTTAAGTTTTATTACACATCCTCAGTTTAACTAAACAAAAAAAAAAAGGTCTGATCACAAATTGCTTAAATAGATTTCATTTTCCCGAAAATGGAATGTAACAAAATCTAACAAACACAAATTCAAAAAAGCAGTTTTGGAAAATAATATATACATAATATATAACAACAAAAAATATCCCTTTCAAAAATTCACTTTTTGACAAAGTTTCGATAACTACAAGCAAAATATATAAAAAATATATATAAAATACATATAAACAATTGCGTTTTTTTAGTAGCAAGCGCGATTCAAAATTTTTCATCTAAAAATAAAGTATTCGGCTCAAATGAAATGTAACAAAATTAACGTTTTGAAAAATATTTTAGAAAAAATTCACTAAAAGCAAAACTTTTTATCACTTATTTGGACGCAAAAAATAAAACAAACAAAAACTAATCACGCCATGGTTCCCACTTAAACAAGTGGAATCAATCAAGAACATCAGCATAAAAACATCTATTTCTTATTTTTATTTTCGTTTTAGTTTAAACTGCAATAGTAGATTTGTGATTGATATTCGGTCTACTTCACATTTCTAACATGGTTTTTGGTTAACAAAATAAATTATTTAATTTTATTTTCACAATGAAAATATTTTTAAGCATCCTAAGTTCTAAAAAATTTTTTTAAAGAATTTATTCACATTTCGGTTAAAAATAAAACAACAAATAACATTTTAAGCAAAACAACAGAATATCTAGAAATAAGAAATAACTTTTTATTTATTAAGCGACCATTTTGCGCAGTGTATAAAAAAAGCTGTCGGAACTTTAGTATACATATGTATAATAATGGAGTATCCATGCTTTCGATGCTACAACAAGTGCTTGCAGGAAAATATTTTTTTACCGTGTAATTGTAATAAATCAATAGAATTATTTCTATGAAGCAAAATTTAAAAATTCTCATGTATCAAATACCAAAGCAATATGCAAGTTTTGAACTTATGCTCCTCCCTTCTGTTATTATGTGACCGAAGTACAATCAATTATTTTCCGAGTTTCGTGAAGAGATAGATGGCTTTCTGTAATTCGGGGTCACCTGCGAAATTCGGATATATTGTATTTCCCTCAACTCAAATCACATTGGCCGATATCATATTATTCTCTGTTCTAATTTCCTGTGTGAAATACTTCTTTTTGTCCGAGCAATTAAGTTTAATTGATTAAAACAATTGCTTCAATTATTAAATTTTTAAAATGTTTTGAAAATAAATAATTAAAGATGTGAGGTCATGATTATCTTTTAACTGCCAGCCCCACAATATCACAAGTATTCGTTCTTTCGTACAACTACATGTAAAACAAATTCTAAAATTTTGTTTTTGTTTTAAATATAATTGGACGAAAGAACGAATATGTGTGACATCCTGGGACTGGCAGTTAAATAAAATTTAAATTTCTTCATAACTCTTATTATCAAATAGTTAAAATCAAATAGAGAAAACCAAATGCACTGTGCACTGATTTCAATATTTCATTTGAATGCTGTAAAATTTAAAATATTATCTTTAGATAAAAATTCTTAACAATTATTTAAAATCATTAATTGCTTCCATTAATGTAACAAAAATTTCAATCGATCTATCCTAAAATAGCCACTGCAGGGTCTTGCTACTCTACAAATAATGAAAGCTTTAATAGAATAATCGATCTGGATCTACAGTAGGCACTGCAACTTATGCAACTTTACCGACGTAGGAAAGCACTTCAGCTTAAATAAATTTAAAGTTATTTCATCAAAATAAGTTTAATCAATTTTGGCTTCTAAATTCTAAAACTAAATTAACAAAAATCTAATTGATATATATACATTACATATATAGAAAAAAATAATTCAAATGTTGCATTACAAAACAACCAATCAACAACCTCCATTTATCTAAAAATCTTTATAAAGAAACCAAAAATGAAACAAACAACAAACAACAAACAAATAACTCAAATATTCAAAAACCAAATGCCAATTTTTGAATTTATTTCATACAAACAATAGCCAGGGAAACATTCGCAACTCGAATGTGATATTTTTATTTTAAATAAACCAACAACAAAGTATTTTTTATTATATATACAAATTTTTCATTTATATTTACAAGTACTAAAGACAATACGAAAAAATTGTGCTGAGAATAAACGACTTTTAAAGTCTATTTCCGCCAAATAAAAAATGGTTGTCTTTAAAATGTTCATGAAATAATATTTATTTAGTATGTTAAACATCCTCGTTTAAAAATGTTTTTCTCTTGTATAATAAAAGAAATTTAAACAAAATATTTTTACATTTTTAGTTTTGAGAATTAAAAAAAAATTAGTTAAAAAAGTTATAGTTAAAATTTTTTAACTACATATTTTTAGTTAAAAATATCGAAATCCGTTAAGTTGCAATAGTCAATAAATGCTTGGGTCTGTTACAGATCTGGGCATTTAAAATATAAAAACCGGAATAATTTATAGTACAATTTTATATACGAAAACAAAAAACCCAAATACAAGTTTTATAGTCAAATAAAATGATATATAAAAAAGTATATTTTTATATTAAACGAATATAAAAATCAAGAATTTAAAATAATTATTGAAAAAAAACGAGCCAAATAATTTTAAAAACTTAGGTTTAAATAAAAAACTTCTAAGCGAAATATTTTATTTAAACTTAATTTTTGGAAAGTTTTAAACAACGTTTTGTTTAGTCTTAAACATTTAAGTTTTTTAAAACCACACAATTTTTAATTTTTTTTATGTTTTATAAAAGAGGAATTTTATGGAAAGACAAATTTAAATGAAGCATATCATATAAAGTCTTTCTGCAAAATAAGTGATAAAAAAATTTTAATTAACTTAAATACCACATATTTCTGTTTTAATGATAATTATAAAACAATTGTTTAAAAAAAATTAACATCAATGAAAATTGCGTTACTGAAGATTGCAAATAGAGGAGATAAAAACACGATTTAACAGTTGAGATTTTGATCTCTGAGGCTTTTGAAAAGGAAATATTTTTAAGTTGCCGTTATTACACATGTTGCCTAAATTTTATCAAATATGGCAGCATCCGCAAACCTTTTAAAATAGCTTTTAACTTTTTTGTTTTGAAAAAAGCTTTATTTCAACCACACAATGGCGGAGAAACACAACAACAAAGAGAGATACAAAAATCCGTTATTTCGTATAAAAAAGATTAGAGCCCAACAACAACAATATATGCAAAAACAATTTGGTTACCACATACAATTAAAAAAATTACCATAGTCATTATAGTTAAATACTATAAAACCAATATAAAAAAATTGTAAACAATAGCCCAGTGATTTATATTTTTTAATTTAAATGTGTGTGTATTTTTGAATTGTTCTCTGTAAGAAACGGGGAGTAATTAAAATACACCGACAAACAAAACTTAGTACAAATAAAAACTGCAAAATAATTGGCATAAAAAGAATTTTATGTTTAAAACTAACAATAGCCAGTGTATATGAAGTTGTAATACGCTAATCTTTGAAATAAACGGAACCAGTATACAGTACATACATATGTATGTAGTTCTCTGCCAGTTAACATTTGATTAGAAACCACTACACCAAAAAAAAATAAATTAAACCATAGTAAACGAATATATATTATAAAAAAATATGTGTATGTATATACAGAAAGCAATAGCCCAATTGAATTAAAACAAAATATTTTAGTTTTCAATCATTTCCTTTTCAAAAAGTCTTTGAAATTGCAGTCTCAAGATTTTGATATGTTAAGCCATAAAACAGGAATTTTGCTTGAAAATAAAACAACTTGAATGAAAAAAAGCAAACGAAAAACGCAATTTACTCTACGATTTATTAAAAAGAAACAACGAGTAACTTGTTATAATTTCTTATAAACTTTTAATTTACTTTTCAAGAAAACCAACAACACTTGAATATACTTATATAGAAACTATATATGTATGTATGTGTAAAATATTATATTTAAAATATAATTAAAATAAAAAATCTAAAAAAATGAAACATCTTTTTAAAAACATAAAAAAATATATAAACAGAGACTGCAAACAAATGTGATCAGATATTTTAATATATATATATATATAGGTTTATAATACAAATAAAACAAATAAATATATTAAAAAGTTTAACAAAAACTGAACAGTAATAGTAAGGTAATAAAAAGAAATCAAAACACAAATTACTTAAGCATGAATTGAATAATAATAAATAAAAATAAGAACACAAAAAAAAACCTACCAGCCATTTTTTAAAATATTAACATATAACAACACAAAAAAGCCTTAGGTATTTTATATTTTACAATAGTCTATATATATATACAAATTATATATATGAAAATAAAAACAATATAAACAATCATTAAAGCCAATTCATTTGCAATAGACCAAGGAACCTAATGTGCCTTTTTTTAAGAAACTGGAAAAAACGGTAGGGTTCCAAAAACCAGGGTTTTCTGTTATTTTAGAGTAAAACCTTTTTAAGGAACTTTTTGCCAAACACTTACCTGTACTGCTGCCATACGGTAAAAAGTTTCCTAATAGGGTCTTACTTTTAAAAATAATAGAAAAAATTTTACCAAGTCTTATGTTTAAACAAATCTTTATAATTTTCTTTTTAAAACCACCAACAAAAACTTTAGTTAAATTTTTAAATGCAAAATGTTTTATTAAGTTTATTGATTAATTGAGAACAAAACAACTAACTAATATGTTAATATTTTTTTTAAAGTAAATGGCATGTTATATAGAAAAATATTTAGTAGGGAAATTATTGAAAAATGAAAATTCTATAAATCCTTAAAAAAATTAATTTAATTTCCTGCAATGCATTTTAACGTTATAGAATTTTGCACTGTCAAGACAAAATCTCAATGAAACCACCATAATATACATACATAAATATGTAATGTTTAATTATTTTGGTGCTTTCAGATCAACTTTCTACAACAGTAATTCTCTGCTAAAGCATTCATATCGAACGCAGATTCTTAATGAAAGAAATTCGTATATGATTATTTGATACTTCCAAAAAATTTACCTTTTCCAATAAATATTTTTTTATATACTTAGCCGACTTTAAGAGTTAAAAAATAAAATTTCGAAAACTTTTAAAAACTAAATAGAACTTAATATTAAAAGAAAATGAAACTTTTTCAACATTTAAAGTAATATATAAATATAATTTTATAATTTTTATTAATTCCGTTTACAAACCAACAAAACCAATTGGAAGTTTTAATTGATTTAAGTTTTAAACATTTTCAAACAAAATTAAACAATAAACCTAAGTTGTCAACAATAGTGCCAGTAATATTTTTAATAATAAAATAAAAAATAAGGAACCTTGTTCCAAAAAATATATAACAAAAATAATTCACTTCATATTTAAACAAACAAAAAAAACAACAACAGAACAGCAATGCAACAGAAGATGTCTCTCTCTAAGCAAATGGAATTTTCAAGAAGATCATAATTTGTAACCACAAGAAATAATAACAAAACTTTTACAAAATTGTTAAACAACATCAACACAAACTCCATAATTTTAAAAAATTATTAACTTTAAATTAAAATAAAAGTAGGCGATAATTTAAGTATATAAATTAATTGATAAACTTTACATACATATATAGACATATTTAAGCAGCTTTTTTAAATGTAAGATTAACTAGAAAACAAACATTAAAAAAAAAACAAATAACTTTTACTAAATTTATTATAAAAAATCCCCCCAAAACAATTAATCATAAATATAAACATTTATACTATGTTTTAAACAATAACACAAAAATTAAAAACTCTTGATATAATTACCATAGACAAGTATCAGAAAACTAATTTCAAAATATTAAACCATCTTAAATTGGTTACAATATTAAGAAGAAACATTTAAACAAATTTTCTTTTAAATGGAAAGCTTTTATTGAAGACTTTATCAAATTAAACTGAAAATAAACCAATCCAAACCAAAAAAAAAAAAAACAATAAAATACTAAGAATTGAAAATTAAGCATAATTTTTTTATTTAACAAAAATATACCCCTTAAATTTACCCCTTTAAAAAAAACAACAGACAAAAATAGTACACCCGACAAACAGAAAATTTTACACACAGCAAGTAAGGTAAATAACTTTATAAACCATAATTTTATATGTATAAGCCATAAAATACCAAAAAAACTATAACAATTTTCATTTGTTTGTTTTATTTTTCTTTTGTTTCAAAAAAAAAATTGGTTTAAAAATCATTTAATACAAAAAAAATATAAGAGACATTTATTGCAACATTCAAGAATCACACATTTCTTATATACTTTTTAAGTCGGTAGTTAAAAACTAAAAGTTAAAAATAATGGTTATTAGTTTTGTTCAGTGTACGCTGTAAGTTTAAAGGATTTCTCTTTACTTAAAGCTTTTAGCACAGTGTTTAATCGTGGTACTTGCTACTAACAGTTCATTTTTGGTAATACATATTGTATATCTATCAAGTTGTATTAAAATTCATCTATTTTGCAGAAGATGTGGCAACTATTTCAAACAAACGAAATTTGTGTAGCTCTTGAGCGAACTAGTTCAATGGAACGGTCCTTTTACTTGAATTATCAATGTATTTATGTATGTATGTATCTATGTATGTGAAGCACTCATTACACTGAGCAATTTTGGCTTACTACTGATCGCTTTTCGTAGTACATACATTTAGTTTTGTATTGATGTTGAAAGTTCAACATATCATGGTCAATCATAGACCATGTATTCTAAATCTCCTATTTTCCACAAAAAAAAAGATGGAGGTTGCCATGCTTCTTGGAATTGATAATAAATTTAAGCTTCGTCTCAGAAAACAAATTGGAATTATGAAAAACTAATATAAAATAATGAAAAGTAATATTTTACTTCAGTAAACTCATGGCACCTGCACTCAGTTCATACAAATGGCCAGTAACGTGGGTCTTTTTGCAAAAGGTCAAAGGTACTCTACTCAAAATAAAAACTAAAACAACAAAACTGACCTACAATAATCTACCAAGGCCTGTAAGTCTTGACCAGTTAATTTGAATTTTAGTGGCCATAGACATTTAACCAAACTAGCTGAACATTATCATATACAAATTTCAAGTTTTTAACTTTGCTTAAAAACAAATTAAATTTTAGCAAATATAGTCCCCAAAGGGACTACAGTGGAATGATTCAACTTTAAATTGCAGTAACTTGGTAGTTACACGATAAAATTTTCATTCAAATTTTAAATTCTCTCTCACTTTTTTTACCAATGCACTCACACTTTTAAAATTTGACGAAAATTTGTTACAAATTTTCATTCAATAGAGTGTTTCAAGAATGGAACAAATGTATTCACTGACAAAAGCCAATGATAGCCATAATTTTTAACATTTTAAGGAGGGCTTAAAACAGTTTGAAATAACAAAAACCACAAAAAATTAATAAATAAAATATTTGACTAAATTTATAATTTCTGTTTGGAAATAAATTTATAAAAAAAATTAAATAGAACAATAACATAGAATGCACATGTATTAAATAAATATTATAAGTTCAATTAAAATATAAAATAGTTTTAAAGACTTTTTATTTGAAATTGGCCTATATTTTGAAATATAAAATATTAACATTATAAGGGAAAATTTGAGGAGAAAAAAGTTTCGATATAAAACTTTTCGGCTTAACATCGTTATAAAATAATAATAAAACTTTGGCTTTAAGACTTAAGTTGAAAAAAAAAACAAAATTTAATATAACTTAAATGAAAAAACTTAAATTATCACATAAGGTTAGTTAAACCTTATCAATGCTATTTGACAAGTAAAAACACGATTTTAAATTTGATTAAAACAATGTTTCGGTCAAACAATTTCGGACTAAACATTTTGGATAACGTAATTAAACATTTAAAGACAATGAATTACTTTACATACGGAAAAATCAATAATTTTGTGAACGAAATTTTCATAAATTGTGTTTTCGATTTTGGGTTAAAATATATTTTAGGTTTAAGAAAACAAAAAAAAAAATTGTGAAACAAAAATATAAAAAAAAACTTTCGGTAATGTTCCTATATAATTATATTAACAACCACAAAAATTTATAACATTTTAGGCTTAAAAGAAATTTAATTAAAACAACATTTTGGTGTAAAAATTATACAACCCAAAAACTTAAACAATTTATAGGAATTTTCTGTACAAAATTGTTGATTTTTTCTTATAACTTTATTAAAAAACTAATCTAAGGAAATAAAAACAAAAACTTATAATTTACAGGCAGTATTTTTGTAAAAAAGATGACTTATTAAATTTTCGTTACAACAAAAGGAAATCCATTTTACAAGATATTAAAAATAAAAACCATTTCGGCAATAACTCCAAGAATATTTAAAAAATTTCAGTTACATTAAAAATTTTAGTTGTTTATTTTTCATTATTCCAAACAAAAATGTACTTGAAAAAACGCGTAAATAAAATCAAACAAATGACACTCAACGAAATTGACAAAATTCAAAAACTCCAATGAAATTTTAGTAAAAAAAACTAGTTTCGGAAACACAAAAATTTTTGAAAAACTTATGACAAAAAATAAAAAAACTCTCGGCCATGTTTGGATAATTATCTCTCGGTGTAAGTCCAGGACAAAAAAAAACTCAAAATCTCAAAAACAACAAAATTACAAAATTTTAACAAAATTAAAATGAAAAAACAAAACAAAATTTTGGAACTTTTGGCATATTAACAACAACAACAACAACCACGAAAACATGAAAAAGATCAGAATGTTGAAAGTAAAAGTGAAAAAAGTGGAATAAAAATAATTAATTAAAAATTATATCACTAAAAAAAGTACAAGCTTATTTTAAGCACCTTCGCGCCTTATCTTTAAGATTAAAAAACAAAACAAAAAGAACTTAAAAAATAAAACAAAAAAATCATTATAATAAAATTTATAAACAAAGAATACAAAATTAAAAATGATTTTTTTAAGTCAACGTTTTTGGCTTTTACTTAAATATTTGATTTTTTAGTTAACTCTTGTATTTTTTTTTTTTATCTTTAGTTTTAAATTATAGTTTAAATTTTTAAATAAACTGGAAACAAAACAACACAAAAAAATGAAACAAAATCTGCCTTAAATTATAGTAAAGTAATTACGCCTTTCTAATTTCTTTGGAAAAAAGGAGGTGTAAATACACCATCATCAACAGTAGTTAGCCCTGATATGTTTGACGAGTATATTTGGGAATCTTTTTCTCGCCTGAGCAAATACAGCTTTTTGAAGGCCTACATTAAAGTTCAAAATTGAATTCGTATTGGCATGCGCATATCACTTAGTGATCGGCCGTGTTAAATGGAAAAAGGAAGAAAACTGTATTTTTTACTAAAAAAAAAACTGCACGCGTCTCTCACAATTATAGTTTGGCTTTCTCGACAAATTTTAACTTCTATAATATTGGTACCACCCCTTGCGCTACAATGGCATTTTAAATTACATCGGGTACTTGATGCAAGTTAGGATAAACACATGTCGAAACCGATATCTCTTTCTTCCACTATCGAGTTCCTGTATAATAGCATCAATCATATGCTCTGGTATAAATTCAGGCTTCAGGATACAAGCTATCAACAAATGTGAAGTGTAGTGACATAATTAAACTCCGTGTTCTGAATATTGTATAGTAAATTATTGATATTCTCCGCTACTAAGGGAAATTTTAGTACGATTGCGGCCCAAATATACAGCAAACGGTTAATTTCAATACAACACTGCTGGAAACCAAACAAAAATAATAGCAACAATAATAAAATTAATTGAAAACAAATTGAAAACAAATTGAAACCAAAAATACCACAAAATTCAAAAATATAATAAACGATATAAAATAAATTCTAAAAATAAAAAATTATTACATAAAAAAGTAAACAAAAAATAGATAATTTCAATATATAAGTTACAAACCAAAATTCAAAATTTAAACTAACAAAATAGAAAATGCATATTATATTAAAAAAAAAGTGTATTCTACGTTATTATCAATCAAAAATTAAAAATTTTGGTAAAACAAAAATATTAAAAAGAGATATGATTTAAAAGAAAAACTCTGATACTAGTGGTTAATATATTTCAGTTTTGTTTTTAAGTTTTATATAATTTATCAAAGTGTATGTATTAAAGAAATACTCGTAGGCATTTATGAATTACAAGCAAGTAAAATTAGTTTAAACAAAAACTTATACTTAAAAAAACATACATATATTATTATGATTATTACTATAAAAACTAAGTATCATTAGAAATGTGTATATTTATATGTAATAAAAAAATATCATTCAAAACAACTCTAAACGATTTCATAATTATAATTTTCTAAAAAAAAAAAACAATATGTAATTTAAGTATTTTAAAGTTTTATAAGTCTGTGAAAATGGTCCTAAGACCCCTCCTTCCAGGTTTCATTTAATATAACGAATTTTTTATTTCAAACTCCGGTTTTAGGTTGATTTTGCAAAACGTTTGAACAGTATTTTATTATTTAATAATTAATTTACAGGATGGCATTTCAGATTTCTATGAATCATAGAAATCTTGTTTATAGTATATTAATGATAAGTTTGAACAACTTTTGCCTAAGTTACGAATAGTTCATTATATAAAAAGTTTGGAAAGCTTTTGCATTTGAAGAAGTTTTCTTAAACTGCTACATATATTTAAGTTATGAAGGATTTTTATCATATTTCTTTAGTTCTCAATATAAAAATGTTAAATACTGCAATGATTTGAGCTGAATTTCAGATTTAAATAATAATGCCATTGTTTACTTAATTAAAAAAAAAAATAAAACTACCTAAAATTTTCATAGGTTTCTAAGAAAGTATGAAAGTATCGCACTCCAATTCATATAACTTTGGGGAACTCTAATAATTTTTGAAACAATATTACAGAGAGTTTCCTTAAATTTATAAGGACAACAAATTTCGATTATTTCTTTGTTTCAGTAAATGATTACCATTTGTTTACTACGCATTTGGCATTTGTGAAATACAAACTTGACACCACTTTCCACATACACAAGAGAAATGCAAACTTAGCATCACTTTTTAAATATTCTTTTGAATAAAATAGTGGGAAATTTTTAAACTTGCATGATCAAGGAATATATAAATACACCTTGTGCATGATTGCTCTGCAAAATTCAGTTCATTTCATTTAAAACAACCACTTTTGACAACCACAAAACAGTTTTGGCAATAGTTATGAAGGCAAACACAACGACATTTTTGAAATAACCGGCTTTATTGAAATATTCTCCAAATCAGTAAATTTTTTGTTATTATTTCGATTTAAAAAAAAAACTTTCGAACAATAACAATTTTTGGAATACACATTTCGAAACTTTTTCGGCAAATAAATAAACTCTTTGTTTTATGTTACAACATTCGATCAAAAAATTTACAAACTACAACAACAACAAAAACAACAATTAACGCTCAAAAAGAACAAGGGCCACAACGTCCGATCTAAAGTGCCTTCGAAAAAAAAACAAAAAAATAAATTATTTTTCACCAAAAATAACACTTAAAAACTACTAAAATTTTAAATAAATTAAAAAATGTTAATAAATTTAACAAAAAAATTGTATAAATTAACTTAAAAATTAACAAGAAAAAAAAAGAAAACAATTAAAACAAGCGGGCCCTAAATAGACCAAATTCACTAAAACCAACTCCTTATAAACTTTAGAAATATGGTAAATCATTCCAGCGAAAGATTATTAAAACCTTGATTTAAAAATCCAAAAAACAAATAAATAAACTTTGTTAAGAAAAAATAAATAAAACAAATTTAATTTAAAAGGTGCGTCTTAGGATTATAAATTGGGTTTATTTTTTCGTGTATGTATAAAAATTTATTTATATTTATTATTAACTTAAATAAAGTCTTGAGCATTTTTCACAAATCAATTTAAGACTAAAACTGGTTTAGATATAAAGTATTACAAAATTACATTCATACTTTAAAAACCTAAATTTAAAAAAAAATTATGGTAAAAATTACATAACAATTTACGAGAAGCAAAAAGAAAAACTCTTAAATAACTTGAAAACTGGAAAAGTTTTATATGAATTTTTATGGTTTATATATAAATACATAATAAAATACAACACTAACACTAAACGAGACACACTGACAAACACTAAATTAGTTATTAGGACACTCTTACTCTCCAAAAAAAAAAATCATATTAATAAATGAAAATAAGTATTTAAGTGAAAGTAGTTATAAATAATACTTAGTAAAGCAAGTATTTAAAATAACTACAATTTTAAGATAAATCAATTTTCTTTAAACGAAAAAGAAAATGAAAAGGAAAGTTAAAAAAAGGAAAAGGAAAAAAACGTTCCTGGCATTTAGTTTTTCCAAATAAAACATTTACATATTTTATAATTTTTTAAGTTTGGCATATAATAAAGAAGCAAAGAAGAAAAACCCAAAAAAAATCTAGTGAAAATTAGCAAAATTTTAAGAAAAAAATATAAGTTTAAAAAAGAAACAATCTTAACAACTATTCAAATACGGGCAAAGTTTGTAAATTATTAAATATAAAAAAAACCAACAGAAAAAACTAATTTAGAAACAAATTTCCAAAATCTTATCAATTGGCTTAATAATTTCTTTTTCAACCTAAACAACAAGGATATAAACAATATTCTTTTAAAACTTCCCTGCAAACAAATTCATATAAATCCCTTAAATATAAAAATTGTCTTTTACGTAAAGGGTTTTTTACAAAAACTGTCATAGAAACAACATCTAAAAAAAATTATAATTATTAATTAAAATAAAATCTTAAACACTACATAATGTTTGGCAAAGCTTAATTTAAAATAAGCAAAATTATATTCAAAATTATATATGTATATATATATATATATAGGTATATTGGTAGTTACTCATTATTAATTCGAAGTAAATAAAAAATGTATTAAGTAAAACACTCCATATTTGGCATATAATGGTGTTTCTTTTTTTAAATTATATTAAAGCAAATTACAAAAATTAAATCTACCAAAACTTTGGATGAAAAACAAAATCATATGTTTGAATGGCTTTTTTTTAGAAATAAAAAACTATTTTAAATTAAATTTTAGTTGTTTTTTTGTTAGTAAAATAATGAAAAAAAGAAAATTTTTTATTTAACTGCAATAGACCGGAATTATTTCCATACAAGAGTACAAACAAATTTAGGATAAAGAAAAGTTTTTTATATAAATAACAATGAACAAGAAAAATAAACATAAAAATATTAAAAATAATATAAAAAACTTGCACAGTGCTTAAGGAAAATTTTAAAGAAGTTCTGAGAGAACTTATTTCTTACAGCTAAAAATCTAGCAGTACAAGGAAAACAGTTTAAATTAAAGAAATAAGTTGGAAATTTTTCATCGCCGTTTTTTAAGTCATAACAACGGCCGAGGCCAAGTTCTTGGCTAAGCTGCTATGTGTAGTTTTTTGTTTGCTCAACGTGTAAAGTATTTTTTGAGCTCTTCGCTTATACGTTTATTTTAAGTAGGAAATTCCCATTTGAGTTGATAAATCAAGGCTTGAAATCCATGTTCTATAGTTGATATCATATTAATGTTACCACGACTAAGTTCCTGAGATGAATGCATCTTCAAGCTCAGCTATCAAAAGTTTTACTATCAAACTGCACAAAATATTAACAAGTTGTATTACTTTTTTTGTTTATAATTATTAAACCAAATATGACACTTTCAGTCAATATTATGTAACATTGGATACTAAACAGCATGAAAATTTTCAAAATTTTCAAGATCACGAAGAATATATGTACATATGTACGTAAATATATTAGATAGTATGAATTTTAAGGCGCTGGTATCTACCAAAAGTATCAGATTATATGTCAAAATTATTTTCTGCAAAACCAAATAGCGAAAAGTAACAATTCATATTTCTGTTATATTTAAAGTCAAACATTATTCTTTATTTTGGCTTGTTAGTTGTTAGAAAGGAGAGTTATAATCGCAGTTGATTTTTCATTATACAAAATCAGATTCTATAATATAACATTCATAATATATTTTTGTAATTTTTGTTTTTCAAAACATTTTCTAAAATAAATAATTAAGGCCCTTATTTTGTAAAACACAACGCTTACCGTTGACAAATTTTAAATGGAAATTTTTAAGTTCACCAAAAGAAATTCCATTCAAAGTTTCTCAACGCTTACAAAATAATGCCCTAACTTTTCTTCAATTAACGGCGCTACAATAAAGAACAATTGGCATCACTTGTTAAAGTGAAAAAATTCCCTTTAATGTTGAAAACACAGCGGGGGATATATATATCTTCTATGCAGTGCTGCCAAGTTTTAAAATAAAAACTTGCAATAATTGCTGCACTTGACGTATTCATATTTTGTAAGCACTGTGCAACCAAAAAAATAAAGAATTAAAAAGACTATATATACATTTACTAAAAAAGTTATTTAAATCCCCAAAGAAAAATACAAAATGTTATAAAATCCTTGGTTAAAATTTTCTTTTAATAAAAAGCTCAATATATTTTTTTTATTTTATTTTTTACTTTGTATCAAAAACTTAAGAGGCAACAAAATAATAAAAGGTAATTTTCAGACAGCAGAGATTAAAAAAAAGCTAAAATAGCAACTGGAAGTTTAAAGTTTTGGAAAAATTTAGGAATTTAAAAAGAAAAATTAATATGAACGTTAAACAACAGCAAAAGAAATTTGAATTGAACCAAATAACTAATTTCGAAATTTAAAAAAAATATAAATTTATTTTTCTTATAAAGCGTGTAAAGCTAATTTCCTGAAACAACCAACCACAGAAATCAAATTAGTGGAAAAATTTTAATATACATATGTATGTTTTTTTTCAAAAACAAAAAGTTTTTTTCACATACAATTAAATCATTATAACTGCCTGTCGCACATTAGCGAAAGAAATTTTTCTGCCGCTTTTGCGGGGCAGGCAGTAAGTATATAATAAAGAAAAATAACCTAAAACAAAAAGGACAACTACATACAATTATAAAAATAACATAAAATAATATTTATATGTCATAAACAATAGCGAAAAAAATAATTAAAAAACTACTAATCCCTTGATTTCTTTTTAACGAAAACTTAAATTGAAAACAAACAAACAAAAATCAATATAAATGTATACTCAATTTCAAAAAGAAAATGAACATCAACAAACTGACATATTACAGCTTCAAAGAAATAATTTCTCATATAAAAATAATAATTTAACACAAGTTTTGGAAGTTTGCAGAAAAAAGCATTTCAAATCTAGACAACAACTCCGGTTGTATTTGATTGAGTTTCAAAAATGATACAAAATTACGTGGCTCGCATTTGATTAGAAAATTAAAAAAATTAAACTTTAAAAAAATCTAGTACTCACTTAAAAAAAAAAGTATTGAAAATCTTGTCTTATGTTATAACTTTTCGATACAAGACCCCTATTTTTTATTGTAAAAATAAGCAAATTGTAAATTTTTTATTTAAAAACCCCCTACTGGCTAAACAATACACATATTTTCAACACAAAATAAAACAAAACTATTTGTATGTAAAACAAAATTTAAAAAACGTATTTGGTATTAAAAACTGAAAACAAAAATTTAAAAATAAAACTTATGGTATTTATCACGAAAATATATATAAAAATAAAAAAACTTGAAAATAAAAATAAAAACTCTCAAACAACAACAATTAAGCTATAATATGTCATTTTTAATCATAAATATTTTATTGAAATTATGTAAAATTAATGAAAAAAAACAAAAATACAAAAAAAATTATATTGTTTATTTTCATCTTGAAAAATAAAGTTTTAAAATCATATAAAAATAGTAATTTTTAAAAGTTGGTTTTATTTTTCTAAAACAATTTGTTAAAGTTGTTTGGGGTAAAGGTAAGTGTAATAACTCGTAAACTTCTAATATGACCAATATTATAATAAATAGTGAAAATAGCCATTGCTGCCAAATAAAGAGTTGGGCAAAAGGTTTGTGTCGAAGTCTGTCAATAGATACACTCGAACCTGTCTATCGTTCATGTACTTTTTTGCATACTGGCATGGTAGAATAATATAGGTAGTGTCGAAGCTACAACAACACTGATTTTTAATGCTTTTGGGTTCGAAGTTGTCAAAAAGCACAAATGAAAAATGCCAAAAAACTTTATATTCAAATGTGTGTTTAGTTGCATTTTCTGCTCTATAAAGAATTTTGTTTTTTTCCTTTTTCTTATTTGCATTTGAAACAAATGTTCAAGTGTGTTTTCTTAGTAGTGTGGGCGTGTTTTAGTAAAACATAAAAAAATTTTGACAAATGCGAACCCGCCAAAAAAGTCCGTTAACCTTTTGACATTACCTGTATTATTCTATATTGCATACACGACAGGAACTTTGTGTTCGGCTACACTCAAACTCGACCCTGTCCACCGTACATGTACTTTTTTGGCCGTACACGAACTTGAAGTATATGTATATACACTCGACCATGTGCAGTTCAAGTGTGTTCTGATCGAACAAAACGTGTACTCTTATTCGTGTACGCGACCAAATATTAAAATAGAACACTCTCTCTGAACTCGGAAAAATATCCTGTTCAAATCATGGTGTTGCAGTAATAGAGATCCCACTGTATATACATACATACATATATCGCCGCGTTTCTTCTTAAAACACGTAAACGCAATTTTTTAAAAATTGACTTTTTTGTTTTTATGGTAGAAAAAAAACATTTTTATTTTTAAACGCGACGAATGTGTATATTTTAATATGGACTTCAAAAGCAATTATATTACCAATTAAGGCCTCTTCACCGAGTAACAAAACATTTTCAACATATTACGTAACATACTTTTATTCTATTTTTTTTAACTAATTTCTTTAACCCCACCTTCATGGCTCCCTCATGAGACGCATTTCAAAATACCGCTTTAATTATTTTTCAAATCTCATTCAAAATTTTTACGCACACTGACTGCTTGTCAAAATTCACATAAATTGAAAGCTGTGACGTAGGCTGTACGCAAAGTTAAAGCAAATTTCTTAACAAGATGACATACATTTAAAATTTGGATGCAAAAACTGCATTCAAATGTTTTCTTGACTGTAATTCGAAACTCTCTATGGAATGGAAATTTGTAAGCAAATTCTCGTCAAATTTTAAAATTGTGAATGTATTTGTAAAAAAAACTGAGACAGAATTTAAAATTTGAAAATTTGATCGTGTGACTACCCAGTTTATAAGTGCGTTCGAGTACCCAAAAGTTTTTAAAAATTTTTACTGAACTTTACTGCATTTTAATAAATTTCGTTCGTTTACCCAAAATACAGTAAGTTAGAACAGAAACTGATAGCCTAAAGTGACAGTTCATGGCTGAGTATTTAAAAATGTTTACTGTAGAAATTCCTTGTAGTAAAATTTAATAAAGCCGAAAAACATATGATTCAAAAGGTAAACAAACAAAAAGTAAACAAATTGTGAAAAAATTATATAAAAAAAAGAAAAATTTAAATAAAATAATACAAAATTAAACTATTCGTTCGTTAAACATGTATATGCCTTTTAAAGAGAAATAAATGCTGTAGAAACCATTTACAGCCATTTTCGTTGTGTTATTTTAATTCCTTAGAGTTGTGAAAGTGCTAAGTGTGTGGTTACCCAGTACAGCACTTGTTTTTAAGGTAATCAATATAAAAAACAAATAATCACATACTTTTGAATAAATTTAATCAGACGCCCAAGTTAGGAAAATCAAATAAAATAAATATAAACATATTGAAATGATTACAGAAAACAATTTGTTTTGTCTTATGATAAATATTGCATCGAGTACCAACAAGAAAAAGAATTGAATAGTCAAAAGTGTAAATATATTTCAACACTACCTTTATTTGTAAGCAGATGTTTCTTTACAACCATATCTAAATCAGAGCGTTGAGCGTCGCGTTAGCTACAGGGTACATATTAACAATATATTCTAACAAAAAATTACACTCTGACTGTAGCAAATACGTACCATGCTGCTAACGCGACGCTCGATGCTCTGATTTCAGTATGGCTGTTAATCTTACTAATTCTTACAATTTTTCTGTTCGCGTACTTTTTTGGACGACAGCTTTTTTGAGAGTAAATTTTCAGTTTACTCAGTAATTACTCATTTACTGCATATTACTGCAAAAGTACTCGAACGCACCTAATGATTGATAACATAAGAAATTTGCAACAACTCTCCTCCAAGGATGCGTTACGTAATATACTTATGCATAGCGGCTAATAGAGAAAAAAAAGATGTTGAGCTGGAAGAGCTTTTAAAGATAAGATGTAAATTTATAACTGAAATGTAAATATGTATGTATGTATATTCAGCAGAAGCAAAAATAAATAACTCCCCTGATTTACTTGAGTTCAGTAAAAATACTTTGATATTAAACTCCAATTTCTTCTAAGCTATCAACGATGTAGGACTTTTCTAAAACTAAATTTAAAGCTCCAGAATTGTTAGCAGATTATTTAATACCACGTTCGCATTTGTCTTTTTTAATAGACTTAATTGTGATTAAGTGATACTCATCTCAAATTCGAGAGCTTTTTCAATACATTTAAGTGATTTGTTATGTGATCACTTTAAATTGACATGATTAAAATTCAATCATATCGCTAAGCTTATAAAATCGCGTGAACATAAATGTGTACCACACAAAGCTCATGGTGTAGAATCGATCGAGCAAAAATGCATAATGAGTGTAGCAACGACCACACAAAATATATCGGAACAAAACAGCCTTTGTTGAAGGCAAAAAATAACTAAGTATTTGTAAACGAAATTGGTGAAAATATTAATATAAAATATGTAAAAGAATTTCTTTACGTTTCCAACAATATTTAAAAACTTAAATCAGATTATTATTGTTTTAGGCTTTTTACACTGACCAACATCTTTGTGCAACGCATGGAAGATGTTGAAAACGTGACCATTGGCAACGTCTTCCAGCTTTCATTTATTCACCTTTCAAAAAAAACAGAAAAAGAAAAATAATTTTTGTTAAAAATTTAAAAAAACGGATTTAGAAAAACTATTAATCATTGGAGTAGTTGTTGCTTTGCAAGAATAACCACAACTTTTAATGCAGTACATTGAAATATTGAAGGCACATTCTGAAATAAGATGACAATGAAGAAGAATTTTTGGTAGACATAAATTTTTTATTTTCTGCAATGTCAGTTTGCTAGTGATGACACATAGAAATCGATTTTTTTGCCATTTTATTAGTGGTGACACTTAAAATAACAAAAAATGTAAGGTGGAACAAAATGAGAAAAGATCATCTTCTGTAGATGTAGAAAGATGTAGAATTTTAGCCCTGTATAATTCTTATGGGAGATGTTAACATCTTTGCAAATTGATGAAAGATGAAACATGTAGGTGAGTCATAAAAGCCTATTATCACAATAAGCAGCTGTCAATATATCAACTTAATCTTCGCAAATGTAATCGACATGAGTTACAGACACACTTTTTCTCACTTTTCGAGAAACGAATATATTGTTTCACACCTTCTCGACGCGATAATTTTCTCGCCAAAGTTGCAGAGCATACGTACTGCACGACTTTCATCAGCCTTTTAATAATTTTGCTTAACCGCATTCAAGACCTCAATTGTGAACCAGTTATTAACAACAATTAAAACAACATAAAGCACTTCAACAAACCTGCAATTTAACCATGGAAGGCGCCATCTATTATACTGTAGGCACGTCGTTTTCGATAAATGTTTCTCCGTATCATGGACAAAATTACGATTTGCTAATTTGTCTGTGCTAATAATGCTAGTAAACTAATATATGTGTGGAAGCGAAGACAAGAGCCACAGCAGCTTGCAACACCACCATTTTTGTTTGTAAAAACAACGCAGTGATGTTAACTATTTGGAATTTAAGTTTTTCTACGGTAATTGTCGTAAAACAAAAATTCTCGCCACCAAATATGTAATAAATTGATTAATCAGCTACACACGCTTATTTTCCTATTTGGTAAGTGTTGATTTTATAAAATCAAAAATTTTGAAATTTTGGTTTGTAAGTAAAGATTTCAAATTCCCGACAGGTTTTCTTTCTTGGGAATCCGGAAAAGCTTTATTTCTTTGAACCCGGCTATATTATAAATTAATTTTTAATTAAAAAGTGTGCCCTTGTAATATCTATTTTAGACTGTACAAGTTTATTCATGATAGCAGACATTTTGGCAGCAACTATTTGTTTCATTTATTATCATACATTGACGTATGTACGTATATTTAAACAGTTTTCATCATTCAATTTGTCCCGTAGTTTTGTTAGATTCGTATTTGAACCCTATAATTCTATAATTTTACAAATAACCTGTTTTAAAACTTAGGCCCAATAATTGACTACTCATTTAAGTGTCATTTATCTTTAAATGCCACTTAAGTACCAATTTCATATTTTCAGTACAAAATTATGTGGCATTTAAATGAAACTTAAATGACCAATCTTCTGCATTTAAAGTCCATTTAAGTTTTGCACACACACATACACAAACATATGTTTTTGCTTGCGTGTTGGTGTTTCGCGCAACAAAGTAAACAAAAATTTGCGGCCATTGAAAAATCAACATCTTTTGGAGTGAAATTTGAACTTTTTTTTATTAAATTGATTCTTTTTTATGTTTTTTTTAAATTGTTTTAAACTTTTAAAACATTGCAGCAACCTAAAATTGTTGTTATTTTCAGCCTGAAAAAGAATCCATATTAGAAATTTTTCTTTAACTTTGTTCAACAGCTGTTTCTCTAAGAAAATTGAGAGAATTTCGTGAGGCTGCCATATTTCTATCGTAATTAAATACAAACAATAATTTCACACTGAAAAACTCAAACTGTATTTAAATGCAACTTAAATTTAAGTGGGAATTAGCTAAATGGCATTTAAATGCGAAGTCAATTATTGGCCCTTAAACACAAAAACCATAATAACGGCCACCAAACGTCATGAGTCCGAAATCAGGCAGACAAAAAATATCTGTCCGGCAACTGTAATTAATACAAATATGAGCTCATCATAATTATTGCAATCATTATCTATTCTTTATTTAACGGTATTTTACACTGTACTACAATTATTACGTATATTAACAAAAATGCAACCCTGACATAAGAAATTGTTATTCTTTTTTGTGTTAATTTACGTAATACTTGTATTATTATGTGAAATGGCCTTAAGCAATAAAAATCTGCATGAGCTCTAACAATGATGTTAATGAAATTTTAACTATGATAACTTCAAAAAGTTTGGTTTGTGGTGGGTTACGCTATGTCTATATATGTACGTTTCATTGGTGCTTCTGACAAATCTTAAAACACATAATTGAAATGTTTTAAACCTCACACTTATGCAACAACTTTCAAAAAACAAAAGAGAACAAAAATTACAAAAGTATTAGTAGGTTTTGAAAACTATTAAAAAACCACAACAAATATATTCAACATGAATGTACTGCTCTCTGCATTAGTCAGAAAAAAACGCTACAGTAAAAACTCAATCAAATTCTATTAATAATAAAATCATGCCTTCATTCACTTGCACATTACTGTAAACTACTACACACAAATGCAACCCTGATGAAAAAGTGAATTTATATACAAACAAACTCATATGTTCAACAAACAGATAACAAGAGTTTGTCCAACTAGACGGATGTGTTGACAAAATTAACGGTATTTAAGTGCTGTGTTTTAAGAGAAATTTTCTTCATGTTTTGTTATATGAGTGTTTGAGAAATGTTTTAAAAAAGAAATTCTTATTACAAAAATGTACGATAATATAATGATACATATTCCAGCTAACTTAATAAAGTGAAGAAAATAAATACCTGTGTAGGTATGTATGTATGTTTTATACCTAAAAAATATAAGCAAAGTTAAAAAACACAAGTGCACATTTATGTTGTTATGACTGAATGAAGAAACCAGTTTCAAAGTCTTAAATAAATTTACTATTGTTTACAAAATTTATTATCACTACAACAATAAAAATAATAATAAAGAAAATTACAAACAACTTGCTTCATAAAAACGAACGAAAAAAAAATTATTTAAATAAAATATTTACATACATACATACATACATACATACATAAATGTAAATAAATTGCAAAATAACAACAAAAACAACAAGGTGAAATAAAACAAAAATCAGAATTAACATTCAACTTAAACTTTAAGAAAAACAATAGGCAGCAAAACGAACAGAACAATTTCTTCACAAGTGGTGAAAAAGGTAAGAAATGCTTCTTACTTATTCTCTGGTTTGTATTTCTTCAATTATTATTAATTCATTATTGTTTATTATTGCTATTGTTGTTTAGCTGTTTACTAATTTGATGCATTCTCTCTCACCTTTGGGGGTTATAATATTTCATCCATAGTATGGATTCCGAACTTACTTTGTACTTTACTCATTACTTAAATGTGAGACTAAAACAACAACAAAGAAAAATATTGATTTTTTTTGTTGAAATGTTAAAGGCTGCAAAGACAAAAACAACAACACTAGCATATGACGTTATGTTTTATGTTTTCAGTTCATACATAAAGCACGCACACATGTGTTTTTGTCGGTTTTTTATTGCTGCTGTTGTTGTTGTTTTTTTGTTTATTAGTATTTCTGTATCTTAAATTGTTTTTTTGCTCACGTGCAAAGAATATTAACATACATATGTACATACATGTACATATATTGAATGTAGACAATTATACAACTGCAGCATACTAAGTGTATTCTGATGTTTGGATATGTACCGGCTAAATGTCAAACTCAGCTGATTCAAACAAAGCAAAAACATCTTTGTGAGTTCACATATTACGCCAATTCGGTATTTTTGCCATTTTGTTTTTAAACAGTAAAATCAGAGATCAGCTCGTACTATAGGTGGCTAAAAACCGGATTTTATACAAAATAAACTGTCACGAAGGAATAGAGAAGATTGTGGAGACTCGAGTGAAATGTGGTCTAAACTAGACCTGGTGGTAAGAACCGAACCACTTCTAAGTCCATACATACATATATGCACACTACATGTAAGAATCGTCATACGTACCACTGTTGGAATACATGAATTTTTATACATATCGGTTCGATGGTAAAATTGTACCAAATTACGTCAATTAAAATTTCAAAACATTTTTGAAATATTCTACAGATAGGTACTTTCGTGTTTGACAGAAAGAGTTCATTGAAAGTTTTAATAATTTGAAAAGTGTTTTCAACATTTGAAAAATCTTTAAAAATATAAATTATACGATACGATATGTTCTACATTCCACTTTGCAGTGGAATTCAATAGAAGTTTAAATTTTTTATGTTATGCATTCTCTTTTATACATCTGAATTTCAATATTTAATACAAATATACTCTACTTTTCCCGAACATCAAAAATGAATGGTTTACTTTTCATATTTTAATTTCATTACTTCTTTAGAAGACGCCTATATATGTATCTTCTAATTTGCTCCATGTTTGACTATTATTTGAATTAATACATGAACTCTAATAATAGGTGTGTTCCATCCAGATCATGCAAGTTCGGCATAATGAGAGCAAAGACAACATTTACTCTCTCAGATTCTAAAAGTTACCCAAAACTGCCGGAACTCGAAAAACCACCACTTAGAGTTTTACTAGTGCTAGTTTATTAATTTTTATGTAGAACGTAAGGGTGTGCTTCACTTCTTGAAACTGTTTAACTATTTTCTTATTTCGCTGCATAACAACAACTAAGAAAATATAAGATCTAGAAATGCAGATCTGCTAATTCACTGGCGCAATTACATTTCATACCCAAACTTTTCAATTGAGGTCTGTCGGATCAGAGAGATATACTATGCCCGATATACATATACTCTTTTTAAATCTCTCCTCTCACCAACAAAGTGTAACTAACAAAAGTTATATAATATAAACGGGAACAAACTTAAGAAATCGTCTTTTAAATATTATTAATCTCTTACGCTGTAATTTTGTATAATAATAACAAAATTACTTTACTTTAGTTTTATTAATTTTACCTTGAATTGAAATTCAATACCCGAACTGAAATCGTTATCGTCGATATTTTTTTTGTGAGTATTGGTATCATATCGCCAAAAGGCATATCGATGCATACCTACTTTAAATCTCATTAAATAATGTTTTAATTGCAAATGAAACATGGCAAAAAATATAATTTCTATGTAAATAAATGAAATGAAGGTGCTCACATTTTCAAATAAGTTGGACATATTTTCAATTTTATTGTTTTAAAAATAAAGTTTAAGTGCCTGGCCCACGATGTCGAACAATTTTGTTCTTTCATGAAATTTCTTTTAAAACAAAAACAAAATTTTAGAAATGTAATTGTAGGAAAGAACGAATACGTGTGACATCGTGGTCCTGGGAGTTAATAATGAACACTTTATTTTATTTTGTAATTTTCAAATGTTATTAATGTAAAAACAAAACTGCTGATATATAATATTACTATTGTCCGTACTTACCCAAAGAAAAAGCTCGTGCAACTTTGAACAGGAAGTGAAATAAAATTACTCTCATTAGCTCTCTCAGTTCCCCAGTTGTTGTGTTCTCGAACGATTTTCAAGATTAGGCGACTTCGTTAATCATCTGGAACAGATCTAATGCCTTTACTTTGCGTTTCTGAATTTATGTCACTTATAATTTATAACACATGTAACAAACATAAGAAGTACATGACAATATTCTTGATAAATATGAATGTATACAAAAAATTTAGAAGATTAAACAATTTTCTAGCAGGTCCACTATGCCAGTTTTTATATATTCCCTATTGATGGGATATCCATTAGAGCTGTGTAGCTCATGAATGAACGGGTTAAATTGAACGAATCATCCAACTGATCGAAGTGATTGTAGATTTCTCGTTCGTTCAGGTGTCTTTTTTATGTCAAATTTACTTTCGTTCATTGATCTTTTTTATGTTCTATTCTCTTGCTTCATTTGAGTTTTGATGTATTGATCAGAGTTATTTGAAAAATTAAATATACATTTCTTTTTAGCATCAACCCATAAAAAGTATAGTACCAGTATATATTAAGCTAAACTGAAATGTTTAATATTCTAGTCAAAAGAACAAGAAATTGTTTCTAAAATGAACTTAACAATGATTTTTTAATTAATAAATCCCTTTTTTTAAATAAATTCTTTAATTTAATTACATTATTCAAATATTTACAACCGATTTTCTTAAGAAAAGAATGGACTAGAAAATATAATTGTTTCCGTATTGTCGTTGAACGATTGAACGAACGGGTTAATTTATAGTAGTTGAATGAAAATGACCGATCACTGAAATGAACGATTTGGCACAGCTCTAATATCCATAAATTGCTTCCATTTATTTAAAAACTAAAAAAAAATTAACAGAAAAGGGTTAAGTGTACCAGCGTACCGTTCTACTTTCAATTGTACAATCATTTTTGAAACTGTCAACGTTGATTTTTAGTAGGATTCTGAAGCATGTGATCTGTCACTGGCCAAGATCGCAAAGTCTTAAGCGACTGCACAGGCAATTTCACGAGAGAATAGGTAATATGGCGAAGTGCAATAGATACTATATAATTTATCTCCTCGCCCCAATATTCTCGATAACAATCTTCTGTTTAAACTTCTTTAGCAAAATTGAAAAATTGTTAATCAGAATTTCATGCGCCCTTCTGTAGTTTTCATTTTGCTTCCAATATATAACAATTTTGTCATGTTATACCGTACACTTAATTCGTTGTCGATCAAAATAAACATATGTACATAACTTTCCAACATGTTGTTTAAAAAAAAAATTCTCTCATAACCAATAAATTGTTTTTTTAAGTGTTGTTAATTGTTGTTGGTGTATTTTGCATTTTGTATCTTTGTTTTGTTTTAGTTTTAAGTGCACTATAAGCGGTTGCGGCCTTTGACTTGACCATCATCATGGATGAATATTAATGGTTATTGTTTTATTACTTTTGCGCTTTGTGGCAAATGTTGCTTTACATTTATTTTCAAGGCGCAGAATAAGCATGCAGATGTTTTCTTTCCGGTTTGTATATAAACGTTTAGTTTATCAGTTGGTCGTTAATTTTATGGAGAGCTCATAAGTTTTGAGAAAACCTAAAATAATGTATGAGTATAATAATTAAGATGTAGTGAATTGTGAATTAAGGATACAGGATTTAACTGGGACTTAAAAGTCGTCTAAATTTGCTTTTGGTTGCTACGCTGTCTACTCCACATACATACGTGATGATTGGATAATGATGGGTATCTCTTATTAGAGAAGTTGTAACGCTGAGGTGCAAGAGGAAACAGTGTTTCACTTTCTGTGCCAATGTCCTGAGCCATTAAGGGTAAGAAAAATAAGATGTAAGATGTTCTAGTTAGTAAAGAGCTAACCAAGCAGTTCATCTTTATAAAGCACACTGGCTGGTTTATTGTGGCAGTGTGGCAACTGAACGAATGACTGTTTTGTCCTATTACCTCTAAGGTGTCATAATAGGATCAAACAGACAAATACGAGTTATTTTAGGATTTAGACTGTCCTCATAATCTAACCTGCTTTGGCGACTCAGATCGATTTTATCATGTTAATCATCTTCATACATTTTCCGACATTTTGTTATAATTTGGTTTTTAATTGCATTTCCATTTCACTTAACGAGAATATGATTTGTGAGGACCATTGTATAATTAATTAAAAATATTGAGTAGACATAGAGCATCTTAGTAAGAAATATAATATCGTGAGGGAGGAGGACATAGACCAAAGCTAAGTTTAAGCGAGTGACCAATGGACATGGTATTGAGAAAACTGCACAATCATTAGTTCCATAATCTCTGTGGTAAGTTCACGTACATATGCGCGATATAGTTATATTCTCAAATAGCTTTTGAAGAATATTAATGTAGGAGCAGGTGTTTGTCACGTTGTGTTGTCCTGTTGCAGCTACATGTCGTTCCAAATGTTACTGAACTGTAACGGCAGCGATTAAGACTGATTTATTCTAAACTAAATCCCAGCGCACTCCTTCGTCGGTATTATAGTGGACTCGTCGGCGAAGTAAAATAATTAATAAAATGGCTATTCAGCTTAAACAAATTGTATACGCCTACTTGACACTAAGAGCTCTGAAACACTGCTGTAAAAGCTAGCAAAACGCATAATAGCAGAGTTGTATATAAAAATTAAGCTTTCTCAATTCACTATTTGTCCTTTCTCACTATCCCTTTGCTGAAGCAGCAATTAATTGCCTAAATGTTGCCTCTTATAAAAATAAATAAATAAATAAAAAATAAAACATACCTGCACGACAAATTTACGCATATTTCTATTATTTAGCTTTTGCTTTTCTTTATTAAGTTTTCAATTTTCAACTCTATAAAAACACATTAATTTGCTTAATTTGTTATTTTCATTAATATTCCAAAGAGCACTTAAAGCAAGCAAATTGCTTATACAACAATCGTTAAAGGCTAATCAAACCTTTTGGCATTAATTTACAAAATGTTGTAAAGTTTGACACTTTAATTAGAAGTTAGCATGCTCGTGCCACAAAAAATATGTACCTGAAAGAATTATTATTAAATAAACTACTACGTATTTCACATTTCAGTTACCTTAACAGTCCTCTCTTTTTTTACATGCATCTCGCATACTGTGAAGTTAAAAAATTTCTCATTTAAAGACTGTTAAGTTAACATAATTGATATATATATTAAAATGGTATAGAATTTTAATATATAGACATTTTTTCAGAGTAAAAAAATCGGCCAAAATCGAAATGGTCGGTATAAAATGGGGTGGAAGCACAAGGCATCACAAGAGTCAGAACCGAAAAGACTTTATTCAGAATCATTATAGCTTTTGAGGAAATCCGTTTGAAAAGTGGTGAAATTTTACATTTTCCTATATAGACATTTTTTCAAAGTAAAAAAATCGGCCGAAACCGAAGGAGGAATTAGGTAACACTTCTTAAGAGGGCGCTGTGAAAGTCGACGCATGTCGAAGTGTGCTTTAAGAGTTTTATGAACGAACCAAAGATACATGTTATTTGCTTCTGTTCGGCTCAGCAAGAAGGCAGACACGATATTTATTCAGGCCTTTTTTTTAGAACCCTGACTGTCTCAGTCTACTTGACTTAGAGGCCACCGAATGTAATTGCTTTGTGGGGGCTGCACGTTTAGTTCAATTTAATTCAAGCTTGATTGTGCTTAAACTGTTTTTTCCAAATTATAAATTACAAAAATTATATTTTTTGCATTCCAAACTTATAACTATTTCATTACGGAAGTTTCAATCAATTTTCAACATATTTTCTTAAATTTCGTTAAAGAAACTCATCAGAAAAACTTTCTTTGCCATACATTTGTTTAACAAATTAAATTTTTATTTCAATTTCCTTTTCCGGTTTGTTTAGAAACTTTCAGCATTGTTTTATTGCAATTCACTTTTCATTTATTGATTTATTTTTCTGTACTCGTGTGTGTTCTTTTCCTACTTGCTTATTCAAGATAGAAATTGTAAACATTGTTTTGCATTATCCTTGAATTATGTTGTTAGTTATTCTGTGCCAACAACAAAAGTAAAAGCAACAGACGCAACTGCAGCAATAGCAGCCTCCAATGCTTATACCATGCGAATACAAACGCATGTCAGGCATTAACACATTAACAAGTAAAGCATTTTAATGGTGGTTGGTTGCTTCGGTTTCGTTTAGTTCAGTTCAGTTCGGTTCAATTCAGTTGCAAAGAAAAACCCCAACAATAATAATCTTTTAGTGGAATTATTTTTATTGGGGAGTGACTGGCTGGCTGACTGACAGACGTAAAGGCAGACATTTAGAGTGGTAGAGTAACTGGCTGAGTGAATGGGAGGGGGAGTAAGGGTATACAATCAGCTTACGTATGCCTCAGCATATGTACATGCATACACACTATATTCATACACGTAGATATTTGGCGCTACCGCTGGCGTCAGTATGGTGTCATTTGGTTCTTTTTTAATAAAGTCTTATTATAACAGAAAAATGCATTTATATAAAATTTTATTTTTGTGGATGAATGGCATGACTAAATTGAATTGCTGGAATACCTATTTGTAATACAAAAAATTTTGTTTTCTTTTATTCCCAATACATACATTAAATACATTGGAGTACACTTGGAAAAAGAGTATGTAAGAAAGACGTGAGGATTAAATAACATAAAGATGGTTTCACAAAGTTTACTCAGTAAACAAAATTGGAAATGTTTTTTTAACAAGTGGACAGTAAAAGCCAGGATTTTTTTTAGAAAAATCGGTCGGAATGTGGCGCATGCTTGGTCAAATAGTTAGTTCGATTATCTTAAATAAGCTTCCTAAAAACAATTATTTAAAGTTGCTTTTAAAGTAACAAAAAGCAGAATGAAAATATAAAATTCTTCTAAATAAAAAAGGAGATCTGGATCAACGCCAAAAGATATGAAGTAGGGGTTGAATTTCTAAGTAACATCTTAAGTAAAATGCTACTAGTTTCTTCAAACAAACATGTTAACACTTGTAAATGGTGTAAACAATACGAAAGAAACCTTTTGTTTTGCCAGTAAATTCTTGCAGTAAACTAATATTATTGTTAAATTTTGTGTAACAAGGTTCTTAAGGCAAGTTTTAAAAATATTTTGCCCTCAATCTAAATAATAGACAACAAATGTTTTTCTTTCTATTTTAAATAAAACAAAAAAAGAGCGTTATATTCAGCTGCAACGAGTCCCTTCATATATATAGAAAAAATTTGCTTAAAATATCAAGTACTCTAATATTACTAAAGGGTTGTTCACATATTTCGTAACACACTTAAATTGAAGAGATTCTGTTACAGAATTTATAATTTTAATGAAAAATATTTAAAATGCGTTACGCAGGGAGGGAGAAGAGGGTGTGTAAAATCACAAAATAGCGTTATTTGATATGTGAATAGTCCGTAAATAGTGAACACTATAGCGGAATATAAGGCTTGCTTTTTTTAATGGCCGCTACACCGTTCATTTGTTTATTTTTTCAGCTGGAAATCAGTAGTTAAGAATATCTAAGTATTTAGCAGAATTATTTAATAATAAAGACAGTTTCCATTTTATGGTCGAATTTTCATTTTTTTATTTAAAACTTTGATTTATTAGTGAAATTTTATTTTTTTTTAATATTAAACTTTTTCTAAAATTTCGATATCTTAAAAAATTATATTTTTTGTCGAAATTTTTATTTTTTTTTATATTTTTAATATTATGTCATTCTTAAATTTTGCATTAAAATTTGTATTTGTTAGAGGAATTTAAGGTTTTTTTGATGAAGATTCGATTTTTGTGATGCCGCGCGAATAGGGTCGAATTTAATACTCGTAAGACCCAGTGTTGTATGCTTACAAACAAATGTACGACCAATAATGCAGCGCCATTTGTAATAATCGGTGATGTGGGTATTGAGGAATCAGAGACTCTTGGTGTTCTTGGTATGAAAATTAAATGTGATGTTTGATGGACTGATTACATCTTTCAAGTCTCAAAAGAGCCAACTCTATTGACTCACTGGATCATCGACGTAATGTGACATGGTTAGTACAATATAATGTGCTCTAATGAAATCAAGGAACTTGTTACCCGAAACCCGCTCATTTTTGCGAACAACACGTTCTTCGTTAAGAGCACATCCATTTGTGATTGATATGCCGTTGGATCGCACTACGCATTACAGAGAAAATTCGTTCTTTAGCCAAACAGTTCGTAGATGGAATAAGCTCCCTGCACTTTCCTGTTACTTTCAATGTGGGAAAGTACAAGTCGAATGTCCACAAATACTACTACCTTTATCCTCCTTCCCATAACCAATTTTTCTAGTTCCAGTACAATGCATTGCATATGTAGGGGTCATCCCCTGAGTGCTGGTCCAATTAAAAAATAAAGTTTCGGAGTGATGCGTGTATGTACTTAAAATTTCTGATACATATTTATTCTGAATTTTAAAAAATTTTAATGCAGAAAAAACAACAACAGCATTAACAAATGTAAAAAAATAATTAAAACGGACGGACAGTCTTCGTTTTTTTTTAACTTATCTCAGCCACTCATGAACCGATTTTGCCCATTTTAAAAATAATATTTGCTAGATCGGCCCGCAGCTTGAGTATTCAAGTTGGCTGGAGCTCTCATTAAATCAACTCGAATTCCTTATGAGCGTCCAGAAAAACATGCATATTATTGTGCCTTATAAGGTCACAAATGAATATTGTCGAAATTGCAAACGTAAGGACAAACTTATATTCTAATGTGATAGAAGGTTCTATGCTTGAAAATTAAAACAAATACATACATACGAAAACTTTTTATCATGTACATTTGTTTGATTAAATATTTACACAGGATATGAAAATATATTAAATATCGTTTCCATTACAGCAAGCGCGCTCTCTTTCTAACGTCCGTTTTATTTTTTTCCTTCTATAATATTTGCTTTTTTTTCCTTTATTCTTTGTTAGGTTTTAGTTGTTTTAATATCCTTTGCGCATGCTGCTTTTATTGTTTTTCCGGCAGAGTTTAAAGTTCTCATATTGCATTCACTTTCATATTTTTTCGATTTTGTTGCAAGTTCTCAATTTAATTTATTGTATCTCATCTTGTTGGCCACAGAAAATTGATAGGCAAACGTTACTGTCTTGTTTGCTTTATTTATAGTTTTTCGAAATTTGAGGTTAATATCCTTTTTATTTTTAAGCAGTTATCCTTGTTGATACTTATTCTCACAAGCTGTTGCCCTACGTTCAGTATACGAAATACGATACATTATATACAAATGTTTTCTAACGAAGCTTGTTGAGTGGTTGCAGACGTGTTTGTCATCATTTGTTGAGATTGACAATAATGAAAAATCACAGCCAATAAACGATTTTCGAATATTTACGTAAATATACATTATTTTTGTCTTAAATATCACTGAAAATTCTTGTTTCCGCTCTAAATACACGACAAAACTATTGACCTTGTCTAACCCCAGGCAGCACTTAAACTGAGAATGCAATTGCTAACTTAAGCAAGAATACCAAACTCATATTAAGGAAACTATTTTGATGTAGACTTGAATTCGGCCAGCATGATCAATTTGTGGATGAAGCTTCGGACGTATTTTTTAACGAATCCGCTAGCAAACCTCAAGTATATATTGACGAATCATCTTTAAATTGCCTTGGAAGATGTGTTCATTGCTAGTTCTTCTCCTGCAAATGCGTTTTCATTAACTTCAACTACAAAGTTTGGGTGGATTCATAAATGCAAGAACATTTATGCGACCCGTCTTTAAACTATTGCAACCGTAGTTGCTCAAATGTGTAGCAGTACTGTCAATTGTTTGCCAAAAGAATATTGTGAACAACAAATGTGTGGTGTTTTCTAAACACAGAATTTTTCATTATTGCGCAGTTATTAAATTTGCGAATGACTGTCAATTGCTCAAGAGATTTGCTGTCTGGCTGCAGATGATGTTGCTTAAGATTTGTACACATTTCCATGTGTAACTAGATGATCCTTTGTTCAGATACGATTGAGCGCTACTTGCTGGCTCCTCTACTCCTTTGATTGGCCGAAAGCCGTGCTTAATGCCAGTTGAAATAATATACCTTAAACGGTAATTTCCTATCGAGCAGCGTTGATTTGAGAGTAAATAGAGTTGCGTTCAGCGGTACGTCAGTACTTTTTTCAAATTAGGTGAAATAAAGTTATAAATAACCGATTATAACCTTATGCCCCAACTTGTTGTCTTTTACTACTAAACAATTAATCAAGTTATAAGTAAAATAAAACACATCCTTGCAAGTTTGGCAAGAATTAGAATTCTTCGGGTTGCCACTTCTCTCTTGCAAACTCAGACTTCGGCGCAAAACTGTGAAGGAGTCAAACTTTAGCTGTGTGTTAGGGATACCAGCAAAATTGCTACACACTTGTTGTGGCCACAACATCTCTACACTCAAATGAAAAATCAATCCATCCGTACTTAAATCAATCCCAAGCGGTGTTAAAAGTACAGTAATCGCAGATTTACTAAAATCAAGTACAGGAAGATTGATTTAAGTGCGTACTATTATGTGCTCAATTTAACTTTTTAGTTTCTTCAAGATTTTTCAGGTGATTAAAGAATTTTGTACTCATTTTAAGAAACCCCAGGATTGGTTATCTAAAGGAATCCCGTTTTCGGCTTGAGTAAAGTACATTTTATTGCTATTTGTACTCAAAATTTTGAGTACGACTTGTACAAAAAGTAAGTAGGAAATACTTGAAATTAGTACGGCGTTTTTCTTTCTGCGTACTGTCAACAAACAGGGGAGCAGATATTATTTTTGCTTCCCTTAGATCATTGAGCTCTCTTAGATTCGAGATAATAGCCGACGTCCCAGACATTGAATTTCGTAACGTTATCTGAAGTATTGGACCGCGTTTCTTATAGAAATATATATGTTAATGAAATGCTATGATATTTACAATAGGACGAGTATAAATTTAATTAAAAACTTGTCCAAGGATTAAACCTGTAATAATGGATAAAAAAATTATTGGTGAGCATTACGCAAACATTTTGAAAGAAACTATTTGTAGAAGTGTTAAGGGAATGTGTTCTGCCAATTTTATTTCTCAAGGAAAAAATCAACTCCAATCATAACAGCAAAAAATATTTTGAAGAAAAAATAAAATTGACAAATTAAAACGGCCTGGTCAGAACCCTTTTCAATATTTTTGTACTATTCCAGGTGGAAACTTCCACTATAACCGAGAACTGAATTTTACACATTTTGAGCCAAAATGCAAATGAAATGGAAGGCAATTCCATGAAGTATGTCCATTCAAAACTCTCATCTTAAGCTTGCTAAGGAGACTAAAAGTAGTCGCAAATAATCAAAAGGGCGCAAAACCATATCAATGATTTATTTTTTTCCAATAATAATAATCTTTTTATTTTGCGAATTCGAAAATTACTGCTGCTGTATTTGAAAACTATCAGCCATTTGGAAGATACGATGCCACAAGGACGGAGGTCTTTCAGAAGGCATATAAATTAACGAAATTTCTCATAAATGATTTTAAGCTTAACACTATCTAAACTTTTATTAATAAACTCTTTAATATCAAACATTATCTTTTCTTTTCTTTCGTTTTCTTCTTAAACAACAATCTAAACTATCCAAAAGAAAACTAGGAAATGTATATTTTATTCCCACAAGTGCTTCAACATCACATTAATTGAAGCATTAAAATATAATGAAAAAGTTCATTGATTCCGTCTGTGTGCCAGACTAAATGGCTTGTTGTTTTTGTGTTTGCATGTTGGTTTACATTTCATGATTTGTGTTTTTTTTTTCTTTCTTCTAATAATTCTCATTCCAGAGAATTGGATTTTTTATTTTTTTAACATGTCTGATTACTCATTTCAATAGAATTCTCTAAATATCAACAAGCAGCTACGAAATCTATATTTTGCAAAGGTGGTGGGTGACTAATTGAAACAAGCAACTACTGCACCACCCTGCTCTCTAACATCCTTCCCCACCCACCACACCTATTGATGAAGAGAAATGTTGGAAACTTGCGGTTTAACAAAAGGTAGTGCAACACATTGACAGTATGAAAAGCAAAAACAGCCATCGGTAATTTGCTAATGAAAGTGTTGAAAGCGTGAAACGTTATGTTTCACTCACTTATGGTGACTTGCTTAAACTATTGAAGATCTGCACTGTCTTTTAAAATCAAGGAATCAAATGATAACGGTTTGAAAGTGTGGTCGTTCTTAATTCTTTGATGAGTTCAAAATTTTAGTATAATTTTAATTCAACTCAGTAAACAATTTGAGCAGTCAAAGAATTGCTAAGCAAAAACAAAAAAATTTAAATTATTGTTGTGTTAAAATATTAACAGCTACTGCTTACAAGAAAGCAACTTGTATTGCAAAGATATTGAAAGATACGAGCGGCAAAACGGTTGAAATATTTTTCCAACCGATCATTCCCAGTCGTTGCGTGCACTCTCAACTGTCATTGCAATTCGATATTTCATAAATTCATTGCAACTTTTTTTTATTAATTGATCAACTGGCAGATTAGATTCCTCATAAGCTGATCGAAGTACTCGCAACGCATTTATTGCAAGACACTGTTCTTCGTAATAAAGCTGGGTCCGTTCCGGAACCATAATACGAGTAGATTTCAATAAGTCTTTCTAAGACACTAGGAATTTAAAGAAAGTAGATTTCTCAAATATCCCAATTTGCCAAACATGAATGGCAAGTTTTAATTTTAGGAAAATCCGTCATTATTTTTTGGAACAAGCAATTGTTTGGAAACACTTTTTGTATTATCGAAAAATGGCAAAATATTAAATTCGTGCTGTCATCAAGAATACTACGTCTAAAAATATATATAATGACTGAGATGAAGTCCTTGATGCAGCTGCACCAGCGATTAAAATCATCTACATTTAGTTAAATGAATTTAAATCTTAAGGATGTTTAGTTGAAGCAGTTACTTCGACAAAATTCACGATATAGTTTTTAGTAACCGACAAGTTAAAATGCACAAGATTTAGAGATTACAATTATACAAAAAATTGGGTACAAAACCCGAGAATGAATTCAATCGTGTGCTTGTCCATCAGCTGGTTGAAGCCACCCCGTAGAAAGAAAATACTGCAAAATCTGGCCTCAAAGTTTAAGGATGTGCATACAATTGTCTACTTTGAAAAACAATAAATGAGGAATGTTATTCATCAATATCGGACCGATTTAGGCAAATAACGTCTCTATTTTGGAAAAAAATAATAATTTTCTATCGAGATAATGCTCATGCGCACACATTTATAGTAGTTTCGTTGTGGGAAAGTCATGAGTTGAGGTTCGACTTTTTGCCGCATCCACCATATGCTTCGCATTTGACTACTAGTGAGTTTTTGCTGTTTCCAACTTTAAAAGATGAAAAATTTTTCGAGTCGAATGAGGAAGCTATCTCTGTTTGCAACAAACTCCTAATTTGAAAACCCTCCAAAATCTTACTTTGCGAACCGCAAAGTTGAAGAACCACTAGATTAAATGTTTATTTAATTTACAAGATTTTTCGCGGAAATCAGCGTTATACATGTGGAAAGTCGTGAACTTCACTTGCTGCGTATGTCTGACTGACTTAATCAGGGCATATATAATTAGAGAAGGGTAGAATGAAGTGAATTTTTGTGCCACACTTTAAAGCACCACAATTCTGTTCGAAGGACTACAAACATAATGCCCTCGTAAACAAGTGGATAATATGCCAGATTATTGTCTATCAAAAAAAAAGTGATCCTGTTTGGCAAAACCAAAGGAAAATTTGTAGGAAGCATTTTCTGTGCCGCCAAATATTCGCTAATTATTGATATATTTTAGGCTTCGTTGAAACTTAAACCAGCGTCTTATGTATATCCTTGCAGGTGTTATAGAATTTGCAGCTTTTAAATTCGAATAAAAAAATCCTACTCCGTAGCTTGACACGTTATCAACTCTAATGGACTTCGGTTACCTAAAGACATTATAGTTTTTTCTTTTTTTGTTTGTTTGGAATATCTCTTTGTTGTCTCGATAACCATGCATTGGCATGGGTGATTGGATGTGCGTTATGATTTGTTTATTTTTTCCACACAGAAGTCCAGAAATGTTTGAATGTTTCCTTTTGTTTTCACTTCATTATTCATTTGGTTTTTATTTCCTTCTTATTCTTTTCATATTTTTAAAACATTTAATTTAAGGAAATTGAAATGAATAAGACAAGAAAAAATTCATTATTTTCATTTCAATCGCTGTAAGTTGAGTCAATTCTGAGCGGGGGAGCGGATATGATATGATGACCATTTTGTATGCTAAACACACACGTCGTATGGTTTATTATTCCTTTTAAAAGCTCTTAAATTTTAATTAATTTATTCATACTGGCATTCTTGGGTACATAAAATAAAGATAAATATTTATTTAAGCAGCTTTTATTTACATCTACGCATGTAAGCAGAATTAAAAATGCATTTGTGATTATTGTCGGAAGAGATTTATCTAATTTAACTTAATTATTACGTTCCGCAAAAGGAACTGAAGTAGTTGTAAAAATATGATGTGACAGGATGTTGTTATATTTGTATAGCGAGATAGAGAATAAGAATTGTACATGTAGCTCCTTTAATGCAACACATTCATATCTCAAAAGACGTGATTTTTGCGTTAAGAATTATTCTTCATCTTGTGTACAAAACTCTTGAAGGGGGAATATTTTTTTTATTTTTCCATTAAGGTATGAGTAAATTAAAAACTTTAATCTCATTTTTTGAAGAACAATTTTTTTTGGAGGTGCGGCTACGCTGCAATGAAGGTGCGATATGAGGTCAAGTCAATAATCCCTTGCAAAATCGTTGAAGGATATATTTTTAGGGTTATTATTTTTTGTTTTGTTTTTCATCTGTTGTAAAGGTGATATATTCATTCGAATGGAGTTTTTTCCACCGGTGTATTTCTTTAAATTTGAAAACATCAAAAATTCGCTGTATGTTTCGGTTGCAATTTTATTTTTTCATATTTCCTTTGCGATCGTTTTTTTTTTGTCTTAATAATGTGATCAATGTTTAACGTAAAAACTTTTTCATAAACAACCTTTATTTTCAGCACTCAAATCCGCTGCTTAAATATTAAGCTTATTGTAGTAAAATGAACTTATGATAACAAAAACGAAAAGAAATAATTTCATTTCTACTTCTACTATTTACGGAGATTAAACAGTTTTACATCTTCTATGTACATATATAAAAAAAACTTCATCTTGACATATTTTATGTTTCTTATAGTATAGAAAGAACAGCCTCTGCTACATGAGAAACAATTTTCACTTTTTAACATGTTAATACCATAAATGTCTTTTTCTAAATAAATTAAAAAAACTGGGTCAATATTAGGGAAGCATCCGACACCGATACCGATATGTCAGCGATACTTCAGGATTGTCGATATTTTTATCGTTAATACAACGACACTTTTAAAAAAATTTTTAAGGTTTATTGTGAATACATTTTAACAGTAGTTCAAAAAAAATGCACATGAAAAAGCAGAACACAAAGTCAAAACAGAATAAGAAAATAATTTCCTTTAATTATGCAGCCGTTACAATAGATTAAAAAAAGACTTGCTCTTATATCCTTGATTTAACTTTGCTCGAAATTATTATTATAGAATCCGAGGAAGATTAGCCTCTGCCCATCCTAAACTGTGGTTCTGCTACAGAAGAAGTCGAGAGATAATCATGATATCCTATTATATCTAGAGATGCAGATCCGCTTATATTCTGTCACAATGACATCCATACCCGATCCATTTTTTCTCTTCTCTTCTTTACATAAGAGTAGCATTTACAAATGCAAGTGCACGTTCGAAAAACTCAATACTCTCAAACTTGTTTACTAACACACTCGTATTTTCCTTACTTGCAGCCAGCGGTGCCATATGTGAAGATTTATCTTATTTTTAAAGATTTTTGGGGCGTCAAAAATATTTGAAGATTTTTATCAACAAAATAAGATTTTTAAAAAGTATTATTTTTTTCATAAGTTAATTTTTTAAAATTATATTTCGAAAATAAAAATTTTTGTAAAATTATTTTGAATATTAATCGTTGCGATAGCTCTACAGTGTTTCCATGTTTGAAAAAATTATATATACAGTTCTATCAATTCCAATAGCAACTGCCAGTGTAGAACAAATTTTTTCCACAGATTAATATAAACAAAAATAAAATAAAAAAGAAATTATATGTAACAACTTTGTGCTTTATTTTAAGAACGAATGATTTTATTCAAAATCTTGATGTAACTGCACAAATTTTGAACAATCGAAATCAATGAATAAAAAGTTTAATAAAGAAATGTGCAATGTAGCTATAAAATATAAATAATTACTCCAATATAATAAAAAATTTGAGAATATATTTCTTTTTCGTGTAATATGCTACATAAACTGAAATAAATTATTAAATACATATGTATTACTCCTATTGTATGTAAAAAAACGAATTTAAATATAAACTTATTTTATGTTACTTTTTATATTTCTGTATTTTTTGTAATTAAAAGAGATCTAAAGAACAAATTCCAATAAAATTACTGAATAAAGATTTCTAATGGCAGAATAATATTTTTTTGCGAAGCGTGAAGATTTTTAAAGAAATTAAACGGCAACGCTGCTTGCAGCTCAACTTGCAAGAGATTTTAGGAGACAGTAACTTGCAGCAAGTGCCAAAAATATAAACAGGGCTGCCAAGTAAAAAGTTTTACACAAATTTACTGAATTGTAGAAAATATTGCGTAATTAATTTATATATGTATATTTAAAAAGAATTGTAGTTTATTTCTTCAAATAAACACAGAGCAGTCAGATGGCATTTTAAAACATCAATCTTATCAAAAAAGTAATAATAATAATTTCCTCTGAAATCTGCTCATATTAAGTTCTTGGCAACGCAGATTTATTCAACTTGCAAAGAAACTTTCACTTGACTGTGTAAACATTCATTCAACTTGCATGATATTCGACTATTTCGAAATTTTCGATGTTAATACGGATACTGTACTTGCAAGTAATTACTAGCATGTGTAAATACGGGGTTAAAGTTTAATTTGCGTTTACATTGTGAAATATTTACTGTAGTATTTTTTAACTCCTCACTCCCCTCTCGATGGCAAAGAAGGAATTGCTGTGACATAAGTTGCACAATGTAAACTAACACAGACTTTCGAAATCGTATTTCTCTATAAAAATTATAATTCTTTGTTTTTTTAAACAAACATCTTCTTAATATCAATTTCAAACACTAATAATCTCTTACACTGCAATATTGTATAATAAAAAAATTGCTCTCTATTGTTTAATAACATACGCGTATCGGTATCGTATCGATGATATTTTTTTGGAATATCGGTATTGGTATCGTATTGGCAAAAATGTGTATCGATGCATCCCTAGTCAATATGTAATAAAAATTATCATATATTCACTGCTAATGGTATCAGCAAAATTTTGTTTTTTTTAATCAAAACAATAGCACTGTATCATTGACCCACATTCTTAGATCGCACACAACTACACTAAAAACGTGCATCAAGGAAATAAAATATAAAAAATATGGTCAAAGCAATTTTCATTATCCTTGCGCTATACATACAGTAGATATGCAAACATACATACATATGTACTTCATTTTCATGTACATATGTTTTCTTGTACATCGACCGTGCTGTGGCATATAGAATTTTCTCATGTAAACATGCTATGAGGCATTCGAAAAAATAAGTATTTTTTTATTATCTCGAATAGCCATTAAAATCACGCAACATAAAAGTGATTTAAATTTCATTATAATTAAAGAGTTGGCTAAACATATTTTGCACTGTAAGAAGAATACGTCATTCTAAACAAAACAAGAATTTAATAATATCGTGATGTAAAAATAAAAATAAAAACCTTTTTGAGGCTAAGAAACTGGAAATCATAAAACAAATTACAGCTGTTAATTATTGTGTAAGGGCAACGTTTAACGTTAATAAATTGTATGTGGAAGAAATTTAAAATACAAAAACAAAATACACTAAAAGTTTGTCAACGCTTAGCGTTGTGTTTTACAAAATACCGGCCGAAATGGCATCTTCAAACTGCATGCATTCAATACTAATGAGTTATTGTATGTCCTTAGTTTTTATTTAGTTTTAACCACTTAGAATATTTTTACAGTAACTGATTTTAGTATATTTCAAATGCAAAACGATTTACTTTTTATCTGATTAAAAAGTAAACTACATTTACTGCCTGTTTTTAGAAAATGATGACAAAATTGTGAGTGAGAATTAATATTGAAAACAACAATAAAATACGAAAATTTGTTTTTGTTTTCAATATAAATTCTCATTCACAATTTTGTTTTCATTTTCCAAAAACAGGCAGTTAATATTATCAGCTATATACATATATTGTTAGTTTTTACTTTTATTATTATTTTGAAAAATATTAAATTCAATCTTATGAATTAAGAAATATAAATAAAAAAGATCGGATCCCAAATGAATTTTTTTTTTGTATTTTATATATAATTTTAAGTTCGATTTAAATACGTTTTTTCAATAATCTCGAACGCAAGAAAATAATTTTCCCACATATTAAACAATTTTTGTACAAAATATGCGATTTCATTTCAAGAATAAGAAACAGTAAAAATGGATTTTACTTTATAAGTATGAAAATGAAAATGAAAAATATGAGTATGAAAAATTAATTTCTTAAATGTAAATGGGTGGTTCATATCTAAGGTAACGCGATCTGGGAGAGTGTTAAAAATTTGTTATGAAATTAATAATTAAGAAGGAGGTGATCTAATATTTGCGTCACGTAATATGTGAACAGCTGCTTAGGGGTGTTAACAATAAAAAAATTAACTTGAAGTTAATACTAAACTCAAAATTTTAACTTTATTTACTGAAAATTCATTAACACGAATCATTAACGGTAAGTTTTAGCTTCCAATTAAAAATTAAGTTCAAACTAAGTGAAAGTTAGTAAACTTTCAAATTAAATAAGCATAACTGAACATTGTGTTGATGGGGGTTAGTGTAGGATTCTCATATGTGAGTTGTGTGAGTGACAGATTTGCCACAGAAAAAATTATTTAATCACCCTAAATTTAATATATATTTTTTTTAAATTCTTCTAAATGCAAAACTTTAATAATATTCTTTCAAATATATTAACTTACCTCACTTTTGATGTACTCACTGAAATTCCTCAACTCCCAAATTTGCACCTTAATGAAGTAAAACGGGTAAGAAAATTAGAACGCAAAAATTAATTTCTCTTAATTAAAAAAAAAAACAATAAATTTTAATTTTAAGTGAGAAAAACTGAATGTATACGTATCTATGTACTTCAACACTCTCACTTAAAATAAAAATTGTATGCAACAAAGTTGCTAGTGTAAATATGGAATATTTCAAAATTTTTTATAGATATCCCCACGTTTGGGTTCGTGGATTCCCGGGCATAGAAGGTAATGAGGAGGTGGTCTAATTAGTGAAACGGGGAGTTGAATTACTGTATAACAGGGTGATAAACATTCCAATGCCAATTCGTAATATATAGAGGAAATCTGTGGCGGTTTGAAGAAAAACCGAAACGTGCAAAGTATCCAATCCAAAATCGACCAAACTTCTATTATCGCTATCGAGAAAATACGGGTCACTGTTGAACGCAAGTATACGCCAAAAGGAACGAAAGTATACGCCAAAAGAGCGGTGCAACTGCAGATTCTGTGCGGCACCAGGGAAAAAAGAGACAGTGGAGCACATTCTCAGCTACTGTCCGGCACTCATACACTCCAGAGCGAACTATCTGGGTGTTCATTACTACCAAGATGTTGGGGAAATCTTTGGAATCGTACTAATGAGACTTCTAGCATTCAAGAGAATGTGGAGTACTCCAGGTACCATCACATCGAACTAACCTTTTCATTTACGGGTTATCGTACATGGTGGTAAAGCTAAGGACCAACTTGTTCTATGTGAGGTCCTTATGACCGGCCATCTTAACCTAACCTAACTCACATTTGGAATGCCACAATTGTCAAATTCCATATTCCAAAATACGCACTAAAAAATTTCGCTTCTTTTCGTTATGGAATTTAGCAATTGCTAGCAATGAAATTTGATTTATGGAGACGTAGGGCTGGCTACATTCGAAAAATTCAAGAACACATTTTATACGAAATACGAATTTTATAGAATCTGTTTTGTATAACCATAAAGTTTATGCGATTCATAAAAACTCTTACATGGTAATGATTAACATTACACGCATATTATGTATGTATTGTAAAACTTTTATGCAATAGAATATTTTCTGACATGTTTATCAACATATTGTATTTATTTACCAGCATCACTTCACGTATCATTGCGCAATAAATTTATCCATGCACCCAAAAAGGGCTCTTAATATGACCCAGTTTTTTTTTCGCAAACAATTGTGTATAAAATTACAATGCTAAAAAGTTTTTCAAGCATGCATTTTACAAGCAAAATGTAAGACTAAGCACATTTTGAAAAAGCCACTAGTACAAACTTTGACATGAAATGTTTAATAATTTTGTAAGACGTTGGGTAGTAGAGGTGTTCATACATTTAATTGCGAATGCTAAAGATAAATTTGTTAATCATTGAGTTGTAAATATGTTTAAATTATTTTCGATTTGGAAAAAAGATAAAATAATTAAAAGACGTTTAAGATATTCAGAGGAATTAGTTAATATCCCTCAAAAGCCAAATTCAATATTTTAATTATTTAGCAAATAATGTTAAAAAAAACAATGTTACTAATAAAAAGCTAACTAAAAAACCTTTTAGATGTTTCAACATCATCGAAAATCACTTCATGATTCATTTTAATTGAAAAAATAAATGCATGTTTAATCTGTAATAAAATTCACTTTTCAATTCCCAAAAGGGGTTAAATGACAAAACATAATGCAAACATGTAGAATAATTTCAAAGGAAGTTGTACCTTTAGTTGTATACGAGAACGTTGAATCTAGCTATAAAACGCATAAAAATATTAATGGGAATATAAGTTACTATCCAAAAATTACGGCCGGTAGAAGTACTGAGATCAAAATAAGGACTTAATAGGTACAATACCATCTGATTTGTGGGCCTGCTACCTGCTAGTTTGGCAATATATTTTCAACTTTCTAAATGGGGAACAATTATGTGAAAAATGTTGCCAAGTTGCCGAGAAATGAGATGGTATTAATACCTATTGAGATCTTTGTCCTTATTTTGATCTTTGTCCTTATTTTGATCTCAGTATTTTTCGATAGGAACTTTACCTTATTTTCATATTTATGGTTTTGTGCGAATCTAATTTTTTTCTAAATAACGGGTGCCGCACCAATTGTGCTACAATAAAAGTTTTAAATAACTTTTTTTTAAATCAATGTCTTTAACATTAATTTACTAATTGTTTTTGAAGATGATAGACCGTAAATGATCTCCATGCTTATTCACGCATATGCGAGACCTGATTTGAGGCCCGAAGGTCTGAAGCCTCAATTATTGTTTTAATGAACTGCTTCTCGATTTCGATGGTACGGTCTTTGTGCGATTCTTTCAGATTTGGCAAAACATGTTTAGCAGCCTCATAATATTATATCTACTCGGGGTACTGCCGTCAAACTCCCGCTTGAATTCCCTTTGGACGGAAACGAGCATGGTACCGCTGCACTATTCAAAATCTTTTTTCGGTATCCCACCCCTTAATTTTAATAAATCTAAATGATACTCTGCGAAATAAAAAAAAATAAAGGAGATTAATCACACAGAAGAAATTTTATTACGTTTTCTTTTTGTAGCACCATTCGTGCGGCACCCGTTATTTATATGTGTTTGTTACCTCACATATTCTGTATAGAAAAGGTTGAAAATTGGTAAGTATACCAAGACCTTCCTTTATAGCAAATTTCAGATCTCTACCTATAGTGAAAGCGTTTCATACAAGTAAGGAACTTCCTGGTCCTTTCTAAATGAAAGTGTTCATTTTCAGATTTTTTTAGTACATTGCGACCAAGACCTACTACTTATAGTGGAAGTGCCCCGTACGAATAAGGAGCACCCTAGTTTTCTGATTGTGTTCTCCCCAGGCCCTACCAGTGTACTAAATTTCAGCTTTCTAGGTATAGTGGAAGACCCCCATACTAATGAGAAGCACACTAGTCACCCAGTTGAAAAGCCAACGTTTTCAGATTTTTCTGAATATTTGTTCACCATGACCTACTTGTATACCAAATTTCTGCTCTCTATCTATAGTGGAAGTGCCCAATAATTTTGATGAGTGAATAAGTACTAAAATATACACTTTTTACACCTTCTCCGAATGATTTTATGGGAGAACTTCAAACATAACCAATGAGGTTACCTACTGTGGAAGACCTTATGTTCTAAGTTTAATTATTTTATGATTAGGTGAAGTAAAGTTATGAGGAGAATTAAAACAGCGCGAATGTTTTCGTGTAATATACACACCGTACGGTCTGAATTTGGCCTGCCGCACTATCTTGCGCCTTAATAGCACAATTTTAATTAAATACATGTTTATACTAACTACTTACGTACGTTAAATATTGCTTTATAAGTGTGTTTATGAATACTTCTAATTACAATTCATAAAAACACAAAAGAAAAAAATTGAAATATGGCCTCCCATCAGCAACATTTTCACACGGTAAAATTGCTGTCAGGCAAGAGGTTAAAGAACTTTAATTTGTTTGTTGTTTTAATGACTATTTTTACTTCTTCTTTAAGCTTAGTTGCATTTTAACATTCTTCCCCAAAAATATAAAAAAAGAATAGCGGTATTCAGTGTTCGGTGCAAAAGCTCTTGCAAAAGTGCAAATGCAAAATATCGTAGCTTTTTTATGAAGTCCAACAAGAAAATACACGAAAAAGCAACGTAATTTTGCATTTGCACTTTTGCAATACCATTTGCATTAAACACTGAATACCGCTAATATAAATTATTTCTTCAGCTTAGATTTTTATATTTGAAATGTCAAACAAATTTTGGTAGACGCGATTACTTAACATGCAAGTATACAAAAATGGATTAAGTCTTGAAACTTTAAATTTTTGTCATAAATAGCAAGTCGTTTAAACAAATCATAGAGATATGAAAGAAAAACTGTCATCTAGTAAAATTTTGTAGATAAACCGGGCAGACGTTATCCAAGACTGCCTTGCAATATTTGGTTTTCTTAAAAAGTTATGCCTTTATAGCAGATATCTGTTCCAAAAGTATTTCATCTCTCAAGCAAAAACCAGTCCTACACACTCACAAAATTTCATTAAAATCGGTTGGGCGGTTTCAGAGATTAGCGTTTATGAACAAAGGTATACGTGAGTTTTATATGTCTGAAAATTTTACTATATAAGCAATCAACCCTGTAAAATGTTTCTACATGCAAATAAGTGATAACAGTTGTAGTATGGCGAACGTGTTACAGATGACTTTTTTTATAAAAACTTAGGATTTTTTTCTTTATAGAAAAATGTGTTGTTGTTGGCTTAATATAGAAAGGACGTATCTTGATTTTTTTTTAAATTGCGATTCTAAGCTTTTCTTGTCTATTTGGAATTTTAATGTCAGAAAAGATTAAAAACGGCACTAAGTAAAAAAATCGAGATACGTCCTTTCTATATTAAGCCAACGATATGTACTATATTAAAATGTTTCATTTGAAAAGGTTTACGTGTTCGCAAATTTTTTTAAGTTCAAATGAACGGTATTGCATATTTTTAAATGAAAAATTTACGATATTAAAAATTGTCGCAGATAAATTTACGATATATAAAATATTTTTTTAAGTATGTTCATCGTGAAATCCTCTATAATTGTAAATCACCTTCCTTACGCTTCTTTTTTTGGCGATAAGAGATTTTTATATGTAGAATATCTATTGTGCCGCTCGCAGATGTCATCCATGTTGTTCATGTCGATCGAGTCGAACCAAAATATTTGTTATCACTGACTTTGCAGCGCTCATCATTAGCGGGGAATGTCACAGATTCTCCTGATGTTCTCCGATGATCTGGCGTTGTTTTACGATACCGGAAATTTTTATGAGAAGAAAAATGCTGTATACGATATGATATTTTTTCTAATAATGTTTGTTTTTGGAGAAATTAACACCGTCGCAAATGAATGATTTCGCAAAGTTTCTACACACAAAAAAAAATTAAGATTCCCAGCAAGGAAAAGTTAATGATATTGAGTTTAATAAAAATCTATGATATCGCAATCATCCTATTTGAAAAAATTACAATACCGTAAATTTTATATATAGAAAAACATATGATACTGCTGCAGCTCTGGGCTGAAGAGCAACTCTCGCGTCGTCGGGTATAGTCAGTCTAAACTACTGTTAATAACATCATGGACATATGGTCTAGTTACCGGCACCATTTTTGTGCAACCATATTCTGCAAATTTACTTTGTAGAATATGTACCAATAAATAAATAAATGAATAAATAAATATGATATGTTGCTCAAATGTACTACAAGGAAACAATTTACAATTTAACAAATTTTCTATGTGGAAAAAATTACGGTATAGAAAATAATTACACGATATTGTAGTTGAAAAATTTAAGAGATAGTAATTTTTCTACTCAAAAGTTTTGGTGAAAAGGTTTTTATATGGAAAAATTACGATGTCGTTAATTTGTGTAAAGAAAGTTTATGAAGTGACGTTTTTTGCATAGCGGAAAATTTAACAAATCGCAAATTCTTTGGTTGGAAAATTGTACAAAATCTATAAATTTCTGTATACAAATTTTTAATTTTCTTTATGATAAAATATGAATACTTAAATGCAGTAGATTTGTGCAACCTGACTACAAGCTATTGTAACAGCAAATCAATTGTTACAGAAGTTGCAGAAATGTGTAGCTGTACTGTGAATCGTTTGCATAAAGATACTCACGATCAAAAAATATGCTCTCAAGTGGTGCTGCTCGGGCGCTAGACTTTCATCATTGCACAGGGACGGAATTTACTAATGTTCTCAAAGTTCAGAATAGCGCCAAATTTTTTACGAAATAATCTATGATAACTCAAAAATGTATACATGAAAAAACTTTACGGTATCTCACACTTTCCATAAGGGACAAACAAAAGTTAACGATAGTATAAAAATATTGATAAAATAAATTAATTAGTCAATGTTATATCTAAAATAAATTTTTAATTTTAAAAAACTTCGACATCTGTGTTCGAGTTATCGTAGCTGAAAATAATTTCTTGAATCTCAGTTAAGAACGTTCTCCACAAGTCAAATTTAAAAAAAACACCCTTTTATTTGATCGGGTGTTAAAAAAAGTATTATATAGTTTGATATTCATCATTGACATTCATATCTTATATAGCAGGGAGAGGCGAACTCATATATCTTTTTGATCCACCCTACTAAATACGTTATTTCTATTAGTAACTATTGCCTTTTTCTACGAGTATAAGTATCGCCTACAAAGATACATATTATTTATGTATGTAAGTATTTATGTACTTGTATCAAAATGAAATTGCATAATTTGTTACACGGAATATCGGTTTTGATTTAATTTAAAATACTCTTCAAATATTTACAAAACCCCAGGCATCCTAATCAAATACAAGACAATTTTTTTTAATTCCAAATTAATGCTCTTTTGCAGACGAAATTTGTGACTCCTCTTCTGAAGTTCATAGAATCATTTACTTATTGCTTACATTTTCTTAAATTTGTTTTTCACTGTCAGCATAAACTTCTGTCACCAATATTGTAATGTGACTGATGAAAAAATGAAGGCAATGATGCTAAACAAGGACAATAATGGCAACAATGATGGTGTTGATGACGATGGATGAGACACCTATAAAAATGTTAACATAAAAAAACATCTCCCTTGAGCATGTTTACACATCCTTTACAAAATTGTTGTGTATGTCAATATCAGGTCAGGTCTTCGAATACAAAACACAACAAAGAAAACAAGAGTGGAGAAAAATTCATGAATAGAGGAGCATATAAATGGAGTTTATTTATTCAGCTTTGTTAGCGGTTAAAGGGAAAATTTTCATTACATTTTGAGCTGCATACACATGTATATTATGTTCGGTTTCATATTTCTAACATACAAAATTAGGAATGTTGTAAATTTTGTTCTATTGTATATATACTATACTATTTTGTATATATTCTCGAAAGTTCAAAATAAGAATTGAAAATGCTTTAAATTATGTTATTTATTCATCGTGAAATCTTGAAATGTAAATTGTGTCGTATGTAGTGTATTATTTTTATTAAATTATTTAATATTATCATTGATTTCCCCTTATTCCGTAACTATTTGGCAACGTTACACCACGGAAACACCAAAAACTCTCTTCTTTACTCGCTGCCGTTCAAAATTTCGAATTAACTATCGTAAGAATTGGAGTACAAAATCAATTTTAAATCTTAAATTTTATGTAAACAAATTGTTGATGCAAAATGTGGAACTAATTTCGAAACTTATCACGAGTTTATATGATATTTCGAACATTCGAAAACGGATAAGAATATATTTCAAAATCTAATAATATTTATATTATAATAATTATGAATAAATTTTATATACATAAGAGTGTTCGAAACTTCAACTTCAATTTCGACTTTATGTAGGAAAAATATTTCAAAGTGCAAATTTTATTTAATCTGATTTTTTATGAAAAAAACTGCAAAAATGTCATGTTTATTATACTTAAAAAAGAATTAAATTTGAATTTTTTACATTAGGTTTTATATAAAAACATAAAAATTTGAAATTGCGGAAGCTTGAACTAAATTTCGAACATTCGAAAACAAAAGAAAATATGTGATATAATAAATTTTACATATGAAATTCATGTATTTATGCCGAAATGAACACATTTTAATTAATTCAGTTCGTTCGAAACTTTTAATATAATATGAAATATTTGAAATTCAGCTAAAAATTAATTTTTAAGATCAAATTTTATATAATCTCGTTTTGTTTTTATCCAGGAAAATGTCACTTTTAAATCCTAATCACTGTTAAACAAATTTTATTACATAAAAAAATTAAATCTTCGCAATTTTAAAGTCGAAATTATGAAAGAGTGAATTTTTATGGCCCAAATAGAAATGACATTTATTTCCTTAGTTCTGGAGACGATAGATAACATCCTCTCATTCCCTTCCCAGGTTGCGCGCCGGATGAATGATAATTTCAGTACAAATCCAGAGTCTAAACAAAGTTTCAGTAAAAACAGAAATTTTGTACAAATGTTTCTTCTGCACTTGAAAAATACACTGTTAAACAAATTTTATTACATAAACAATTTAAATCTTCGCAATTTTAAAGTCGAAATTATGAAAGAGTGAATTTTTATGCCCAAATAGAAATGACATTTATTTCCTTAGTTCTGGAGACGATAGATAACATCCTCTCATTCCCTTCCCAGGTTGCGCGCCGGATGAATGATAATTTCAGTACAAATCCAGAGTCTAAACAAAGTTTCAGTAAAAACAGAAATTTTGTACAAATGTTTCTTCTGCACTTGAAAAATATTTTGGATGAATATTTAAATGAATTTGACAGGGTATTTTTGAATTAATCAGAACCTTTTTTCATTTTGCCCTTTAAAAAATATTTTCAATGAAAACAAAAACAATATTTTAATATTCATAAAAGCTTCAAAAAAGCTAAACACCAGACTTGAATTGCTGACAAACAGAACAATAGACAGACATATAGACAAACATTAACTGCACATGTGGATTTAAGTGTACATATTCGTGTACATATATTAATATTTATGGTTAAGTAGACATGAATAGATTGAATGGAGAAATATTCATAAAAACGTTGAAAATGTTAAACAACCATAAGACCGGCTACAAAAATAAATTTATGGTCGTACACATACTTTTAAAACCTTGAAACATATTATTCTTTGTTTAGATTTCATTATTTATTTCTATCGAAAGATTTAAAGACTTTTAGAGGAAATTTCAGTGTGTCATTCATTCAAATTAATAATATGTAAATCTTTCGATAAATTACTTAGATAAAATTTTTGCTGATTTTTTTTTCTTAATATTTTTATGTAAACACTTTAAGGTGAAATAAATTTTCTCATATCGTTTTCTTAAAATCGAAATTCTTAAAAATATATAAATTCTGTTTGCCTTTCATTCAGTTGAGAATCCGCAGATCACCTAAAATAATATTAATGGTTTTTGCCACTATTTTGAGGAGCATGTTTGTTTGTGCAGCGTTCTATTGATGGACTTGAGGCGTTGAAATGTTCCATAACAATTTTTATATTTATACTCACATTCAATATAAAAATTTTTTTCTTGTACTCCTATAAAATACACGCATGATTAACACAGAATTTTAATAGATTTGTTTTGCTTTGTAATTTGCTGTTGAAATTTTTTCTTAAGACACTTTAATGCACCCGGTAGGAAATTCGAAGAGAAATTTAATTTGTTATACAGAGAATCAAAATAGGTTCAGAAATTATAAAAAGGAAATGATGGCATTTTATTCCAAACAAATCGTTTTACTTGCCATTGCGTAACAGCATGGCGTTATTACTATATCTTCGTACCACCAAGTTTGACTCAGCCAATGGTCACTTTTAAGAATTACGATCTTGAATTTCCTAGCCACACTTGAATCAGTTTCATGTGGTCAGGTACCCTAATGCATTAATGCGGGGATCGTTTGAGTACGCTCCACAATAGCTTAAACGGCTCATTCCATTTTGTATGACGACATGTATGTTGTATTAATTCACATAGAACTGATTTCTTTGCTGTAGAAAACAATTTATTGTTTTATTAATCGTTAAAAAAATAAATACAACGGAGCTCTTAGTTTGCCCTCCAACAATTTTGCCTCTCACTGCAGATATTTTATTTAAATAATATGTAAAGGACGTCTCAAAATTAACGCAAGATTTGTATTTTCCGTCATTTGTGCAGTACTGTGTTAGTGTCTCTAAAAAACCAATTTGACAGCTGGCAATTTAAGAAGCGTTACACGGCAGAACAATGTGCTTTAATTTCATTGAAAAATCTCAAAAATAATGAAAACACTAAAAAATAAAAATTTTCGGACACCCTTTATATAAAAATATTTTTGACAATCATTTTTTTATTTATTTTTTTATTTCAGATTTATTTAATACTTTCTCAAAAAATACTTCACATGAGACTAAAACAGGTGAGTTTGTAATTGTGATAATAAGTAAAAAAACTTATTTAAAAAATTCCTTCACACTGGGGCTTATTGTCAAAATTGTTGATAAAAAGAAAGAAACCCTTTTTGTTTTTAAACCCATATTTACAACAGGATATTAAGTTACAAATTTCAGCAGACATTTTAGTATTCGTATTTTTAATTAATGTCTACATGCCCACATAAATATGAAGAAATTTTTACCCCAGGGAGTGGCGCTTAAAATATCAACACAGTTTTTAAATGTATTCAAAAATAAATTGACACAATTTAAAATTTTTTTTCATTTATTTTTTTGAACACAAATAAAAAAGTCTAAAAATATGTATACTGCCAATGATTTTTAAATGTATTAAATTATTTGAGATATTCTCCCCATTCATTTTCCTAAAAGTTTGTTATTCGTTGAGTGTTACAAGCTACAAAGTCTATATGAGGGATTTTATTTTTGTTATTTTAAAAATAATTATCATAATCATAAATTGTTGGTTTAATTTAATACCAGTTGCTTGCAGCCATATGATAAAACTATTCTTATCAAAGAAAGTAACGTTACGCTTCTCTCTAAATTACAAAATACACTAAAAATCTGTTGTAAGCAACTTATTCATTTCCTAATTTAGATAAATATTTAGTTTAACAATTATAATCTTGTTCAATTAGTTCTGAACACCGAATCAGCATTTTACAAAATTTGTTTAAAAACGTTTACTTTTAAGTTTTAGATTTCTTTGCCAAATATTGCGTCATTTAAAAGTTTCTATAAAAACAAGTTAAAAATTCTCATATTTATTAGATATTAAAATATAATATAACTTTTCTTCAACAATTTTACATAATAAAGAAAATTACTTTGAAATATGTAGTATAACAAATGTTATAAAAACTTGAGTACTTTATTTTCTTTTTACCACAAGAACTATAATGACATTTTCTTAACTAATTACATAAAGCAATTTACACTCAGAGAATAATAGTATGAAATTAACAAAATAATATTCGGTGTAACTAGTTAAAAAGCCAATTCGAAAACACCTTATACCTGCTTGTATGAAATTTCATTGAGATATTTCGAAAATAAGTTTCGTGTTAAGCCTAGTACTCTGTTCAAATTTGCATAAAATGTTGAGCACCATTGATTGTTTTTTGACAATACCACAACTAAGAACAAAATTTATCGGTTTTATTGCCTTGAAGTAAGCAACATTGTTTATCTTATGTAAATAAAAACCATTTGTTTATTTAAAAAAATGCAACGTATCAATTATTGCAAATTGGAGTTCCTGCGGAGGAGCTCTTTGAAGACACACGTTCTGCAAAACGTTTATATTTACACTATTTTACATTATTTGTGCGCAAAAAACTTAAAATTAAAACCACAATGCCAAGTAAAATCTGACCAGTTGTTGCTTACAATTCCGTACGAAATAACTGATGCTTATATTATTTCGCAGGTGGAAAATATGTTGCCAGAAACATTTTATAGTTGGAAAACAATGCACGAAATGATAAACTTTTTGACATTTTGACTTCCCGGGAAAAGGGAATTAAAAATCACGTTTCATGAAAATGAAATTAACAAAAACGTTCAACTACAAAAGACAAAAAAAAAAACAAGTACACATTAAATAGAGAAACAGCTTAATCTCAGCTGCCAATGGTGCTGAATAAGAGAGAGAGAGAGAGAGTATGGAATGTGCGGAACAATTACTCATCAGAGATGGGAAATTCGTACAGGCCGAAATTGATTTAAATTGTAAAAATGAATAAGTTGCAATTTTCGTATTCTAATTTCTAATAATACGGTTACATAGTTGGTCGCTTAAAAAAAAAGAATTTACCAAAAATTTCTTAAATTAAAAAAGAAATGAGTAAACTCAGATTTTAACTTGAGCGAAACAATTCCTTTCAATACAAAACAGATATAAGTTCGACTAATTACGTACGAACATTAATAATTAATAAAAACATTAATATTAACATTATTTTTAAATAAAAATTAATATAAGAATTATAAAGTAAGTGTATTCAGATAAACGGACAATGCCTGAACAAAATTTCCATAAATATTTTGGCATCCATTTTCTTATTTTTGTTGTCATACTTACAACGATGGAAAAAATAATTTACCGCCCACTGGGGCCAAACATATCTTTAATAATGTTTTGTAAGTTTGGCTCAACTTCATTGATTTCGTTTTTAAATTTTTAGTTTGAACTTAACGATTCGAGGTTTTTAATAACAACATCAGTCGGATCTTAACAAATTTGAGAATTTGCCACTCATGACTTACCGCCTGTTTGTGAAAAAAATTTTCTTTTGGGAATTTTTATTTAAGGAACAATGATTAAAAATTCAAATGGTTCTTGTTGTCAATATAAACTCCCAGCCGAAAATGTTTACTGTATTTTTTAAAACAGGCAGTAAAAGTAGTGAAAGGCACCCATAGCCCTTGTTTACAAAGTGAATTCAGCTTTTTAAACGAATAATGCTTCCAGTCAAAATTATTTTCTGAGCTTTACTTTATTTAACTATTAAAGCACTGCACTTTTTTCTGATAACATGAATTAAACGATTTCTATAAAATGCCTCTTACATGTACATATTTTTCAAGTAAAGCAGATTTTTCTTAAATATATATACAATTTTTCTTATACAACCAAATTCACTTTTGTAATGTCTTAAATATGAATCAAAATAAATTTCGTTGTATTTCGTTTCATTTTCCATTTCCGTAATGCCTGCTAAAAATGTATTTAAGACTAGCATTTAACCCGCTACTTCGTTAGCGTATCCTTTTCTTTCGTGGACATATTTTTACGCCAAAGCTTATGTTGCATTCACTCAGTAACTTTCATATTTAATTTTATGTTTCTAGGTACAATATTAACGTATGTAAATTCAAAAATTACCAGGTAAAGAACAAAAAGTACCAAAAAGCCTCTCCTACAGATTCTAATTCACTCAGGGCATTTTATGCTTAATTTAATGCTTGTTGGTCCAATATCACCTAAAATTAAAAAAGGTATCAGTTATAGAACGAAAAAGTATCAAAAAGTTACCTCTAACACATTCTCATTCACTCAGGACCTTGGATGTTTAGTTTTTTTAGAACCGTATTTGCGGGTTTGCATTAAGGGTGGCCTCTAACGAATTCTCATTAACTCAGGACCTTGCATGTTTAATTTTATGTTAATAGGTCTAATATTAACGAAAATGAAAAAAGTACCACTTATAGAACGAAAAAGTACCAAAAAGATCCCTCTAACAAATTCTCATTCACTCAGGACTTTGCATGTTTAATTTTATGTTTCTAGTATTAGAACTAACGGAAATTGAAAAAGTAGCAGTTGAAGAGCAAAAAGTACCCTCATAGGTTCTTATCCACTCAGGACATTGCATGTTGAAGTTTATGTTTCTAGGTCCAATATTAACGATAATTAAAAAAATTGCCAGTTGTAGAACCAAAAAGCTAAAGTAAGAAATTAAATTTCCCATATTTTCCCTTTTTGGTACTTTTTTTCTCCCCATTGAAGCATGAAAAATTTTATTATTGTAGTGGGAGCCCATAATTTAATACGTTTATGTCAATAAATAAAAAAAATGTTTTATAAAAAAAGTACCAAAAATAGTTACGCTTTTTACCCCTTAAACGACCGAATTTCGAAAAATTACCAAATTTGTATTTGGATTTTTTTAGATGAGTTTCAAATGTGATATAACCCTTATTTCTATGTTTATGGGTTTAAAAGATAGATGGGGTGACAAAAAAGTACCAAAATGCAGGTTTTACCCGTTTACTCCGTTACAGGTCTGAATTTCCAGTACCAGACACCTGTCCGCTTATTTTTCTAAAGAACAACGATAAGCATTAAATTTTTTTTGTATCTCATTTAGTTTTAGAGATATAAGGTTGCCGATTTTACCCGTTTTGCCCTTTTTTACCCCCTAAACATTCGAATTTCCAAAAATCCCGTCTTAGTGGATCGATTTGGGGAGAGACCAAGCCCTGGTCCAAATTTCAAGTTTTTGCCTTCAGTCGTTTAGGCTGTGCGATGATGAATCAGTGAGTCAGTCAGTAACGTTGCAATTTTATATATATAGATAATATTTAAAAGAAAAATATAAAATAAACCCGATATATTTATGTAATAATGTTTAGTTTTGATTTACCGTTTTCCCGGGAAGATGGCGAAAAAATTTGCCGGGAATATGAATATGTTCTTTCCCGGGAACTCCCGTTTCCCAAACCCTAGCCAGTATACACGTCCTCACTATTCTTCATGACATCTAATGTAGATTATGTTTAAACATAAAAAATAAATTACATCTACCTCGCGCTTGTGCATTTTTTGGGAAATCCATTTGTAGCATAAGGCATTTGTGCCCGCTTAGAGGTCCTACAGTGGTAAAGGATGAAGGATTTTTTGTTTTTAATAGATACAAGGATACACTTCCAGATATTGAAGTTATGCGGTTTTTTGTCTTTATCATTTCTTTGGAGTATGTATACTGTTTAAATAAAATTAAATTATTTTCTTTCAGTGCACACAAATTTAATTTCTTCTTCTATTGAGCTGAAATGCTGATAACTTTTTTTATTGTTCCAGTCTTTTTTTTATCGACAATAACAATTGTGCAAATGCGTTTTATTTCTTCTTTATTCTGACATTTATTTTTATTATTGAATAATAGAACAAGGTTGTCGTCTATTTGGTTAAATCTATTTAATGCCCTACCTGAAAAAAAAACAATTTGAAAAGATGTTTTCAGATGTCGGTCGACTATGTTGATAGTGATCGTGTCAACAAAAATAAAAAGTTTTCAATTTAAAAGGTTTTGTTGATAAACTGTGTTGAATGAAACTTGCATGAATAGAAAACTAAATTTGGAGTGGCAGAGTACGATGTCAGTCGTACGAATGTACGTATGTATGTACTTCAAGTTGTGGCAGACAATAATTGGGGCATAAAGTAGAAAAAAAGTATTTAGTGGTGAGGATTATAGTGTTTTCGATGTTGGAGGCATTCATCCACTAGTTGCACTATCTTCTGTTTGTGTCGGATGTTGTTTGGTACGAGTGAATGGAGTTGGGTTTTGTTGTGTGGTTTTTGTACTTTTTTAGATCTTGATCTTAGGAAGACAGACTTAAAATTTCTGTTACAAATATTTTTCATCTCTCAAAATGAAATAAGCATAAGTAGAAATGTGAAAATGGAATTTAATAATATGTACATATTTTTTAACAACTTTATATTGATATTTAAAAATCGCGAAAGGTACAGCGTAATATATTTAATAGATAACAATGCGTTTGTGATATTAAAAATTATATCAAATCAAAAATGTAGTATTAACACAATACAATTTGCAGATGGACAGCGATCACGTGACTTACGTGAATCAGGCGTGAGTATGCCTAATCGTGCATGAAAGTGCGTATAACAAATTTTTTCATGAGCTTATGAACAGAATCGTCATGACTGTATCGTGATTAGAGGGTTCTGAAATCTAACTTGAATTTATTGAAAAACTAATCTAAAAGTCTGCAGTACAAATAAAGTGGATGCGTTATCGTCAGAAAGTCGCTTAAAAAAGTTTGTGAAAAGTTTTTATTTTAAAATTAAAAGCTAAATAAAAGTTAGCAAATTATTGCATGTAAATTAAAACTTTCATAAATATTATTGTGATTTTATTTATTTCTTGAAATAAATAATTCTCGTATTCTTTTTCTTGTTGTGATTTTTTTATATGCCCAGCAAAAATTTTTATGGCATATTCTAGCGAACATATGATTTATATACTTTTCACTATTTCTACTTTAGTATTTTAACACATTAGTTAATGAAAACGCAGTAGAAAATAAATTTCTTTTGTGAGCATTGAACCCGTGCTTTGAAAGAGTTATTATCGGAGCTCAGTGATGAAATCACACAGAAGTTTCGTGTATTTTGTTGTTGGTTTTCAGAAAAATCGACAATATTTTTCATTTGTACTTTTGCAATATCATTTTCATCAAAAACTGACCTCCGCCATTGTATGTGAAGTGAATTGTTTTAATCACTGATCTATTGTACAGCTATTTTATTATGTGCTAAAGACTGGTTTCACGCATTACTTTGCCAGGTGCTGAACTGCCAATCATCTGTATGATAAGCATACGATTTGCTACTGCGTCATTCAGAGAATAAATTACTTGTTTATTTACTAGTACGTTGCTTATAACTACTGTAATGTAATATAGGTGGTATGTAGTTTGTGTGGAAAAACATATTGCTCTTAATAAAAGTCATTATCAAGTTTATGCTGGGCATGTGTAGCTAAAAATTTACAAGAATCACCCACCTAAAAAGTGTGGACGTGCAAAACACACAGAAATACTGACATCCTCTGAAAACAACGTTTTTATATTCTGCCGGTGTAGTTTGGAGTCGATTAACTTTTGCTTGGCTCTTCAATTCCTTCTTTTTTCCTAGGTTACAAAAATTATCCTAAATGAATACTTTGTATTGAGAAGAAATAATTTCGCTAATTCGACTCATTTTTTTAGACTCACGTGTATGAAAAGTCCTAAGTGAGTATTTGTTTTTGCTCGTGAGCATAATGATGATCGATTATATCATCTTTAATTTGCGAGGATGTAAGAAAATATTATATTTGAAATTTAACAAAGTAGACTTGCATCTATTTTTAAAAACATATTTACATGAAAATGATTAATAAAAATATATTAACTTTTCTCTACCGCTCCAAATACATTTTCAGACTTTCCTCTTAATTTTTGAGCTCTTATCTTTCTTGTTTACAATTTTTATAACTTTTACAATAGATTTATAAAAATTGTATTAAAAAATAATTTGTTTATGAAAACTTTAATAGAAACTTCACTTGTAATGTGTGTATTTGTCATTTAATCGAGTTTAATTAAATTGAGTATGACATTTTGCAAACAAGTTTTTGTGGTTATCTTCAGTCGTAAGTGCTTTCAAAATCTTAATTTTTTCTTTATTTAAAATATTAAAAAGCAAACTTTTCAATCTACATGTGTATGTACATATAGATTATGTATGTATTTTCAGTGATTACAGAATCAAGTTGATTTGCATATTAAATGCAATTTCATTTTGCCGGGATTGTAGGACTTTGTTATTTTTATACGACCTACATAGAAAAAAATATAAAACAGATTTTTATGCATATAAATTTGCATATTGTACATAATAGCAGGAGTGTTATAACTTTGGCACTACCGCCTTAATGTATTTTAAACATTTCGTTATGGAATTAACTATAGATTTTTTATTTTAATTTACAGGCCTGTTTTGAAATCACGTGATATCCAAAAATAAATTAAATTAGTGGCTGAATTATCGCAGCATTTTATTGTTTTTTTTTACGTTTTTGGCATTTGCAATAGAATATTTTCTTCGAACTTCGCATGATATCAATCGTACGACTTAGAAAGCACTAATTAAGCTGTTATTAATTGGTGCTTTTTATGGGATTTGGTAAAATTTTGGGTTTTAAATTTTTAATCGCACTTTTTCCAAAAATTAATACTTTACATATTTAGTAAAATATTAATAGTTTTATTAAAAACAAATTGAAATTGATTATTGAGGGGTATAGCTAATTATTAATTTGTATAAATCACATGAAACAATTTTATGGCCCTATTATGATTCACAACTAAATTAATAGCTGAGTTGTAGTTGTCAAACTCTTATTATGGATTACAACCCGACTTAGTTTTCAATCAGCTGTTCACTTTCGTATTATGATTTGCAACGAAGACAACTAAAATTCGTTGTGAATCATAATGAAAAAAATTGTTGAGTTAAGTTGCAACATTGACAACACATTTTAATTGATTTGTGAATCATAATTGTCTCTGTTCAATTTATTTATTTAATAAAAACCAAATTAACACACATAAAAACCTTTTATTTTGAAAACGCTGTACATATTGTACTTTAAAATGTTACAGGGTTGCATTTTTGAATATCAAACGTGTGCAGAAAATGTGTATACACTCGAAAAATTTTGGGAAAATTTTGCCGAACGTCAAACATCATAGCTTTTTGTCGAATTCCGACACCTAACCCAAATGTTCTGTCGGTCGCTATCGACTTGAATAGTTTTAATGTGCTTGTGACTTGGACTGTGATTTCCTGGTGAGCGCCTCTTGGCAGAGAGAGAGTAAATTTTCTCTAAATCTTATTGCCTCGATTTGCGGATTTTTTTTCTTTAAGAATATCTTAATGATCTAATTAAACTCGAAAGCTTTTTTATTGAAACTTGTGTATCCAGCGGTCGACTCAATCGACCGCATTAGAGAAATTAATATAAAAAATTTACATAAATACCTTTGATAAAATACAGAAACAAAAAACATTCTAATTAAACAACTTAAAACACTGTCTCATTTCTATGCAAAAGTAAATTGGACAAGCACACATGCACACTTTGTTCATTTTTGAAGTTGAAGCTGATACATGCATGTGTAATAAGTGTGCATGTGTAAGTAACAACTTTAAATGCTTATAGCTCCCTAAATATTGAACCGATTTAAATAAAATTAAGATTGTGCACATCTATGTAAAATCCGTTTAAAAACTTGAACATCTTTCCAAAATCGGTACAGTTTCACGGTAAAACGGATCTAAAAAACGTGTTTGCCTATTAATAATACAGATAAATAATGTGTAATATTTTTAACATTTGTACATAAAAAACTGTCAGGGTGATGGTCTAGCTACGCTAATTATGATAAACCATAACATAATCTTAAGCTACATCCCCGGCCTATAAAAATTATATTGGGGTGAACTAGTTTGGCACCTAATATCGTAGGGTCTTCCCCACAAAATTAGCTTTTGCAATCTAAAGAAAAATAACTAGCTACGATAATATAAAAATAAATAAATAAATTGAAAAATTTACTAAAAATTAATAGTTGTTTGATAATAAATTTGTTGTTCATAAAAAGTGTAATTGACGAACTTAAGCCTAATTGTAAAATTTTGATGTAAAAGATAAATTAATGTGAACAGCGCGCACGGACGCTTAACTTAAAATTTTTACATCTCGTAAATAAAAATATGTATACAGTTCCCTGACCACTTGACAAACCAAACAACAAAATACAGTCGAACTTTTCTATAGTGAACTTCTATACAATGAAGCTTTTCCTACAATGAATTCATTTCAAAAACACAGCTTTCTTGTTTCAATGCTAATGAACTTTCGTCTCCTTATAGTGAATTTATATACAGTGAATTTTTCTTTACAATGAAGTAATTTTTCAGATGTAAATTATAGTTTCTTGCGCTTTTGTCTCCATATAATGAATTATTTCAAAAAGTTTCCGTTACGCATACTAACAACACTGTGTGACGAGAATAAATTTATATCTAAATAGGGGATTCCCAAAAGATGAAAAAACATAACAACGAAAAGAAACAATTTAGACAGTAGTTGTCCGTGTTTAGTGAACCAAAATTACTAAGCGAAGTAGCATTTCTTTTAAAAAAAAAAATTATTATTAATTAATGAAGTTGAAGATGGAGGAAAATAAATAAGATATAGCTAAGTAGCTTGGAATTCTACCCAGCACTTTATCAAACATTTAAAAAAACAAGGCATTTAAATAAAAGTGCAAAAAATATGATTTCTGTATAACGAAGTTTCTATACAATGAAGCGATTTTCTGTTCCCATGCAGATTCATTATAGTGAAATTCGACTGTAATACAATTTGAATAAAATAAAATTACATACCAAAGCGTGCGTGAGATTATATCAAAATAAAGTACATTTTTTAAATTGTCAGTCTAATATTTAGACAAACTCAACCCATGCATTTGCGTTACAAGCATTTAAAAAAAATAAAAAATAAAATATTTGTTCTGCACTAAACAGGCGTTTGACAAACATAAAGCACTTGTCGTATATGATCAGCGTCAGTAAATTGAATTGGCTGTAGTAAAACTATATTTATGTAAATAGCACTCGTATCTAGATCTCTTACGCTTTTTTTTCTTAGAAACCCACATATTGCTCGTATGTGTTAATTTTTTTTAATGTATATTTAAGCAAAAATATATCAATTGTGTTGTTTATCTGTACATAGTATTTGGATATTTAAATGTTGTGTTTTTTTCGTTAATGCAAAAACTACTTTCAAATACAATTTATTTTTAAATGTCAATAATTGTTCTATTTTCTTCTCAAAGTAGGTGGCGCTACTCTACAAATGTTTTATTTTTTTACTTTCAATTGAGTTGTTATTTTATTGAAAAAATTATTTTATTTGCTGTTTTTTTTTGCTGAGTTCAAGGTTTTCAATTGAAGTTTGACTGATATTGATTTGCTTGCAGCGATGGTGTTGAATGGAAAACATTTGCCATTATGTGTCTATTGTTATTATGATTTTTAATTGAAATTTAAAATAAATTGTGCGTAAAATAGAAAAAAATGGCAAAATCAAATTAGAATACACCACTACGCTGCCAAAGATGTTTGAAATCTATACGTACTACATTTTGAATTTTGATTGAAATAAGAATCTGAATAAATTAAGTGGGCGTGCCGATAATAGTTACACCCTTCTACTATACCAATTTAAAATTTAAATTTAAACAGAATCTGGTGAACATTGATTAAATCAGGGGGCAATTACGGCATTCGATATCCAACGAAATTTCCATACAAATTCAAAAAATTTTGTATGGGATTTCGTTCGATGTCGAATGTTGTAATTTGCCCCCAGGTTTTATTCAGTTCCTTAATTTTTCATTCATTTGATTAAGATAGGAATATTTAAAAATGTTTAATGTTTTAAAGAATGTGGGATCAACTTCATTGTTCTGACACACCATTCTCTGCGCCGCCAGGCACTGAAGTAATTCTAATTAGTACCATTGCAACTACAATTACAAATACATAATAAAAACTAAACGTAATTGAAGTCAAACAATAATTTACAGCCTCAATTCTGAATTCTTTGTATAAAAATATTTGGAATTTTTTCTCGATCTTTCGAATTTGAGGTAACCATTTTAAACTCACTTATGAATAGTATATATTTTAATAAAATCTATTTTCATTTATTAATCTAAAATCTTAGAATAATTGTGTTCCTGTTATACTCGTACCAGATTTTATATCAGCTCAAGTTTGAATTAATCAAATTTAATTAATAACATGTAGATGCAACTTTAAGCTGTTTCTATTTAAAGGCAAAATTACAGACATTATTTATCAGGTTTTATATATTGTATAAATACGAGGGTTACTGTCTATGTCGTGAGATAGGCAATCTTCACATTTGGTAGGAACCACAAGAAATTTAAAATTGCTTACCAAAATTTTGCGAAGATTTTTTTGTTTAATCTAAAATTTTGGTGAAGAAGCTTCTACATTTGAGATTGTAATACGTTGCTCTAACGACTTTAATTGCTTACGTCATTTACTCGTACTACCGGACGAATTTCGAGAAGCTAGTCCTCATATTATTTCACATAATATGAGAGTGGCTTGTCAGCCAGCAAATATTCAGGGTGATCTGTTTTAATTGCGAATACTATTGAAAATGTGTCTCGCTCTTCTAGGGGTGGCAATTGTAAGCTGGCTCATTCTAATTTTATGGCTGGTCAGTGCTGACTAAACAAGTTAACAGAAATTACCCTAATACACAGTGAAACATACGACAACAGATGCATGTTCAAGAGGGTATTATCTTTGAAGTTTGTAGACTCTGGGCTATCTATCGTCCTCCGCTGAGCAAAAACACATACTTTCTCTGATACAAATGACTAGAAACAGAAAGAGGTGTCTCGCGAAGGGAAAAAAACTCTGCATCAATGACTAGAACGGAGTTCTTGCTGAAATTCGGGTTTCATTAAGATCTTTGTGTAAAAAAAATTACGGAAAGTCCGTTTAGTCCGTTTGTGGAAAGTTCCAAAAGAAAAGAGTTTTTGATATTTATTGGATTTTACAGGGATGTTATAACAAAAATGGAGACTTTGTTCCGTAAGCTAAAACAAAAATTAATGTACAGACAATTGTTTAGTCACGCCAATTTTGACATTTCGATTTCTTGTACTTTGTAATTTGAAATTGGTTCGAAAATAAATTAATTTTTGTGAATCAATGTTTTCAAATAAGCTTAATTGACTCAAGGCGTATTTAACCAGATGACAGCAGTACAGCAGCTGACTATTCGTTGCGAATGTCAAAATACATACAAAATACTTTTGCTTTTTTTTTGTATCTGTTTTCCTTGTTTTATGGGTGCGGTTTTTGACATACGCATTGAAACTACACAAAAAAAAATACCTGTTGTTCTTGTAGTGTTGTAATAGTTTTCCTAATGCTGTTACCTAGTTAAATACACCTTGACTTGACTTAACTTTTGTGAATACAAAAATAATTTTCTACACATCGTGTAGAAATAAATGTAAATATCCGAACGTGAATTTCCGCAAGAACTCCGTACCAGCCTTCGACGTTAACTCTCAATCGGTGCAAATTACGCTTAGACGTGAAGAGCTTAAAGTGGCGGGAGCAGAAAGAAATGAGAAACTATACCTTACAATGGGGCGGATGATTTAATCTATAAGTTAGCTCTATGCAAGAGGGCGTCAAGCGACGCGACTCCGAGTTCATGTGTTTCTCATCGAATCATCAGGAGCTGAGTCGACAGAAGAACCGAAGTAAGGGTCTTAAAGTTTAAATTCGATAATAAGCAATGCAAGTATCGGTTAAGCAAATCGGCAATTCAGACAAGTCTGCGCTAATATATTTAGGCACGACTACGGAAGTAGTGCACAAATTTTCACAGTGTATTAAATACCTACACAAAGTGTCTACCAGCTCTCCTACTATGTAACTTTTTTAAACTTTTGTAGTTGAGTGACTAATGCATTCGTACCGCATTTTATGGCATTTAAATCTTGATTTTTTTTGGACTTGGAACTTAAGCACTATTTATTATTCCCGGGCGTCCAAGGAGAAAAAATAGGTGCTCCAATTTCAATGATATATGATCATAAAGATGTATATATATTTTAAAGCTGTACATATATTAAACTCACAATAAAAATAGTGCCCCTCGTAAATTACTTATTCTATCCTAGAATGTACAAGTTTATTCACGACAGCAGCCATTGTGCTGGCAGCTATTTGCTTTATCTATTGTCATACATTAACATACATACATATTTAAATAAGTAGACACGTTTGAACACACTAATTAAAATGTATTTAAACAGTTTTCATCATTAAATTTAGCCTGCAGTTTTGTTAAATTCGCATTTAAATTCTCATATAAAATTCTATAATTTTACAAATAATTTGTCTTAAAAATTAAACACAAAAACCACAATAACGACCACCAACCGTCATATGAATGAAAAAATTAGACAGACAAGAAATATTTGTACGATATTTATCATTAATGGAAATATAAGCTCCTCATCATCATCATCATCACTGCAATCATTATCTGCTCTCTCTGATGCATTAAACATCTGCATGAACACTAATAATTATGTTCATCAAACTTTCACTACAATTTTTTATTTATCTCGTTTCTATTCAATGCAGGTGGACAACGATGACAAAAGAACAGTCACTCGAAATTCATGTAACTTTTTTAACGTTCAAGCTTAATTTGATATGGGCGACGTATTCGGCGAAATGATTCGCGCTACGAATGGGCGGCATTTAAACGACGTTATTTTCACATCTAAATAAATTAAGTAATAAAAAAATTTAATTGACTTTAAAACAAAGAAATTATAGACTATTCAAACTTCTTCATTTCTTTAGACACACCCACAAGAAACTGTAAATTTGCAAAATATATATAAAACGAAAAAAAATAAAAAAAAAATGAAGTTAATAAGAATGTGGACAGTCAAAGGGTTAACAAATTATCGTCCGGAAGTAATCTTCACGTATCTCCAAAATATTTTTCTTTGGGAAATTGAGTCTGCAGTTTCAACATTATATAAAAAAATATTATATGATCCGAATTTGCACTACTTATAGAGCACAAGTTCAGGATCTTACACCCGGTTCACACACGTCAGGTTTGACTCGTCAAGTCCTGAGTTTTTAGGAGAAGCGGTCTCATATATATTTTGATTTTATGATGTACGTGAAGATAACTTTGGGGCGATGAAATGTAGAACAAAACAGGTTTTGAGTAAATCTAGATCAGTGTTGGCAGTTGCAGGAACAGCAAAAAGCATTAAAAAATATTACACAAACTAAATCAACGAAAAAAGAAGTTTAAAAATTCTAATAAATTCTCATTAATAATAATTTTCAATACTTTGTAACTTTTTCGAAAATTTGGTAGAAAATTTCTCATTTAGATAGAAATATTCGATTTCATAATATCCATCGCTATCATGAAATGTTTTTAAAATATTTAAATGTACTCAAAACTATATTTCTGTTCAATATAATACTATCGATCAATACATGAAAATAAAATCTACATAATTACACTAAACTGACAACACTGATATTTTGTATTTAAAACAAGAGATGAGATGAAAGCGAGCGCTATGAAACAACAGTCGTTTTAGTGTACAATATAATTAAATTTGTTGTATTGTGAAACACAATGTTCACTGATTGTATGATTGCTGCTTCAGTTTATTCAGTTCCTCGTTTTTATTCGAAATTAGTCTTTAGCAATGCGAATTCAGGTGGCGGCAACAATATTTACTATAGACATTTAACATGTGCGTGTCATTGAAAATCCACTACTGACATTGGTACTATTGACTAGGTAGTTCTTTTGGGACCATATGGAGATATTGGAACTAGTGATTCACTAGTATGTTTAAGTATTTCTAGTCTACAATTTGGGTACTTTGCTGAAGTAGATGTCAATAATGAAAATGTAAATTTCATTAACTTTTGGAGTTTAATTAAAAAAAATTAAAAACTAAGAGGCGCTAATGCATAACAGTTGTTTAAAAAAATATACGTACTACAAATAAGGTACTAAATCATTTAAGCCTTTTTAAAGTGTCAATGACGCCAAATAGTCACCAAAATAGTAGGCAGAAGTGGTGACTTGGGGACACATGCCTCCAGGTTTCCTTCAGGGTATACAGTTTTTGACAGCCCAAAAAACACTAATAAAGTATAGCAAAAATAATCTGGTGCCACTTGTTAAATGAATTCGCGTCTTTAGTGAATGAACATATCAACACGTTAATGGGATGAGATAGTTCAAGCAGCTCTTTATTATGCATGTTATGATTATTTATGATTGTAACAAATCAGCAACAAAACGCCGTAATTACGGTATCATTGGAAGTTTTTTGCATATTTAAATACGTAATATAATGAGGTACTCTCTTTCCGCTTGTCGTAGCAACTGTTTCAGTTGCAGCTTAATTTGAATGCAACGTGCATCACAGTTACTACATCATAAGGCTACATTTTACCCCCTTTAGACAATTTTTATTGTGCAAGCGAACAAACATTTTTGCAGTAATAATTTCAACATCTTTTTTAGCTTAAATATTGAAATGATAAGGAGGAAGAAGAGAACATAATGACATCCTACCGCAGACAATTGTTATAACAGGCGATACAGTGGTATTTTGTTGAAGGGAAATGTAACATATCTATAATTCAATTTTATAAGAACATGTGCAATTTTTGTAATTTAATTTATCGTATTCAATTCGAGCAAATTGATCAATTTTTATATTTAAACGAATGGCTCTTAATATATTTTAAAATGATTTGAAATAGTCTTCTGTGCAATGTGTTCGTTTACACTAGTTCTTTCATGTTGAAAGCAAACCAGATTTCAAACCCATTTAATTTAAATTGCATTGTCATTTCTCTTCCAGTTGTGTCCAGATGATCGAATTAGTTCTAATTAAAAGCCGGGCAAAATTTCTACTGCTCTTCGTTCGTGTTATTCAAGTCTTCTCGTATTTTTTATAATATTTCCCCAATTCCGACCTTTTTAAAGCATAATTTATTTTTCATTGGCGCTGTTGATAAGGATAACCTTCTGGAAGAATTATTTGCAAGTAACTCTCACCCACAATCGCCTGAGCTAGAAAGAGTCTAAGCAACTATATCATGGATATTCTTTCGACGTCATTCACTTAAAGGGGTTTCGCAAGATCACAATAGTGTCTTCTAATGCGGAAGACTCTCCTCCACTGTGTTGTTCGAAGCAAACATGTCTATTAGACTGTGTTTAGACAGGGAAACATTTGGAAGGGAAACATTTAGTTTATAGCATATTACGGGTGGGGAAGAGAGCATCAATTTTGTGTGCGGTACTCGGCGACACGCCTTGTTCACATTTTCTTTTTTGACATTTATGATGGAAATAATAATGGAATGTTGCCGAAAACATGTTCGTCTGTGTGAACGCGAAAGAAACAACAAAAGAGAATTCCAGGTGTTTTCCTTCCAAATGTTCGCCTGTGTTAACTTGAACTTACACAATACACTTTTATCTCCACTTTCAAAAGTAATGGAAAGTTAGTAAACTTCTATCTTTTAAAATATTTGGAATACAAAATTTTTCTTAGCCACCGCTTACAAGACTTTCGCCTACATGTGAGCCGCTTATATTCCTCTCTGCAATTCGATAACAGCAAAATGGTGGCTCCTAATATTTCCTAGGCTTTTGATAGATGCCGGCATGTTGCACTGTCACCACTTGTTGCTTTTCGTGTTGGTGATGACTCCACTCGATTTTTATGAAGCTTTCCCATGGAGTGGGTTTTACATTGGCTGTTGTTGCAGCAAATACTAAAAATAAAATTAATTTAAGAATTAAAGGGTGTCCCAGATCAAGTAAGAGACCCTTCGTCAGCGAGTTGGAATCGAACTTGGCTGATTTTTTAACCAATCCAAAATCATGTTTTTTGAGATATGACTATGTTGCATTAAAGGAGCGTTATAAAGGCAATTCATAAAAAACTGCAAAAAGTCAGAAAGCTATGTGTGCATAATATTGTAATGTTCTGGTAGAAGGCTTTTTTAATCGGCTGTTTTAACGATATAATTTCTTTATTTTTAAATTTTTGGCATATTTTTAAAATTTGACGACTTATTCTAAATTTGTCGGACTCGTCGCATTGAGGATCAATTCAAAGTTCCTTTTTTTACTTTTTCAAATCAACTTTACCAGTTTAGCTTTTTAAGAGTTTTTTAGCTCTGTGATTGTTTTCTCAGTTTCATATTGCAATTTTATTAACTCTGGGTCTTCACGTAGCAATATCCATTGCGGCAATCGTCAAATTTGATTGTGTTCATGAAATTTTCTACGTGTGGACTGCGATTGCCATAAGTGGCAATCCATTGCGCAATGATTGCTCAAGTCATTGCTTGAGCAATTATTGCCTATAAATCTGCTGTCATTTCTCTTTTCTGTAGTCAGTGCCTTCGCGAATTTGAATTTAGAAAACTAAAAACTGCATATTTATTACAAAAGAACACCTAATGGAGTGGAAACCCGAAGAAATATTTAAAATAATAAAATTTTATCAACAATTCCCATCTTTATGTACATAAAAATATAGCATATTTATTAAAACCTTTGCTATGAAAATTTTTAATTTGTGACGAAGCAATTTTACGTGTTCTCCACCTAAAAGCAATCAGCAATCGAACTATCAAAACTCTGCTGAAGTTTTTGCTTGTTCTCAGCAATGAAATTGTTACGTGAAGACCCAGTGTAAGATTATTTGTCTGTCATTCAATAACCACATGTAAACAAAAACTTGTTTATCATGACTAAAATTATGCTTAAAATACTCTAAAACAACTACAACCCATCCTTGTTGTGAAGAATATAATATAGTTGTTGTGATCATTTCAGTGCCATGACATTTCTTGGACTATAATATACCCTTCCCACTTGCGGCAAAGAGTATAAAAATTCGCATAGATATTTTAATTATACAAATAAATTAAATATTGTAATTTTATTTTTTTTTCTTCAATTTCTTACAGTGAATTTTCCATAAATTAAGAAAGTTTACCCAACTGGAACTTTGTTGGCATTTGGACCCTCATGATTGTCATTAATAATAAATTGATTTAATCCAATTTAAAACAAGCAGAAATAAAAAATGTTATAAAATAGCAAAAAAAAACACCACCAACATCATCAGCCTCAGCAACATTATTGCTGGCAGCCAGAAACGCGACAACAACAAAAAAAAACAAGAAGAATAATAAAAAGAATAACGACTAAAATAGAGATGAATTCAATAATCATTTGGATAATGTGAATGAACTCTCCGTATGCTTGCGTTATGAAACACACCCAAACGTGCCATTATAGCGCATAAACATTTACGTCATAAACGACAGCATCATCATCATAGTCCGAGCATGAAAGTTGGTGTATTCTAGTAGTGGTTATAAAAACTTATGCTAACCACCAAAAAACAACAGCAAAAGCCACACAAAAACCAGCAATCTCTTATATGTTCTACATCACAAAAAAAAGACTACGACAATACACGTACTAAAAAAAACTAAACATCACTAGAGGATTCCTCGAATTGTTCCATTGCAATTACTATTGTGGCTCAATTTAAATTTTATATGTTTTTTTGTTATCTTCGCAAGTTGTCATTGTAGTCTTTTCATCTGATTGGAATCTCTTAAATAACCCTTCCATTGTTTGGTCGATCTGTTGGTCATAGATTACAACTGAATTTGTGCCATTTAAAGAGTTAAAATAATAATTAAGAATAAATAAAAACAATAGCTGACAACTACTTTTTGTATTAAAACGAAGTGAAATTGTGGTTGTTCTCTTAATTAAATCAACTTCATAACAATTGAGTTGTAAACATCAATTTATCAATTGCTGCACTAATTGAATAGAAGGAGTGAGTGTGCGAAAGTCAACAGCAGCAACTTTAAAATGCCATCTTTAAGACAAAAGGTCACCACATATTTTCGCCAATTAAGTTTCATAGCTGAACCTCGAGATGGTCCCAAGAGTCCGCGTAAAACAGATGAAGATGGAAATTTTATAATCAAATATCTAGAAGGGTAAGTGTTTATATATTATTTATTTTCTTCATTATTTGGTTTTTTATAAGAAGTGATTCATTTTGAAAAACTCTTTTTTTCCACAAATAATAACGGACCTTATCGCAAGTAGTCAAGTTAGATTTTCCTGTATTTTCTAGTCATAAACTAAGCATTAAAAAAATGCCTTATCGTACTGGAACCTCAAGCCCTCAAAAAAATAAATAATGCGCGTGGGTGATTTTTTTTTATACTATTTTACTGTAACAGCGGAATTTTTCGGAAATGTATAACTGATCCACATGTGATGAGGCCCAAGTTACCCACGATCATATGACGTTCATGGCAATCACTTGAGCGAGCACATATTTTTATTGAAATCGTCATGTTTGATTTTATTCTCTAAAAGAAGTTGCTGAAGCTTTTTCTGAGAAAATTCTCCTTAACATAAAGCGCAAGATATTTTCTCTCCACTCTGTTTGCAATTAGGTTTTCGAACTCCTTTTTTTATGTAGTCAATCGTCTGCAACTGCTTTGTTCGCTGAACGCTCTAACGAACAAAGAAAAGCGATTGGCATTTCACAATGTTGACTCTTGTAAACCAATTTACTAGTAGTAGAATCAGTGTAAGATGCGCTTCCTCTCCGAATTTGACCGCGATTTCATATGTATGTACGTCTGATTAAACCAAAACTTTATTCTGTGTTTAATAGAAATCACGCTTTGATGGATTTATACAAAGTAAAATTATGTTTTCAACGATTTAGGCTCTGCTATTGATAATTATTCTCTAAAGTGCTAAAAGAAATTGCAGAGTTCAGACTAGAGTATTAAAAACCCGGCTTTGTGCGAAAAAACCGATTAACCCGTTTTTATAAAAAGTACCCAGAGAAATAATGGTAATGGCTATTATTAAGACCGACCTACTATTCAAGACAAACTACATAAGTATGTGCCGTTTGCAGTATTTTACAATAGTTACTCAATTTCTTACTATTCAAATAACATATAATTTATTCTCTGAGTTGCGCTTATCGTACATTAGATAAACGATTCAATCCTTCACGAAGCAAGGTTAGGTTATGTTAACAAGCTGTTGAAAGTATATAAAGTTAAAAAAAAAGGTTACCAGCCCACTTGGGTCCAAAACAGTAATTATGATCACTTTGTGTCAACCTGATAAAGAAAAGTGAAAAGAAGACGTAGCAGAGAGATTGAAGTGGTAGAGTGGAGTATAGAGTCGGGAAGTCAAAGATAAAGCTGCAGAGGGATAGATAGCTAGAGGGAGAGAAAGAGGTCCATTCGGTGTAGGAAGGATCGTATAAGGGCGAAGTCAGCGAGAGAACCTTCCACTGCACCCGATAAAGGAACTAATACTTTTGAGTTTCATGCTCGACAGCTCCGAAAGGCTATTAAAGCATCTTTTGCCTAGGAAATGAGGCAGAGAAGATAAGTTACACTCTCATCCTCCTTCTTGTCCTGACAACTGAAGCATTAGTCATTGTAAGGGATATCCATTCTTTCAGCATGGGTTCCGAAGGTTCAGTGCCCTGTGAGTGCAGCCACAAGGAAGCGCAGTTGTTTTCTTGATAACATGAAGAACTGCTTTGCTCTAACCGTATCGATGCGAGGCCAGAGGGTTCTCGCTATAAAGCAGGTTGGCTCAGCACACCATCTGTTTTGAGCCACCCGCATAAAGGCGGGCGCTGCCTTCGAGATATACATATTTATTAAAAAATCAATATGTTTTGTGATCATGCGTGTACCCGGGTCAATATCGTACAGAACTGTAAAAATTCATTATTTAAGTTTCTTATAATTTCATATATGTAATAATAATGGCACTAACAAACGCACTTTTATTCCCTTCAATTCAGCCGCATGGATCGCATTTTTACCAACGGCCCAGAAATCTACAATGGCCAAAATCCTACCGATTTACCAGACTTCAAAATTGCCACCTATCCTACAGGACCGAATACCATAACGGCTGCCTGTACGGGACCCGATGACGGTTTGACAGGCATAAAAAGATCAAAACTCCATTTGAGTGCAAGTTATGCCGATGATATAGACTTCATCGATACAATTCAGGAATCGGATTGCTTTGAGGTGCGCAAGAGTATTAATCCCACCAACAACCGAAATCATAATAGATTTCAACGTTACGGCAGTGGTCGTCGATTAAGCAATGGGGCCAGCACCAGCACAAGTGATCAAAACGCAAATAAAACCAATGGTAGTGGTGGTATGCGTTCACGTAAAAACTCCAAGACAGGCATAGCGAATCTAACGAAAGAGGTGTCTTTGGGAGGAGGTCAAGTTATCAAGACGCAACAAAAAAATGAAGAAAATTTAAATAAATCTACTACAATAGTGGTGAGTATGGTGGCTACTAAGGCCACTTTAGCCAATCCAGCCACTGCCGTGGATATGAAAACCAATGCTGCCAATGATCAAAATAATAAAAATCTCCTGAACACAAAGACTGAAAATAACATAACTAATTCTAAGCTTAAAGAAAATGGGGACACAAATGCTGAAATGGGTACAGTTAAAATATTGGAGGGCACTACCGAACGATTACTACGCGAAGCTGTCTCCAATCAATCCTCCGTAGCGGAAGTAGATGATACTATAGCCGGTGTAAGTAACTGGAAAATGGATAGTGAAGCAGCTTATGGCATTTCAGTGTCTCTGTATGAGAATAATATGTTAACTAAGGAGTCCATGGGCAATCCCATAGCAGACTGCTATGGTATGGTGGTAAGAAATAATGCAGCCGCTATGGCCTTAGCCGATGGTGTTAATTGGGGTGATGGTGCTCGTCTGGCGGCCAGATCAGCGGTCCATGGCTGTTTGGATTATTTAGATCGTGCCATTTTTGGTTTGGCTCATGAATGTATGGCTACCACCACGCAAGAAGTATTCGTTAGTCTTTTGCGCAGTCTCTGGGAAGGTCATGGTTGTATATTGGAAGTTGGTGGTGCTCTAAGTACGTTAACAATAGCTGTAGTTTTACCCTTAGCCGAAGATGTTGTGGAGGAAGGAGAGGAGTTGGAAAAATATGTTGTCTGTGCCTGTAATGTTGGGGATTCATTGGGCTATGTCTACTCAAAAAAACATGGCGTTAGGGAGTTTACTTTGGGTAAATATTTCGAAATAGTGTTTGTTATAAAATTCTTTTGAATGTGAACTTATATAATTTTTTTCATTTAGCTTCTCATGATATTACATCCATGAGAGATATGCGCGATGCCTTGGGTGCTTTGGGTCCAGCTGATGGCAATAAACCTGAACTAAGCAATCTGACATTGTCCATGACAATTATAGATCGTGGTGATATAGTATTCTTAACATCTGATGGTGTAAGTGATAATTTTGATCCAGTTGTGGGTAAATTTGCCGAAGCCTGGTCTCCCGATGTTAAGCTTATGCCAACAACCACCTCACCACCTCAACGCAGTGGCAGTGTTCTGGCACCAAAGAGGCAAAACAAAAGTGCTTCTGCCATATATGCACGTTTACATGGTTCTTCAAATCCCACAAGCCCCGCACCACCTGTGAGACCGCCTAGATCTAAAAAATCCTCATCACCAGAAGGTGCACCAGCCCCTAGCCGTCCAAAATACATGAGATCTCATACAGTCATAGAACCACGAAGACTTTCTTCGGGTGCTACAAATGTGGGTAATACGGTCTATAATTGCAAACCAAAAATACCAAAATCTTTAACAGGACTGCCTTTGGTAACTGGACCCCAAAGACATGCTCTCACTTTGCATCGCTTAGAGGATCTCTTGAGTTATGGCATAAATGGCACATTCTCACCTTGCTCGTCAGCCCGCCGTCTATGTCACCTACTAATTGATTTTGTGCGCATGATTACTTCAGCTAGACGCAAGACACTAGAGCAAAGAGAACTATTTTACAAGTTATCGACTGGTCCTGATGGTATCAGGCGCGAAGTAGAATTGAACCGTATGCAACATAGAGCTGCACGTAAACGCGTTATAGACAGTGCTGCATTTGTGGCCTTGCCAGGCAAACTAGACCACGCCACAGTAGTGGCTTATACTGTGGGTAGTAGTGCGAGCTCACGTTGCCGAAGCAATCAACATACACCTCAAATTTCCTTAACCACAGAAAGACAACTTTCCAATGATGATGCCACATTAAAATCAAAAGAATTTCAGGAAACAAATTTCTGAATATAAAGTCTTTCTCTCCAAATAAAAAAAACATTAATTGATTAGATTTAAAATCTTATAAAAAAAGTTATACCTTTTAAATTCTATTAACAACACTGGAGAGATAGACAGAGAGAGAGAGAGAGAGATCTTGGTGATCGATCTTATAATTTCTTAAAAGCCCTTCCTACCACTGTTGTTACTCTCAATTTATTACTAAGTTTTAAAAACTTTTTTGCTTTTTAACTACTGAAGGTACTTTATTTAAAAAATAATAGTTTTTTTTTTAACTTAGAAAGTTTTTTTTTTTCTTCAGAATTCTGAAGAATTGCGATTTACAAACAAACTTACTTTAAATATGCCTCAAAAACTTAAAAATGAAAAGACAAGAAATCAGCCTAAAATATAAACCAAATATTTTACATGAATATATATATATATATATATATATATATATATATATATAATATTACAAATAAAATACATGTAACGACTATAGATTATATTACAAAATGTTAAGCAAGCTAAAGAAAAATCTTATGGTCTGAAATCTGGAGCTGTAGAAACCTTAAATGGATTATGTGCAAATGCAATTTTTTATTTTTTAAGCATACATATAAAAATACATTTAAAAACGAATAAAAAATAAAGACATTGAAATATTTTAATAAATAGAAAGTTATTTCATAAATGCTTTTAATATAAAAAAACTAATTTTTTCTGATTTGCTAAATTGGAAAGGGTAAATTATTGGGTTTCTTAATCCTCAAGCTCATAAACTTTTCCTCATAACTTTTTCAACAACCCTACATCGGTATCCATGTTCAATTGATGTTGGTTGCATGTATGAATGTGAATTTCAGGCTTACATATATACAAATCATTTGCAGGAACACGCGAATTATTATTATTCCAACATATACAAATTCTCAAATTACTTTTAGCCCTTATTACACTACACAGAAAAAATTAAAATACTATTTCAATTATGAAAACTGCATATTGAATTGCTTGTGCTGTTGAAGTTCAACCTACAATAAAATTTCTAATTTTATAACCAACATTTTTAAAATTTATTCGAAAATTTTGTTTTTGATCGAACGAGATTGATGCCATTGCGATATTTTATTTCTGTTTAATTAACTTTCAAATAAGCCTTGCTGTCCTTTGGTTAATTTTTAAATTTTTTGCTAGAAGAACCTTCTTAATATTCTATTAGATAAAGTTGCAATTCTACTTAAGGCGCTGTTCACATTTTCGGTAACGCCGAACAGTTTTTAAAATGAGCTATAAATGTTGGGAGGTCTTTAAAAACTTCAAAAAAAAAGCGTTACTTAATATATGAACACCCCCTAAAGACCGTGATTCGCAATCAGATTTTATGGCCTTATTCACAAACTATTAATAAAGTTAATGTGTACATTAAAACCGATTTCCCCATATAAAAAGCCAACATTAAACCTACAATAAGTTTATTAATCGTTTGTGAATAAGGCCATATATTAATAAAGTTCATATGTACATATTTCTTAGCATCAAATCAATTTATGCAGAGGTTTATTATTAATTATTTAGACAGACAGGCGCTTAGCGTATGTGTTGAATATTTTTGTAAATTAGTTTACAAAAATGAGAAAATCATACAAATTTATCCGAAACATAACTCTCTTTGTTACGATTTTATAAATTAGGAGAATTCAGTCAGATTTTCCTGCAAAGAAATCTTACAGTTTGAAAAGGTAAAATGCAATAACTCAACTGTCACACGACTTCAATATTTTGGCGATATCTTCCAGTTTTCTTCTAAATGATTATCTGACGACATTGGTGGATTATCATTAGAAGCTTTTCTTTAGTATTACATTCATAGGAGTATTTTCATTGAGACACATTTCTTCTCGAATGAAGTATATTCCACGATTTTTTTTAAGGGTAAGATGTCGACTTATTCTAGGCTTGTGAACTTAAGAACAAACGTGCAATTGATTTAAATAAAACTATGCAAAACTATGACTCAGCAGCAAAATTTAATTAATTATTTTAGTGTTAATTTTTGTTGTGAATATGTATTATGTAAGTAAATATAATTTGTTTGTTTAATTTCTCAAAATCCCATTTATATGCATAATTCAAATTCAATAGGCGCAGACATATAACAATTTTACTATTTATCGAAAAATCACCAATCATTTTATTTGCCATATTTCTTTTTCTAACTCTACTTCACACCACAATTTAATGCTCATTTTTCTGATCATCATCAAAAATCTATTAAACGTTTTTGTATCAAAAGTTTAACAAAATTTAAAGCAGAATATCCACTGGCAGTTGGACACAATTTGAAATCGGAACAATTCTCAGGACGATCACATTTTTGGCAAATGCCACAATCGGTACAAATCGCATTATCGGCACATCTATCCACACCCGGACGACAGGACTCGTTCAATCCCTTATAACACACATAACGATCTTCGCAATTTTTTGGATCCAAATTTTCAATATAACCGCCATAATTACAAAACTGCCAAATATTTTGCTCATTCTTGCCGGGACATCGTATATTAGGATTAAATTGTATGACATCGGGCGACAACTTATAGCAGCTGGAACACGGCCACCAAAATGAGAATATAACAACTATTACTACACCAAAATGGTATTTAAGATTGATCTTTGTTTTAAACATTTTTATAAGAAAATGCTTTAGTAAATTAACAATTTTTTTTAACACGTTACTTTTAAAACACTAAACTATCAAATGAGTCTTGTTGGCTTCAAAGTGGTTCCTTTTATATCAACAAAATTTCCATAAATCTTATTTTAATTGTATTCATAATTTTATTAAGTTTCAATTAATTGTTTATTCAAGTGTCAAAGGATTTTTTCTTAAACGGATACTGGTAGGTCAGTTTTTTTGTTGGTGTCCTTTTTTTTGTTGCCACACAGTGAAGATTACTTTTGAATTAAATATTTAAATTAGATGTTAATTTCAGTTTTTTTTCACCGCCCTTTATTCAAGGGATGAAGTTGCTCATTTTTTTCAGAAGATCGGCATAACTCACAAAACCCAAGCACTTCAAATTTCATTAAAATAATTTGTATACTCTTGTAGAACTTTTCTTTTAAGGAGGTTATTTAACTAACCACTTTTTCAAAGTGGAGAAGGCTGGAAGCTGGATATACTTTATTGTTAAAATATTGTTATTTTATAGCTGGACGGCTTTAAATAAATAATTGCATGGAGTGAATGTATGAATATGATTTCAGGCATGGTGCGCTGCGACTGGCGCGTTTATGCCATAATCCGGTGGTCTAGTTTTCGGTTAGTTGTTTCTGGCTTATCGGCGGAGAGAAACGACCATGAGCTTGTTCACATATTAAATAACGTTATTTTTAGCTTTTTAAAGCCCCTTCGTAACATATAGAAAGTTTTCAGTATAAATTATAGAGTGCAACAAGTTTATATATATTGTAACGGTTCAACCTTTTCGTAAACGTTTGCTTGCTAAGGTTCTTTTAATTTGTCAAGAATAAAATGAAAACACAAACAGATTTATGTTCAATATAGTTTATTTATTTGCTTTGTAACTAACACTTTGAGAATAAATACACGAAGTAATTTGTATTTGCTTATAGGCATTCACAATGCTGAGTTTTTCAACTGTTTCCTTCATTACTTTTATACGTGTTGCCCTGTTACGTTTAAGGTTCGCGAACGCAGTAGAAAAGTCTTCACAGTACAACAAATCTTGCATACAATCTGAAAGAGTTGATTAGTTTCTGAATTTTTTAAGTCGGTAAAAAATAATAGTAAAGAAAATCTTAAAAATCAAATAAGTTGTTATTTATATTTTCTGACCAGAAGTCAAGTTTTTTAATTTGTTAATTCCATTTTAAATTTTTGTTCTATTTCATATTAAGTTTCTTATTAAAGATTAAAGAACTAAGTTTCATTTAGATATGTGTATGTAAGCATCCTTTTGTTTCAATTCGAAGAAATTTGTTTTACAACTATTTTTTTTTTGGATTACAACCTGCACATGCACAATATTGTCTATCTGGTTGTTGTCATGATTTTTAAAAAAGTTTATTTTGCTTTTTTGCTCGTCTACTATTTTTAATTTTTTATTTATTTTATTAAACCGACTTCTTAGAGTCTTATATGTACATACGTATACATAAGCTAGTAACAATTATTCATTAAATAGAAAGTAATTACCATAAAAATATGTATAAAAAGTACAAAATGTTTGCGCATTTAGAAACAGTGTACGATCTCAAGTTAGATCAGTTTAACTGCAAAGAAAAATATTCAACAAGCTTCATCTTAAAGGAATTACGAGTAAAGTGAAATTCTCATAAAGAACGTGTTAAAGAGTACCAACACTCGTATGTGCATGAACGAGTCTGTCATATTCATATAAAATATTTATATAATTATATATGTATGTATGTATGAAAAATTATGATGAATTTTTAATTTGTATGCAAAGCGTATTATTCTGCTAAAAAGTAGGACACACCTGTTAAAATCTTCCGCACTACAACCAGATTAAACCTCTAAGCAATACAATAGGTTAGACATCAATAAAGAATGAGCTACAATCTTTCTAATATAAAGAGGGAAATATAAATTCAATACATGCATATACATACATACATACATAGTATTCTCAAAGTGAAATTTGTTTTAGAAATTAATCCACTAATATGGTGCACAAATCCAAAATTATTGTCTAACAAAATACAAAAAGATTTATTACAATCTACAAAATCAATAACTTGACTATCGAGCATTACAGATAAATTAATCATAGCGCTTGGCGGTTTAAAAACCATTGTCCTAGTCTCTGAAGAGTTCTCATCGAACACGGCACATTATACAATAATGTATTAATATCACATTCGAATAAATTCATGAATTGAATTTGGACCTTAAATAACAGTTGTATATCGTCCGCGAAAACAAAGGATTGAATGTGAATCCTTTCAGTATACATAGAATACCTTCGCTAATTTAATTCCCTAGTAGAATTGCTTCCGAGAAATCCGACGATTTGCAGCAAATATCTGTTCATTTTTTAAATTAATTTTCTAAACTATTCGTAATTTTTCAAGTGCCGGGATGTTTAGTGGCAGCCGATTTGATAATTTTGTGCTGTTTGGCGGTTGTTTTGCTTTTGGCAATTCATGGCAGCCTGGAGCAGCTCCTAGCGGAAATTAATATCATTCTTCTAAATTCTTCAAGAATTAGTAAATCTTGAAAAATATCATTTAATTTTCTTATGTTACAAAAACCATTTTGGACCAACTATCAATTAAAAAACGAAATAGTATATGCATATTGCAAATGTTTCAAAAGTCATCTGAAAATTTCAATTCGAAAACTTATTCGCTGGATTCGAACTTCAGGCTATCCCCGCCGCATATTGTTGATCGCATTTTCATCTTATTGTGGGGATGGTCATGAATATTATTTCTGCTTAAGAAAAATTTGTAGATAAAGGACTAAGTTAAAGAAGACGTACTATAAATATCTAAAAAATATGTTTTATAAGAGTATTTCCATTGAACTTAAACTGCGGAAAATATTATTTCAGCTTCACCATGAAGAATATATGTATTTGTAAAATCCTTTCTTCTTGCAATGAAGGGTATCACAAGCTACAAAGTAAAATTAACATCTTATTAAAATTCCTAATTTTTTCCATAACGTTGTGGCTTAGCAACAGTCCACCCATCATTTTTAAACACTTGAATAAACAAATTATTGCGAATTAAAAAAAGAAAAAAATAATTAGCAAATGTTAAAACAGCGTTGCTATAAAAACATCACATACTTAACAAGACACTTCTAATTTAGATCTTTTCGAAGTCACATCGTTTGAAAAATTTATTACATTCAATATGTTTTCAACAGCGCAAACTACTGTTCGTAAATTCCATTTCATCTGGTTAATGTTGGCAGTTTTTACTATTTCGTGCCAATGTTGTTATGGCAAAATGCAGCCACCCCGCTATAACCAAACTCGGAATCCCAATATATATTGTCTGGACAAAAACGAAGAAAATATTTGGCATCCCTGCAAAAATGGCGGCTATATTGCTGCAAATCCTAATCCAAAAACTTGTAGAGATCGTTATGTGTGCTATGTGGGTCTAAATGAACCGTGCAATCGTGAAGATAAATGCGCTGATAATGGGATTTGCACTATGTGCGGCATTTGTCAGAAATGTGATAGCGCCGAGAATTGTTCGGAATTCGAGTTGTGCCCCAACATTTATAGATTTCAAACAATGAATTATATTAAACGTTTCTTGCAAAAGCGTTCTGCTGAAATAAACAGCCTGTAAACTAAAAAAAACCTTAAGTTTCAAGCGAATATAACTAAACATGAATTATGATTTGTTAAACTAGTTCGTAAAATAGTTTAATAAAAATCTGCCGTCTATAAATATTTATTAATTTTTTTTAATAAACAATGTTTCATTTTCCGCAAAACGTAGTCATGTGCCGCCATTCATATTAAGATCGATTTTTGGCAAGAAATACGAGTGATTGATTATCTTGAAAATTTCATAAAAAATAATGAAAGAAAAATGCTACAAGTTTAAGAAATACATACATACATAGTTAATTTTCAAGTTATAATAAATAATTTGCTTGGAAATTGATATTATGTTCTTTGGCTTTGTTTTATTAAGTTTTTGTCAGACAACAAAACTTATTTGTAAACATTTTCTGCCCTAAAACTAATATTAGATGATTTAATATAATTTTAATTTTCTAAGCAAAAAATTAACTTTTATTTAACTTGTTAAATAATCATTATGAACCGTGGAAAATATACTTTGAAAAAAAAAAACAAGCAGTAGATTTTAGTAGTTTTGGCTCCTGTACAAAGGTATAGATCGATTGGAATGTTCTCGGAGCATACTCTTAGGCTAAGTACAGCTTTACTAATGACTCGCAGCAGTATTTAGTAAAGTAACTTAAAAACTAATAAACATTATACAAATGTATATTTTATAGTATTATAAAACAGAGCTGTTAATTAATGATTAATAATCTTAATGATTAGTAATCGAATTAAATTTTGTTTGTTTTTGTTTTAATTGATTAACTAAGATTATTTATTGAAATTAAGGATTAATAATCGATTAGGATTAAATTTAGGTCAGGATTAATGAGGATTTATTTAAATTTATTTATTTTTTAAAAATAATCCTACGATTAATACATTTAATGTAAAATATTAATCAATTAATATTTTAGATTAATTAGGATTAAACAGGATTAATCTATAATCAGGAAAAAAAAATTTGTACATGTAGTTCAGGTACATTTAACAAAAAAAAAATTAACAATTCATAAATATAAACAAACAAAAACGTTTTTAAGGTGACTCACGCAGAGATAAGTATTTAAATTTAAATTTTACCAGCAAAAAGTTAAAAAGGATATACGTATTTGTTTCAAGATAGGGCTAGTTTTCCTTTGACCAAGCCCCTTTTTTAAAAAAGTTTTTGTAAACATTAAAATTAGATTTGTCTGATTAGGACCGAATTTATGCACTATAAATATTTTTTATGTAAATTATGTATACTAGGACTATCAAAGTGATAAGAAACTTATTTTGCTGTTATATACAATTTCTTTTTAAATTTATTGGCACCGATCTGTGTGTTTTTAAGAGTAAAAGAAATAGAAAAAAAATTTAATATAGCTAAAGGTCACCCTAATGACCATACTTGTAACAGTTAACAAACATGTGCAAATTATTTTAAGTAAACAAACATGAAACTTTTTATATAGAGTTGCCAAAAAAATTAATCCTGTTTAATCCAAATTAATCTAAAATATTAATCGATTAATATTTTAGATTAAATGTATTAATCGTAGGATTACTTTTAAAAATAAATTAATCCAAATAAATCCTCTTTAATCCTGAGCTAAATTTAATCCTAATCGATTATTAATCTATAAAAATTAAGTCAATTTTAATTAATCGATTAAATTAAAAAAAAACAAATTAATTAATTGATTATTAATTTTAATCAAAATTTAACAGCACTGTTATAAAATATTAATTTTGAAGTTAAATAGTTGAAAAAATCGTGATTAAAAACATTTTATTTAACTTTTTAAATTATTAATTTTTATTTATACTTCTTTTATTTTCTGACTATTCAGCCAGATTTATTAATGCAAGTGCTGTTGTTTTGTTCGACCACAGCTAGCAATAAAAGTTTATTCA
>OY101442.1:24644548-25000129 GCA_956483585.1 Gymnocheta viridis
AGGGTGTATAGAATATAAAAATGATTCATATCGGATATAATATATATATATATATATATATATATATATATATATATATATATATATATATATATATATATATATTATAATATAATATAATATAATATATATATATATATATATATATATATATATATATATATATATACATTTTTTTACTTTCATTAAATAAAGTATATATATTGTTTATATGTTTTGATTTTAGAAAACCAAAAATCGATTTTTATCCGAAATCATTCAGTTCCAAAACTGTTTAATATGGCAGCAATGAAATAACAACTTTTCTGTTTAAAACGCTTGGTATCTCTGTATTAATGTCCATGCTTACCTGTGAATACTAATAAAATAATATAAAAAATATAAAATTCTGACAGCAAGTATAATTTTGCCGCATTTTGAAACCAACCGTCCTTTTCTACTATTGCTCAAAGAAGTTTGTTTATTGAATAAAGAAAAACTTTAGCTTCAACTGTTGAAAATATTTTAAAATGTCTGATTCTGATCAGATTAATGACAGTAATGAAGAATATAATTCAAGAGGCGAAAAAGTATTTACCAGCGATGATAGTGAAGATGAATATAAAGGTGGCCGACCTAGCGGAGATTTGACTATAGAAGATTCCGATGCCACAGATACTTCTGATGAACCTGTTGTTGTACAAAGAAATAAAGCAGTTAAAAAAAAGAAACGCGCTGCTGTTATTGATTCCGAATCTGAAGAGGAAGAAGATGAAATAGATAATCGTGCCTTGTCTCCACGCACGCGTATGAGTATTACCGGTGTAAGGCCTTCTGATTTGACAGATGACTCAAGTGAGATTGAATACTCTGATCAAGGTGAATTTGAAAATATTGTTAGCAATGATCAGACTCTTGGAAACGAGTACTCAAAGGCAGAAAAACTTAATGTATCTGAAGTATACGCTTCTGCAGAAAGTAGTTTTCAAAAATATATTTCAAAAGAGTCTGAAGAAGAAAAATTGAAGAGACGGTCGACTTCTGCAGATTCATTTGAATCAGATATTGCTGAAGTTTCTTCCCCTTCTGTGGCTCAAGACAAAAGCCCTTCACCAGTTAAGGGACCTAGTAAAGATTTTAGTACAGTCAACTCGCCAGCGCGTTACAGCACGCACTTCGAAAGTGCCATTAAAGATAAACTATCTTCTACTTTCTACCGAGCTCCAGAAATAGACTCATCCGCCGATAGTGACATACAAATAATTGATCGCAAAGAGAAAATAATAGAACTATTTAGTTCAGATTCTGATGATGGTAATGAAAATAATCAGACGAACTTACTAAAAGCCAAATCAGCACCCAAGTCTAATACCTCAACGAGTGATAATTTAATGCAACCAAAAATTTCTGCGTCTCTAAATAAAGTAGCAAATTTCAAAAACTCCAAAACTACAGAGGAGCCAAAAGACAATTTGAAATATGTTTCACAGGAGTACTATGACAAAGAAGTTAGAAAACTGGAAGATCTTAAAGCGGAACTACATAATACAGAAAAACTTTTAGAGAAAGTCGCAAAATCTCTACACGATGGTGGGCGGCAAATATCTTTGCGTATTGAACGATTAAGAGCTGATTGTGCTATTAAGGCGAAATATATCGCTTCCATGGTCATTGAAGATGCTCCAGGTGAAATCCCCATGTACATGGTAGACGATAAAGATTCGTCATCTAAAAAACTACAACAATTACAGCAGCAACGCAAGGCTTTCTTTAATAATAATAATGCTCCTGGTTGGGACGAACTTTCGGCTGCTGTTAATCAAATACAACCTAAGCATACAGGCAAACAAGGTTTGGCTACATTCAACAACGAGAAGGTCCTTACAGTGGATCGCTTAAAGGTACATTTTATATATTGCTGTACATAAAACTTTATTTTCTTTAACAATTTTTGAATATCGCAAAAATATTTAATGATGATAACTATAGAACGGATATCTGATTAAAATGTTTACATTGTCTTGAACTACCCAGGAAAAGCATTACCAAGAGTTAATTTGTGTTTTTGTTTTTCAATAGTTTCATAGATAATGTACATTATTTGATTAAAATTCTATTACACACAATTCTGAATAAGAACAAGATCCATAGAAAATTGGAAGTAGAAACATTTATTAAGATTATTTCTTTCTTGTTTAGGATTTGCACGGCTCCTTAGAAAGCTGCCCTTCCGAAAATGTTTTGGCTGATGATCCTAAGGGCCTTAAAGTAACCTTAATGGATCATCAAAAGCATGCTTTGGCCTGGATGAGTTGGAGGGAAAAACAAAAACCTAGAGGAGGCATATTAGCCGATGATATGGGTTTGGGTAAAACACTTACTATGATTTCTTTAGTGTTAGCATGTAAAAACCGAGATGAAGAAGAAGATAACGAGGAAAGAAGTAGTAGCGGCACAGAAGAGGAAGATGATGATAGAAATCAAGGTGCTTGGTCAACAAAAGGTCGTAGGGATTGTAAGTTATAGTTATGTTTGTGAATTTTATCTAGACAAAGTCAATAATCGATTTTTCGGACATCTACACTCAAGCCCATATTTACATAATATATCCTCATATTTTTTGTAAGGCTTGCCATTGTAGCAGCTTCTTTGACAGATTATTCTTTATCAGAATTATTAAATTTTAATTTCATTTATCTCCTTTAAACGTAGCCGAAAGTAGCATAATGTATGATAGTATGAAGTTGTTAATGCATTAACGACCCCAAAACAGTCGTTTTATATCAATCAAAATCGATTATTAACCAAAATCGAAATAGATTTGCAATTTACTAATTTGTATCGCTTTTTCCATAACTTAAAAATAAAAACAAATGCAGATTATCCTGGAGGCACTTTAGTAGTTTGTCCAGCAAGTTTGATTCGTCAATGGGAAGCTGAAGCTGAAACTAAAGTTACTCGATATCGCTTAACCGTATGTGTTCATCATGGCAATAATCGTGAAACAAAGCCCAAGCATTTACGTACCTATGATTTGGTAGTTACAACCTACAATATTGTAGCAAGAGAACAAAAAGTTCGTGGAGCATTATTTGGTATCAAATGGAAAAGAATAATACTTGATGAAGCTCATGTGGTGCGTAATCACAAGGCCCACTCATCCATAGCTGTTTGTGACCTTAAAGGTAAGGCTCGTTGGGCCCTTACTGGTACACCCATACAAAACAAGGAAATGGATGTTTATGCTCTATTAAAATTTTTACGATGTTCGCCCTTTGATGATTTTTCTCATTGGAAAAAGTGGATTGACAAAAGTGCAGGAGGTCAACAGAGGCTAAATACCATAATGAAATCGCTTATGTTGAGACGAACCAAAATTCAACTGCAAGACCGTGGAGAATTGCAGTGTTTGCCCCAAAAGAGTATTGAATTAATTGAGGTGAACTTGGATAAAGATGAAATGAATGTTTATCACAAAATTATGATCTACTCGCGTACACTCTTTGCTCAGTTTTTATTTCAACGTGCCGAAAGAAATTCAGACTTAATGTATACACAACAAAGTTCAAGGCCGACATTTTCGCAAACAAAAGATCCTAATGGTGCCTACTATAAAATGCATAAAAAATTTACAAAAATACATCAAGGATCAAAAGAAATTAAGTCGCACGAAATTTTGGTGCTGTTATTGAGATTAAGACAAATATGCTGCCATCCGGGCCTAATTGATGCGGTGAGTAAAAATTTTATATATATATGTATATATTGTTGTATATACTACATAAATACATATCGTCATACGAAACCAAAAAAGCCTTCTAATACAACAAATAGTTCAATGAATATTATGCTTACTATCAAAATACATGTTCCTGCAAAATTTTACACTCTTATAAATAAAACAACCTACTTATCAACACAATTCTAAAAGGCCCAAATTAAGTGCAAGCGCACAAAAATCGTAAACTAAAAGCTTACTGAACTAACTTAAGCCTTTAGAGAAAAAATAAACAAAAACGAGAAGGAAGAAAGCCATATTTTTGGTTTGTAGTACAGATTTTGCTGTTTTTGGTTTTTCGCTTTCTATATATATTAGATGTTGTCTAGTGGTCGAAATTCGACCGCCAGTTTAAACGAATACCTATTTTAGTTGCATTTATTCAAAGATAAAAAACAACCTAATTTCCTATTCTCTTCCTTATGGAAAAAACAATAAACAAAATAAAATTACATACAAACACGTTAATATATTTTAAATTTTTGCTTGAAGCTAACACTTCCTACGTAAAGCTGAAAGTCCACACCACGCGTTCTACGCGCTTGCGTTTCATGAGTTTTTAGCTTTTGACGCTTTAAAAACTGCAAGTTACACACCATTCTTTATACACATTTTTTCTTATCAAATTTCAAGAAAAGTTTGCAGACTTTTTGTTATCTTTTTTTAAGTTTTATGTCTTTAAATTGTTTTAATTCATTTTTCATCAACTGCTTACGAAAATTGCTTTCAAATAATTAAATGTTCAATATCAAAAAAAATTTTAGACTCGGAACTTGGCAGCAATAGCTGATATATTGTATACGACGCGTAAAAGTAGAATGTTGTTCAACTTTTTACGCGTCCCAAGCGTTGCAAACTTTTGTTGTGTAACTTGCTTTATGAAAATACTCTGATTCAACTTTTTTGAGAGACGCATAGGATGCATGACGCGTAGAACGCGTCGTGTGGACTTTCAGCTTAATGAACATGTACATCCATTTTTAATTCTCATCTCTTTCTATTCTGACCTCTTTCTTTTTCAACTTCACTCATTTCAAGAGAAAATATCATCATATTCATATTTATGTAGGTACTCTTAAACACTCATTGCTTTGCTTATGTTATTAATTGAACCAATACTTACATAATTGAATGTACGTGTGTATTTTTTGCATTTGTAGTGCAGTCAATTTTAGAAGCCTTTTATTCTTTTAATACTAAACCGATTTAAATAATATATAGTCGGCCCACTAAAGCTCAACAATGTCCACCATTTGGTAAAACAATAAAGGAAATCGGTTGGCAAACAAAAGAGAAAAAGGGATCTAAAAATTTGTCTTTGCCTGTTTATATAATAGATATGTACATATATATACATATATTTAGTTTTGCTTTTGTTCTGTTGCCAATACTAAAACATATTTAAATGAGTTAGTGAATAAAAAATATTCAAATTGAAATGGGGCTAAGGTGTCAGTGTAAATATTGTAAAAAGAGCTAAAATAACATCAATTTTGGAGCACGTTCTTGGGAGAGAAAAGGTGTATATAACAGGTCAAGCAGAAGTAGAAGAAAAAGCACGGAATCATAAAATATTTTCGAGGCGGATGTTTTCTAAACGATATTGTTTGAATACTAAGACAACGTGTGTCCAAGATTATCTTAACTTAAAAAAAAGATTAAAGGATATTCCGAAACTTAAAGACAATGCAATTTATTTACAACTATATATTAAATCATGCAGACAAATTTATAAATTATACTGTAAGGAAAGTTTAAATAATGATAATGAAATTTCTGTGGTATATCGAATTCATAAAATCATTTTATTTTCAATTTGACTTACGCCATTTTCGGTTTTATAAAAAACAAGCAAAAAAGCGTAGGGTCCATAGCTCTATAAGTAGTACAGGAAATTTTTTTATCAATACTTTTTCCTTGATAAAAAATAAGCTTAATCCGAAAAATTATTGATAAGTTATGGTTTATTTTTCTTTTTAGAAAGTTTTTTTGCTTGTCCTTTTTAAATATAACTTATGCCGTTTTCTTTCTAAAAAAATCTAACATAAATGTAACATTTATTTTACTTTTCATCAAAAATATTGCTATTCAAAGTTTTCTTAAGACATAAATAAATTTTTTCTCGTGATACAATCTAATAAACTCACTATTTCAAAAAATTATTATAGTGCAAATTTTCAATAAAAGGTACAAGAATTTTACACTTTTTGTTTAGAAAAAAATGCCATCAGAGTTTTTCGATTTCACATGACAATCACCCTGATTCCAGTTGGCGACATCACGTCAACACAATACAAAAAAATTGGGGCTTGTCTACCCGTTTTCGAAAACAACTGGCTACTATTGACAGGCTCATGTTATTTGCTGAACCTTAGAGAACAGAAATAGACTGCCAGCAGCACAAAATTGTTTTCGAAAGCGAGTAGATAAGCTCCAATTTTTTCGTATTACGTTAACGTCACGTCGATATCTCCAACTGGAATAAGATAAGGGTAAACATTCATATTTCATAAATTTTATTTTCACCATAAAAGAAAAAAAACCTCTTAAATTTTGTTTAAATCAAGAAGCTAATTTTTTTTTAACATTTTTATTACGCTTTGTGTACTTTAAACAAAAGGAAATCCTTCCACACCACCTGTCGCCTATATTTATCAAAAAGATCTGTCAATACGTTTACTAATAACACTGCAAAAAAAATTAATCAAACGATTTTAAGCCATTCACATACATACATATGTACATGTATGTCATGTGACTGTGTCAGGTAGTTCTCTTTAGAAAATGTGTCGCCATTTTCAGCTTAAATTTCTAATTTTCGATTTTTTTCGTGATTTAAAGTTTTTTTGGTGAAACTATATTGCGAAAAGTAGTAAATGGGGTGCTGGTAGTTTTGAGCACTTGAGGTGCATTTTCGAATGTAACTTTTTTGGTGTTTGCGGTTTCTTTAGGGAAATTTTTGTGCTTCTGTTGTGTTATTAGTTTTATAATGTTTGTTAGATTTCGAGTTATCGAAAAAAGTTGGAGTTTTTCTGAGTAACTTCGATTTCTTTGCCAATTTTCGAATATAATATCATGCACAAAGTTAAAGAATAATGCAAATATAGCGGCAAATTGAAAATAGATATATCCTATTAAGCTTAAATTTGAATACATCAATAACAAGGTTTAATTGTGAATAACGAGTAGATAAAAAAAATATTTGAAAAATCTTAAAAAACTTACATACGTACATACATATGCAAGTAAAATACAGGATACATATCAAACTATTTATACAATTAATCTTTGCACTAAATTTTCCTGATCTAATGTTTATTTCTTTAATATATTCATATCACTGTGGTGGTTATATTCTTAGCACTAGATGTATTAGAATGAGTCTTTTTCAGTGCATGTTAACAGTGCGTACGTGACTTACATATATACATACTAACATGACTTATATTTTGCAATTAGGGAAAAAAGTATCCTCAAAATGACTTATCAAACATTAATGCTGACACATTATTAAGGGAGGTATTTCATACAGGCAATACATATATATATATATATATATATATATTTACGTAAAAAGTACCTATTAGGACATTTGTCTCTATACTTCATATAACTAAACTATGCTGTTTATGCAGCATCTTCTTCCACCCACCTGAAATAATTCTTATCTCCTTACACAGATGTTAGAGGATGAAGATTGTCGCCAAGTAGACACTGATAGTGACGTTTCTCAGCCGGAAATCGATATAATGGCACAACTCAATAAATTGGAAATTACCGACAAAGACAATAGCAATCCCATGCTCACTCATAGTTTGAATAATGAAGAAGATGAAAGTTCAATGCGCCTCGAAGATCAAGTCATGGCTAAAGCTTCGTCTCGGGTACTTCAGCGTACTAATCCAGTATTCGATTTTAAAAGACCCTCAACAAAAATGCTTAAAGTTTTAGAGACCCTTAAAAGTCGTGTACTCGCCTCCGGCGATAAAGCCATTGTGGTTTCTCAATGGACCAGCGTTTTAAATATACTCAAAACCCATATCGAAGAACAAGGTTTTGCTACACTCTCGCTAGATGGCAGTATACCAGTGAAAAACCGTCAAGATATTGTGTCGAAATTTAATAGTGCCAAAAGTGATAAACGTATACTTTTACTGTCACTTACAGCCGGTGGCGTCGGCCTGAATTTAGTGGGTGCCAATCACTTATTACTCATCGATTTGCATTGGAATCCTCAGTTAGAGGCTCAAGCGCAGGATCGTATATATCGTGTTGGCCAGAAAAAGGATGTCATTATTTATAAATTTATGTGCAAAGATACAGTAGAGGAGCGTATTAAAGCTTTGCAAGATCAGAAATTGGAATTAGCGAATGGTGTTTTGACTGGCGCCCGTTCATCGGAGGGAAGTAAACTAACGATGGAGGATTTGAAGGGTCTATTTGGGTTATAATCATTTAAATTTTATATATTGTGTTCATTCCATACTCATATATGTACATAAATAAATACACTTTATACATACAACACATAGAAAATTCTCTTAAAAAACTTTGATATTTTTGTTGGGCGCACCATATTAACCCCTTTTTGTTTGTATTCAAGCTTTCATTGTTACCAAAAACAATTTTAAGTTTAAAAAACTATTTGCTATAATCAAATAGTTGGTCAATATGCTTGAGATAATATGACCGAGGGATGTTATTCAAAAAGGTAATCTTGTTATGAGCTCTTCTACTATTATCTAATATTCTTACTTAAACTTTATATTTTATTCGTTTGTTCTGTTAAACATTAAATAACGAAGAATTTGTTCTAAAAGTGTGTTAATTCATTGTTTAATTTACAACCTGTTGTCGGAGTTGTATGTCAATAAATATTAAAATAGTTTCGAAGTGTTTCTATGAAAATTTCAAAATTTAAAATTCATTGTTAATATTTGAAGTTTTAATTTTAAATAGTTAATAAAACTTTGCAAATCTAAAAAAACTTAATGCTCGAGAAAGTTTAATTAATTTTTAATCGAAATATATTGTATATCTCGATTTCTTCCTTAAACAGTGTGAACTTACAACTGACTGTTTACAAGTTTCGTAATATTGTAGATTGCAACGGTTGTGAATTGGACAAATGTATGTGTTGTATTTACATTATCATTTCGTTTAAATAAAGGAATATTTTCTTGTTCTCAATAATTGCTTGAAGTAAGTATTTATGTACTTCCATTAATAATTCGTGAGTTTGGGCCTATTGACAGCGTAAAACGCTCCTTTTAAATCTGACTGAAATTAGTCAATAGGGGTTGTCACAGAATCCAATGTACTCGGAATTGCATTTGTAAAGACGACAAGATATACTTTTGTGTGATGAATTTCGATGTTATCGGTTTTAGTTCAAAACAAATAGTAATTTTAGATTGAACATAAAAACGATAACATTGAAATTCATCACGCAAAAGTTTTTTGTCGTCTTTTCAATTCCAATTCCGACTGCATTGGATTCTGTGACAACCCTGAATACCACATCTGTGTGTCTGATCACATAGAGAAACGTCTTACGTCCTAGCATCAACATTAGCTCTAAGGGTGCCCCACTTAATTTTCGTGGAAATTCCTACGCGGATCACGCCAAGATCATATAGTTTAGTCCAAAGGATATTCTGAAGTAGTCTGCAGTCATCTACAAGGTTTCTACTGCTGGTAAATGTGCTATTTATAACTTTTTGTCTATCTCTATTTTTGTTAGATTGCTAGTAGCTATAAAATTAGTAGTTTACATTTTTGTACTCAATATTAGTGCTGGTTCACACAGGCAAAGTTTACTTTCTCAAATTTTAATTCAGCTATTCCATCCGATTTAGTTGTTAAAACACAACTCTGAAAGTATTGAGTAACCACTTTTGAATAATGGGTGATCGAAATGCTCTACCAACTACTGCGCTATGCATCTGAATCGAAGACGAGCACCTAAAAGGGGTCACATGATCTGCCCAGTGATTCTACAGAATGGCAAGGCATGTCGATTCAGGCTACCGTTAATTTTGAATTACCTTTGACCGCTCTATTGACAACCGTGACGTAACCGCAACTAAAACAATTCTAAAGTTTTTGGTTTAATTCCTACCTTGTAATTACACAAGTTCCAACCTTGTGCTCAGTGACTAGGCAAACTCTATTTTTGTTCTTGCTTAGCTGCGATGTACTGATATACATACATATGTATATCGTGAAATCGGCAAACTAAATCTCACTGTGGAGTGATTTACTTGCAGAATCTGTGTTTTTTAGATATGAAAAACCTGAATCTAATGTTTCCAACCCCAAATTTCGTAATGCTCCCAACCTTCCGAAGAATTTTAATAGACTTCTGACTCATACGATACCCGAAGTAGTCTTTACAATCCACCGAGACGATAAAGGTTCCTTGTCGCTATGATTCTCAGAAGGTAGCCACACTTACCAATTACGGCTTTAAGTAATTTGATTGATATTTTGTGACCGAGCTATAGAATAACAAATAATCCCACTTAATCTTAATATCCGGTCAGTTTCATCTTGCAGCCTGTCGTTAATTAAATGCCATAACACCGGACTGATTACCCCATCCGCACTATGACAGCCACTCATCAAATTCTTCGCCTTTAGAGTAGAAAGTTGATCATATGCAGACAATAAGGAACTATCAGGATCAGAAGCAATTAATGGTTGCTGAAGCCGCTCCCGTACTCATCCGATATAGATCAAGGGCGCTTTACAGTCCACACCTGCTATTTGGGAGAGAAAATTTTCAGAATAGCACTGACTGGAACACATACTGTTGGCCATCTTGTTAAGATAAAACAAAGATCCGTTTGTGATCTTTTATTTTGTCTTTTTATTGCAATATAATCAATTCTACGACATTTTTCTGAACTAATGCTTTTGAGGAATAAGCCATACAGTCTGTAAAATATTTTATTTGATACCATATTTAAGAGGGATTTCAAGTGATTTAAAATTCAAACTGATGTAAAAATTTTCTTTCATCAGCAACGTCTACATCCAAAAAAGCACCTGTTGGAAAAACTATGATGGAATATGCATGTTTTGTATAATCTTTATCTTCTTGGCGGTTTAATGTTTGTACTCCTTGTCTTTTTTGGCATTTAACACTTTGTAACGTAAATGTGGTTTACGTGTGTCTTTCTTAAAGAAAGTGTTTACGTTGTGGTCATTAAAGAGACTGTTAAATTTATTATTAACAAATATGTAACTGGAGTGATCAAGGGAGTTTTAAATAATACTGATGAAGCTATTAAATTATAAATTGATAATTTCTTTACTTGGTAATTCAATTGTCAGATATAAATAGTGTCACACCTTAACATCTGCGTAGTGCTGGATTTTTCAAAGTTAAAATTGTGTGGTTTTTACTTTTGTCATTAAACTCAACAAAAAAATATGTACTTAATTAAACAAATAAATTACAAATAATTTGTCTCCCTCAGAATTAAATGTGAATATCGTTACATAAAACTTAAACAAGCCAAATCAAAATAAATTTTTTAAAATATTTTGACGTATTGCATGAATGAATGAATGAGGAAATCAGTAAAAACTTGGTTGAAGGAGTCCGCCTAATACGTTTACTATTAGGCAAAAAATTCACTGACAGAGAATGTGGGGCAATGCTTTGTCCTCTTCCTGGCTTAAATTACACAAATGTAAGCGTACCTGTTCGCTTCTTCAGAAAGGATAGCTTATTCTGAAATGACCTGACAGAAAACCATTCGTATGTAATTTCTGTTGATTTCCAGGATTCCACTGTACGAGAATAATTCCATCAACGTTTGCATATTACTGACTGATCATTGGTCAATTTACGATCCAAAAAGGATCTAAACTCATAAAGAAATTAACGGCGACCGCTGAATAATTAATTTGCTTCATAATTTCTTTGACATCTAATGTGAGCAGGCATCCAATAAATGGAAACCTTTTTTCCTATGGATAGCTTCTATAGCGAGTTTCTCTAGTCGGGATTACCATGAATGGAGGAACTCAAGCGACGTCTGGCTACCGGCTCTAACGTGTTTTATTTAAATTGGTGCGTCACAGATACTTACCTTTGGTTTTGCATCCATTGGTGAGCAATCGCAAACTCTTGAAATCCACAGGAGGACCACATTCCTCCCCTTTGAATTATTACTATATTTGATGCTGAGGCGGTGACTAACAGCAGATTTCCATAAAGTCATATTGGCTGTAGAGTTTTGCAATGCCTTCGGTTTCAGGATGTTGGAAAAATAAATTTTTTTGTTTTCATTTTTTTGATCAACGGAAGTCAATGTATTATTTTAAAAAGTTTCTGATTTTACCAAACGGAAAAAATATAACTTCCGAGTCAGTGTATCGGCTCCCAGTCTTGTAAGAATCGTTAACCGACTGTATGTTAGTATAACTTTCCAAGAAGTTGAAAAATTACACAAACACCCACTTATTGATAGTTTGGAAACAATAGAAAAGTAATTCTCTTTAAATGACTTAAACTTTTTTCTACTGGGCTAATCAAAAATCGTAGAGCGAAGCTTATAAGTTCTTAATTATGTGTATAACCTATAATTGTTTATTTCACCCTCGTTTTATTATAAGCATCACTGAATTTGAAGGCGAATATTCATTTTTTACACGTCCAACTATAACACTTTATTCCTACGCATTGTTGCTGTAGTGTTGATACCTTATCGATGCTAAAACCTTCAGTGTTCGGATGAATGTATTCGTAGATTTTCATTTGCCTTAAGAATGAATGCATAGCCAAGAATAAATAAGTTTCTCTAGTTGTGTTTTGTTGTAAATGTGCTGGTGTGCCTGATAATGTGGCAAGTGTTTTGCTTGGTTTGGCTAAAACTAATTTTGTATTCAATGCAGAGCAGCCACTTTTAATCAAATCAATTTTACAAAAGCATAGTTTTATGATATACAATTTTCTTTTTGTTATTCGTACTTTTGTTGCAGTATTTCAGTGTTGTGTAACAATTTGCCATTATTCTCTATTTGCCCTATAAAGACACAAAAAAATAAGAAAAAAAAAATCAAACACACCAGAAAACTTAAGAAAACAACAGAAATATATTTCGTTTTTTGTTTCAACACACATTTTAAGAAATACTTATGCAACGGAAACGGAAATGACGGAATGAAATGAAATGCTGGGTTAAATTTTCTTTATTACTGCAACAGAAATTTTTGCATGAATGCGAGTGCATGCTTAAGCACCAGTGTCATTTAACAATACAATGGTGGCAAAGAAAACATTTGTCTTTTGTCTTGAATACGAGTGTAAGTTGAAAAAGTCTTTAAGAAAAAACCCGAGTCCTACTAAATACAAAAATCTTTCTTCGATGATAAAGATTATTTTTCCAGTTTGTTAATATTTTCGATTTGTTAATATGACATACTGATTGATCTAAGTCGGTTTTCCATCTATTTTTCGTTTTAAAAATAAACATTTGTTTCTATTGAAAGATCTTTTAAGATTGCCTCTGTAGCTTAGACGTTTTGCTTTTATTAACACAAGTTTAATATTGTATTTTCATTTTCAACATTTATTCAAGAGGATTCTTATTTAATAGTTTAAGCTTTTTGTATTGCTATTTTGCGCCAAAAACAGGACACTTTCAAATTGTTTAGTTTTCCGTTTGGTCTTGAATTATTTAAGCATTTTGTTTTAATTAAAATTTAAGTGTTTTTAACAGCTTTTCTTTTGTAACTGTAGTTTCTTTATTTTTTTAAGAAGAAAGTGCAGCTTTCCTTAACAAATGATTGAAATTGATAAAAAACAGAACACAATGTTAAGTACGTATTAAATTTCTTAATTAAAATTAGATTTTTTTTACACGCTAAGAAAATATACAGTAAAATTTGTGTGTATCTACTGAATTTAACTCTAAAATCATAAAATATTTGAAAACAGTTCTTGTAAAAAAAGCTACTTCAACTTTGCGAAACGGGACAGGCGGGCTGACAATCGAAAATATAATTTTTTGAACAATGAAACCATCTCACTTATCCTTTCATATGAAATACAAATTTTCCAATTCGGTAAATTCTGAGGACACAAATCACAAACAGAAAAAAATGCAAACAAATTCGCCTTTTTTCAAAAAAAATAAGAACAAGAGTCAGCACAGAAATGGGGGAGAAGGGCAATAAGTCTTTGAACGCCATAACTCAATGCATTTTATCTGGCGACTCTACAAGTGTTTTAAGCACTCCTCAAAGTAAGATTTTGCAAGGATTTTGCTGCAAATATGACCTACATTCACATTTCACTCGATTCGTTTTTCGCCGATCCATTTAAATGAATTTGGAAATCTAAGTCGTTGGAAGACAAACTTGGAAAAGTCGAATGCGACAGCAACTCGAACATAATCTCTTGTATTTTTGCAATTGAAATTGCTCTATTGATCACATAATTTTTTAATGGCAGCGTTTTTTTTTCTTGTTAATGTTTCTTCTTTTTCCACGTAGTCATTGCAGATTGCTCCATATAAATGAAACAGTGTTTGAATGCCCCTACTGTTTATGTTGTAGGATCTGATGTTAATTCAGATGTTCTTTAGCTTGTGCTTGACTAAGTCACTCAGTGCCCGCGCAACTGGAAACTACTGTGGGATGATCTTTAGTAATATTAAAAACGAACCGTGAAGGATATAAAATGAAAGATATTTCGATATCATAAAATGGTGGTTAAAATAATTTCTTGATATATATAGTACAATATAAAACAGGCTAGCGAAACATTTTCGGCTCGTTTATTGTGTATAAAATATGCATTCATAAAATATATTCGATGAACATATGTTCGAGAATGGTTTGCTGTAGCTAACGTTCACATTTTGAAAAATGTCACATATTCAAATGAGTTTTTTATATTATCTATATGAAGTAGCTTGTTGTAGCGAACGTCTATACCCATAAAATTAACAGACAATACGCTATGCTTTCGTTATACAAACTTATACCATGTTAAAGATATTTGATTGCAGATGTGCACAATCTATATTTTATTAAGATCGAAATGGTATTTTGGGAGCTATAAGCATTTAAAGTTGCTACTAATATATGCAATCTTATTTATTACACATGCATGTACCAGCTTCATGTTGAAAAATGTGTGCATGTCAAATGTGCGACAGGTTTTTTTTCTACTTTTAGATTTGTGGAATTGCGGAAAAGGCGTAGTAAAAAATACAGTTCATTAATTTCAAGTTGTTTATTCTGAATGTTTTTTATTTTTTGTATTTTATTGTATGTACGTATGCAAGTTTTTTTTATATGTATGGATGTAAGAATCATAGAATAGGACCTAAGCTTTAAAGATATTTAAATTTAAAGCACCTTGTAGAAACATACAGTGGGCTGCAGGGTGTCGAAGTTGACGATCTCGGTCATCTGAAACTTTGTTGGCTTCATAGCTTTTACAAATATTATTTGATTTAAACAAATTTATGCTTTTTGTAAAGCTTATTAATAGATAAGGAAAATAAATTTTATTTCACAAAAATTTCAAAGACATTTGGCTTTCAATTTTTAAATTTTGATTTTTGGTCTTGATTTTGCTGGCAATTTCGTGAATATAAAATTAAAAAGAAAATATATGATTTTTAACACAATTTTCGATAATATGCAGAAAAATTTTTAATTGATCTCAATTCATGTAGTCGTGAAGAAAATCAAAGTCAAGTTTTTGAAATGAGAATTTTTACAAAAACAAAATTTTTTCATTTCAATATTTTAGAAGATTAAACTTCAGAAAAGACTGCAGTTGAAATTTTAACTCCATTAAGGCATGCACGCTATATCCAGCATTAAACGAATTTGGAGAATTTTAAGAAGAAATAACGCCCATGGAGATTTTATTTTTTTTTAAATAAATTATATTAGATATAATTAATACAATTAATCTGGCTTTTTATTTTTACCCGCCCGCCCTATTAATAGTCTATTTATTAATAAAAATGTTATTGAATAATGAAAATTGTATTCTTAATGTGATTATGGCGGAAATAAATATTACGTGATTATATTTACAGTTCATTGTTTTCGTTTTAAAACACTGTTGTTTCATACTGTTTGTCCTTACAAAAGCTTTGCAAGAACTAATAATTATTTGACAAAAAAGGGGAAAATATTTCGCACTGGGTGGTCACACTTTGTTCACATTAGAAACATTTTTCTTTGAAAGCAAAATAATTTTGTTTGCAAAACTCAGCTGTTTTGCTGTTTGCCCCTCAAAAATATTTTATGGTTACACTACAGCAAAGAAATATTTATCGCTTTCCGTCAAATGTTTCCCCAATGTGACCGTAGCTTTAGTAACGCAGTAAAAAATCAATCAAGGCATCGGTTTTAATAATGATGCATTGATATTTGATTGTTGACGCAATATTTAAAACACAACTCACAAGCGTATGTTAATTTATTTATGGTAAAGTATTAACACAATACATATAATTCATCGCGTCACTTATATTTCTTAATGTCAACACAAACCAAGTACATGGTTGCATTGTTTCGGAACTTTGCATATGTAGCACATTGTTTAAATACGGTGACACAACTGTATACAAACCTTGTATTGATCTGTTTTGGAAGTCAGCCTGTTATGCTGAATATGTATAGTAAATATGCCAGAGGTCGAGGCAATAATTTTATTTCATTAATTTTTAATCCAAAGTAATTGATATTAGGCGAAGGTTCATAACGCTCTTAGTCAGAAAGAATTCAACATGAGACAACATTGCAAGCAACAAGGACATTCGTTTGTTTTAAAATTTCAGATCAAGTGGGCATAGAAATGTAGAATAGGTACATTAAGTACATATAACACTATAGCAAAATAAGTATGTGTATGAAACGACAAGCAGGTACATCATGGTGCTTTGCAGAGTCGAAAAAGAATCGAAAATTGCAATTGCGGTGACTGCCACGAAATACTCTTAACTATACTTAAAATTCTCTTATGTATTATAAGGTGGGCCGATTTGTAAGGACAACAATTTTTCGATATTGTGCCATAGATTTTTCGTTAGCTTTTGGCATGAAGAAGAAAAAGTTCCACTACGACATATTGAAAAATATAATTTTCGAGGCGCCCAAATTTACTTTTTCTCAAATTGTAAATATAATATTGTACCTTAAGTCGGCAACACTGATCTGTATACAAAAAGTTAACCTTGTTGTAAGTATACAGAATATATAAACGAAATAATTGTAACAAACAGTCCTGATGAGTCAACGAGTTGCTCGCACATCCGTCAAGCATCATACATAAAATAAAAATATAAAATTAGTGTTCACTTTTCTTGCCGTCATTCCTCAAGACGGTTTGCAAATGCGGAACGAGGAACGACAAAACTCTAATATACACATTGTTTACTGGCACTTGTTACGAGGACGTTCTTCATGTGTAGTTTGGTGTTAGGTAATGCCTACATGTTTATCTACTTACGATTCAAAAGTACTTAAAATTATTCTTTTGGCATTCTTTGGCCCTCACGTTGTTGAAGGAATCTTCAACATCAATTCAGATAGAAAGTGTGTACAATTTTGTCAATGAAACACTTCTTTATATAGTGCACGACTTTATACGAACCCTTTTTCACTTGCGCCTATCACCCGATATCCTACTTTTGACCGCATTGTCCTAAGCTAAATGTTCCACTGTGTTGAGCAGGAGTGGAGGAAAACTAATCACTGGGTAAACTACGGGGGCAACACAGCTCGCCTTGAAATTTGTACATGTGTAAAAAATTCTTATCCCTATTTAAAATCTTCATACGCAATTTTCTATTATCGTTCTTTCCTATTATTAATATCGTAATTGTTAATACTTATTGTTCAATTACATATTTGCTATCCCCACGTATACATAGTTAATGTTTATTTGCCGAAAGGTGTCTTTGCTAATAATTCTTACATATGTACTCGTACCTACTAAAAACTTACTTAGAATCACTTATTCTTACTGATTCGCAGTCACAGTCTTGTAGAAAACATTAAAGAGTTTAACAACTTGTAGACATAATAATATTAATTTAAAATATTTCCTCATATTCATTTGTTTTTCTTCGTAATTTTAATTCTTTTTATGAATATTACACAATTTTTATTACTATTTTATAGTTTCTATTATTGCATAAAATTATTTTTTTTCTATTTTTCCTTCACATGTGCAGATATTTTTTATTTGCTTGAAACTTTTTTTTTAATTCTGTCAGTTTGTGTTTATTTTCTTTCTTCTTTTTAAGCGTTAAGTGACAATTTTAACTATAAGGTCGTAAAATGCATTTTATATATCTTCTATCTCTATCATTTCCATAAAAAATGCATCAATAAAAAGTGGCATTTTTTCATGATAGAATTTGTTTAAGCTGAAAACTCTTAGAACTTTTTTTAATGGTTTTTAAAAGAATTGTTGATTGAATGCAAAGATAGTATTTAAAGCAGGCGATTAAAACAATTTCATCTATAATTATAAGGAAATGTAGAATGATCACTCGTTAGTTGTGTTACCATAGACAATTAATTTATAAAGGACTTAATATAAAAATTATTTAACATTTTATTAGCCAAAAAAAAATGTATGAACTACCTGGTCCACAATAGCTCAAATTTAGTGACTTGACTCGTGAACCAACTACATAGTTTTCAACAAATAAACTTTTCAGGTAATTTGAGAATTTGTAAATATTGAAATAATAATTTGCGTGTTCTCTTCTCACACATGATTTGTATAAATATGGTTTAAATTTATATAAAACCAGCATCATGTGAAAAGTGATGAAATATACATAAAAACTGCGGACGTGCTGTGGCGGCCTCCGAAAACATTGTTATGCTCTGCCTTGTAGGCTGCGATTAATTATATTTTTCCTTTTTCCTCGGAATATTGTCTCATGTGGAATTCTTTGTAAATTAAATGTTAAGAACTTTAGCCTAATATAAATGGTTTTGATTTAAAAAACAATATACATACGTCAATAAAAGCGGAAGGATGTTGGATGCCATTATGTATGGAATATGGCATTGGCCTGGCTTATGTTGTCTGAGGTCATCGGCGAATTGGAGTTTATAGGTATAGACATGCTAATACAGGAAAGTGGAGCTGGGTAAAATTCCAATATCTTGATGGTCAATTCAAGTCAACTCAACTCTCAAATCGTTGAGGATGTCTATTGTGATCCTGCTGTTACCAGATGGCGTTCACGGGCCCAACTTCCATACTCCATACATTCCCAAGAATATAGATCGTATTTTGTTCGAAACTGTTGTCCGAATGGAACCAAATTCAGTGAAATGAAGAAAGAAAAGAAGAAAACAAAAACTCAAAGTTTTGTGAAAATCGACCCATGGCACGCCCATACCAGATACTCTTTTACTTGCCCAGTCCATTAAACTTAACGATACAAACTAGACAAGAACTAAATATTTGTCACTAGCATATTGGCTTTGAATACTACTGCCGCCATTTACATTCTCAGATTAAATCTATTTTAATTTCCAAACTGTATTCAATAATTTTTCTCATTTTGTCTCGATTATTCACATATTAAATATATATTGTAATTTTTTTTAATCGTGCAACTGCTAGTTAGCGATGCGCCAATGCCGGTGTATGAAATTTAAAATAATCTTTTGCAATATTGTATGAAAAATGTATTCCTTGGTAAGATAATTGAAAAACGAATGTAATTTAAATCTTTAGTTAAAAAAAATTTCGTATAGAAATTTCTTGCAGAGTATCATTCTGAAATATTGAATTCTTATTTCAATTTAAAACATCAATTTACACCTTAAATTAAAAAAAGAAACATAAAAATTATATATGTATTTGATAATAAAATACAATCATTAAAATATGTAGTTGTTATTAAGTAAATCGTAAAACTCCAGCAAATAGTGCTCATATGCATTACTATGGTATTAGTTTATAGCTCCACCCTTGATATTGCCTTCCTTATTTTCTTTCATCTATGCATTTTGTTTTGTAAAAACAGAAATTGTATGCATCGTCTGACATAACGCTGCAATGTTTTCATTTCCTGCTTCCGGTGTTGAAGTATACATACTCTCGCTCACACTTGCAAAATTATTTGAAAGTTGTAAGAAAAAGAAGCGATGAAAGTTATACATAAATGTGGTCGTTAACTCCCATAAATGTGAATGAAGCGCACATACAAAAAGCAATTTAAACTAAAAAGCTGAAAAAAAGAAAAATATTTCAAACCATTTCAATTTGATATGTTGCAAGGCGATATGTTGAACAACGAAGTTTGAAGTAAACAACGCATCTTGTTACATGCAACATTTGCTATACGGAAGTAGAACGACGAACCTTGTAACAATTTTCTTATCAAACTACCACCCAAATGCAGTTTAGTTATGTTGCAAGGATGTTTGTATTAAAACTTATTAAGGAAATGGTTTGTTTGATATGTTCCTTTTGAAAGGAGGTTAGTGTTTGGTTGTTTTTTAATATTGGTTGCTTCTGATTGTTGTATCTTTAGGTAATAGCAAACGTTTTTTTAAGAAATGATTTTAATTTGAAAAGTCAACATACAAGAAGAACGTTTTATTGGTTATAGAAGCGGAGAAGATTTCATCATTTCTTATTTAACTGTAGGAATTGTTTAATTTGTAATCATATAATTGATAACTCAAATTAGTATGTAATTGAATTTATTCAGAAAGAACTGGACATGAAACAAGTTTTAGAAAACCAAGGCATAATTTCATTAATATTATGTTAGACGGCAGAACATATCTGTTTTGCTTTTGGAGACCACAGCACCCTTCATCAGTATTCGGGTGTGTTTCAAATATTTTAAAAATTTTTTGGTGGTTTTATGTATTTCATAATTTTAGGTGGTATTGGTTATATTTGAATTAATTTTGTTTATATTAATCATTTGTTGGAAAAGAATACGAGAAACTATATTAAACACACGTTTTATATTAGACACGTTTTTTGAGATCTCTTTTACAGCCGTAATACTGAACTAATTCCGGAAAGATTTACATGTTTTTAATGGGGATTTTAGATAGATGTGCACAATTTTTATTTTATTTAAATCGGTTTAGTATTTTGCGGGCTATAAGCGTTTGAAGTTGATAACAATACATGCATACTTATTACACACACAAAGTGTGTATGTGTGTTTGTCCAATTTGCTCTGTGTATAAATGAGACAGGTTTTTTTCCTGCATGTATTTTGTAAAAAGAGTGAGATAAGTAAGAGAATTTTAAGTTGTTCATTTAGAATGTTTTTTGTTTTTGTATTTTACCATATATTTATGTAAATGGTTAATATTTAATTACTAGAATGCGGGCGATTCGCCTGAATATTACTCGTTATTATTATTATTATTATTTCAACATATTCAAGTTCTCGAATGGCTTGCAAAACCTTAAATTTACCATCAATTTTTCTCTTAAAAAATCGTTTTTTCGTGCGTTTGCAAAGGCTTTTTAAATGTTTTCATAGCGGTATCAACTATTTAGTGGACGGGTAGACATCTAGAGCATCAATGGGTTTTAATCCTTAGAATTTATTAACTATTCTGGCTTAAGTTTGTTTTAATTTAATTTTTCATACGACACGAATAATGCAATAATTGAAAAGACAAAGGCAATTTTTGGATGCACGGGGTCGTTCCCCGTTCTTGAGATCGACCCATCTCATTATCAGCGTGCTTGTGCTGTTTGCTTTCGTAAATAACACGTAACTCATGGCCAAAGTAGATAATATCTAACCTTAAATCAATTCAAAAGTTCTTAAAAATATATTTTCTTTTATAATTCTACTGTACGTGTGTATGTCACTGAACTCCTCCTAAACGGCTGGACCGATATTAATGAATTTTTTTATATGCGTTTGGGTGGCGCCCTAGATGGCTTAGATTCACAAATCAGACCGGCAGATGACGCTGCAGTCGGTATAAAAAAGTATTTCTCAACGGATTTAGCAGCAATTTAAAACATATAATGTACGTAGCTTAATTAAAGCAGTAAAATATTTTTCAATGGACCACACCCATTTATTTGCTCACTTTTTCTATATATCTAAAATTCATATTTATCTATCATAATTTAAAACTTGTTAAGAATGTTCTGTGAATCTGGAAAATTAACCAAAATGTTCATTAGAAATAAGTTATATGGCAAAAAAACGTTTGCTGAGTCACCTAGTATTTTTATAAATATATAAAAGAATTTCGTACATATATCTTAGGTTTAATTTAGTAACGAAATCTTTTGTACGAATGTACAATTTTTTCACAGCCAGGACCAATACCTCATTTGTCATGTAGCTAACTATTTGGTAAATAATTTATAATAATAATATAAGATTATTTACAATCTCCCGGGTTGTAATTTTCGGGCATTTTTTAAAGTCTCTTGCTATTGAATTCTGTTATCCTGAAGTAGTTTTATGATCTCTTTCTCCTAAATGTTGGACTTTCATTTATTATTTTCGAAACTGCTGATGTATTAATTGAATATTCGAACACTAAAAAAACATTTTTTTTATTTTGAGATTTTCGCAAAACGCGATTTTAGCTATTTTCCTACACTATTAAAAAAACAATTGTACAAAAAAAGTAACAAAACGATATTTTCAAACAAATAAATATTGAAATTGAATTGTTTTTTCGTATGTTCTTTTTGTTTAATCATCTTTCATCCAGAAGTATAAAAGTATCCTTTTCTGGTATATATTTACTCTCTGACTCCGCTTGAAATGCGCAGTTTTTACTTAACTAATGATGGCAGTTTTACCAGTGACATTCATATGAAAAGTCATTGGTTAAAGACTACAAATATGAGTCTTAATGTCAGCGTAGCGTGAGTTCCAGGACATGAAGTTTTAGGATAACGAAATTACTGATGAATGCTCAAGATCAAGTATGGCTTTAGACGTAGCAGACTTACAAAAGAATATTCATATTCCTTTAGTTGCTCTGTCAAATGAGATTAGGGAATGGGCACTAAAGAAGACGGCACTCTCTCTGGTTGTATGTAATTACACTTTTAGGTTATCTAAGACTCTCTGGTCCTCATTAAATAGAAAAGTAAACCACTTCTAACCTTTTCAAAAAGTTCGCCTGACTACTGGCTAGAACCTTAATCGAAGGAGAAAAAATCAGTTCAATATCTGTGCGATAGCAGCCTTAAAAATCTAGACTATAGATTGCTGCAGGACCTAGACTGTATCAGGGATGCACCACTTGCTGGCCTGATAGGCTCTCAACGGCTAGTTCGTCCATAAAGTCATTGGAATGTTTAGTGTGTAGATAGCCTTCTGCGCATCGAATGCTGTAGTTGGCTCCAGTATTTATTGCCTCAATGTTTTTGCAACATATGTAGATGTCATTGGAAGTCTCTAAAGTATCGGTTATATTACTGAGTTAATTTCTATTACTTTTCGAGAGTTTTAAACTTGTTCATGATACAAACAAATTGAAGAAGGCATAACTTTTTCATAATTCCAGAATTAAAATTCTTTTCGAAAACAAGTTTTTAAAATTTTATAGTCTTTTTGTTACTAGTATGTATGTATGTATATACAAATTTTATGGCACTAAAAACTTTGTGGTTATCTTTCTTAGAATTATTAACGATTATACTTCTTCTATCTCTATTCATTATTGTTTGCTTGCAAAATTTTGTTTTTGTTGTTATTAAATTGCAAATAAAAGTGAGAAATAAAGATAAAACGACTGACTGCATTCTGCATATGAGACCAATAAAAACCACAAGATTATACTACTGGTAAGGAGAATTGTTCTTTCTACACAACGAACATAAAAAGTATGCATGAAGCAACTTCGATTTTCATCCATTAATCCAACAAAAAACCAAACAGTTGCAAGAATCAGCAGCAAAAGTTTGATTACGAGTATCTGTGAGCAAGCAACTGATGGTAGTATGTATGTTTGTATGGACGTGTGTCATGTATCTTTTGTGCAACAGAAGAAGTTTAAACATTTTCTATCATTGCATTTCCTACTTTTTGTTAGAATGAATGTTTGTAATTATTTTTATTACATAATCACAGTTCTCTTCTCTTTAAAAAGATAAGAAAATGCAAAATATTTATGTATCATTATAATAATGATGCTATATATACTTACATATAATGTTTTCTCAAGAGTTATACAAACAAAATATATATTTCTGTTTAACCAATGACAATCTAGCAACGCCCTCTCTCTAAATTGATTTTTTTTCTGCTTTGAAGTTGGTAAGAACAGCATCTGCAATATATTCCTAATCTACATTCATACATATGTACATATGTATGTACATATATATTTTTTAACAATAATATGTTTATAATATAGTTAAAGATATCTTTATGTTTTCTGTATACATTTTCTCATGTATGTCGTCTGCCTGCCTGCGTATAATATTATTTCATAACCCATCCCATTTTATTATTTGTTGTGTTTACTTAATATCTAAGAGTATTAGATAGTATGTAGTTATGTATGTATGTATATAAAATTTGGATACATAAGGAATTGCATTTATTTATTTTCTACTTTATAATAAGTAATAAAAATTTTGTACACAAACCAATGACGGCTTTCAAATGTCATTTGCACTAATGTATTTAACATATAGTGGTGGTCAAAGCGATTGCTATAGAAATATGTTTTTTACAAAGTTAAAATTTTTTCTTCGCTTTTTTATACCCTTTACAACACATGGACAGGTTTGTCATTCCATTCGTAGTTGCTATATTCATAAAAAAGTGGTCCAATATCCAATAGCCCGCAATTTTAAAAATTGTCATGACTCAACGTGTAACTAGTTGTTAGATGACAAATAAAATTGGAACGATAGACGCTTGAGCAAAGCTTTGAACTTATTATAATTCACTGAAAATTTCGCGGCAAAACTAAAGCAATTTTAGTTCGTGATAAAGCACCTTCTCGGCCAGCTACTGTGAAACTGGTAGGAAAATTTTAGCTATTAGTACAAGTTAGTGATGTGAAGAATCGAACTTGAGGAAAACCCAGGTTTGTCCATTTCTCGTCGATCATTGGAATTGGCTTTACACCGTATTTCTGTAAAAACTTAAGTCTGCAGGCCTTTAAAAAATTCACGCCCACCGACCATCAACAACGTGGTGTCTTTGCTGTTTGGGCCCTTGAAAAACCATCATGGGTGATGAGGCCCATTACAGGCTACGTTAGCAAGTAGAATTGTCGCATACGGGGCTCGGAAACCCCAAGAATTATTATTGAAAAAGCTCTGCATTCTCAACATGTAACTATGGAGCGGTTTATGGTCTGGCGGGGTAATTCGTGCTTACTTTTGCGAAAATGAGGCTGGAGCAACCATTTCGGTGAACGAATTGCACTATCAAACGTTGATTAATGATTTTGTATGGCTGGAGGTGGAAGATATTGATGTGGGCGAAGTTTATTTTCAAGAAGACAGCGCCACTTGTCACACAAGCAACGATGTCATCGCTCTTTTGCTTGAAAACTTTCCTGTCCGTGAGATTTCTCAAAGAGGTGATCCGAGACCTTGTGATTTGACACCTTTTGGACTTTGTCTTTGCAAATAACTCACAATCGATTGTAGACCTCAAGGATGGAATTTGTGCAGTTACCGAGGACATACAACCGCAAAAATGCGAAATGGTGATGGAAATTTTCATGAAAAGAATATGGTCCTGCATGCGTAGCATTGGCGGCCATTTACCCTATATTGTTTTTAATTATCAATGACATACCCTTCAGTTTACAGTTCGTTTTTTTATATAACAAAACTAAACCTTTTACTTGAGGACTCTTCACTATAATAATAGAACTTGTGTATTTAATTAATTCGTTCCACATGACCCCTTAAGTCGTTATTGCTGAAAATTATTAGAACCAAAACAGAAGTTAGGTTTTTCTTCAATAAGAAGAGGCTGCTGGTTGGTCCATAACACAGTACAACACATGATTTTGGGACTCAATTCTGAGAATTGCACTTGAAAGTAGCCCCAAAAAACTCGTTTTGTCAAGTTTGCTGCATTAATAATTTAATGGCTATACGAATTTTTTTGTTCAAAGTGGATTTTTATCACTTTTTCTATATTTCAACGCGGTTATATATCTTAAACCGTACGTATACTTGTTGTTTTCCATATTGAAATATTCAATGTTCATCTGGTTTTAAAGTCTAACTATTATTTATTAATGCAGCCAAACTGACAAAAAGAAATGATGCAGAAGTTCTTATTTTTGGGGGCACTTTCACATGTAATTCTCAGAATTTAGTCCCAAATCAATGAGCTGAAAAATGTTGTACTGTGTAATATCCCCAACATTATTATGGTCAGACAAAGTGTGTTTCAAATAGAACTCAAAGTCAACTGCTGTTATTCGCTAAAATCATCGGATTATACATTTGCGGAATGGAATACGTGAATTCTGTGCCGTCTCACACACACTTCATCAGGTTTCATGGTGTTCAGTATTTCATTGAACTGGGTGCAGAGTTATCCTAGATAAATAGTCTCTCTATATACCGATAAAACTTAGCGTTTGTTTTTATACATAACTCCGCGGCCAGGGCGCGGCTCATCTTGAATATCCTAAAAGATCTTTGTAACGTTTAAAAGCATTAATCTTAATTTTTTTAAGAAAAGAGCCCGTCGTCGTCTTTTCGAAAAATTGTGTTAAGCGATTCTGTAACATGCACCATAAAACGTTTCCTTCAAGGACTTGAAACAAAAAATTATATAATGTAGTATTTTTACGGGAACTTAGTAATTGTGCAACGTTTCATTAGAATCGGTTGAGTAGGAGAAGTTGAAAAATAATATGTCCAATTTTAGATGAGACCAATCTGTAATTGCATTCTTAAAAAAAAGAATAAATCGACATTGCTTTATAAACGTCGGAGTTCTGAAGAATGCCGGAGTTCGAATAGAAAATAATAAGACACCATTTACACACTCGCAAATATTTAAAAAAAAACGCAGGCAAGTGCGAGGCAGACTTTGCAAAATCTTTAGTTTTTGTTGTTAAAACTGCAATAGTAATTAATGTGTACCCTGTGAGAATTTACAATGCATTCTACGCTTGACAAATAAATTTACATATGTATATATCAAAAATAACACTTACTATCTATGCACCCTATAATTTGGTTTCCTTTTCTAAGTTTTAGTATTTTGTTGTTATGTAGCCAATAGTAATACACACCTATTGAGAATCCGGAGCACAAGGTATAGTTCTATATTGAAAATAATGAATACTGTCTATACATCCTTTCATTTTTATTTTTAGTAGTTGTCCCACTACAACAGGTCTTTAAAATATATACATATCTTGTGAAAATATGAAGAGTCTGCCTATTACGTTTCACGAGACACAAGCCTGTGTCTGAGGTGGAGACGTCTTAGCCAAAACAATAGGGTTACTTTGTTATACTTTGTGTACGGAACCCTAAAAAATTTTACATACCTAAAACTTCATAGAACTTTATTTGAAAGTATTTTCAAAGCATTGCCTTCTAGACACAAATTTCGGAATTATCAGTAAATTAGTAAATTCGACACACATTTACAAAACTTACAAGTCTCCAGTCATAAAACTGGGTGTCTCTAAATACAATTAAAATCCCTAAGTACCTTCCAGAGTGGATACTTTCGCAAATTAATTGTATTAAATATAGAACTTCTAAGCAATTGGTTGCATTTGTTTGAAACTTAGAATACATAAGGAGAAGGCGTTCGCCTTTCAGCATCTTGTCTTTGATGTTGTTTAGCATAAGCACAAACGACGCTACAGTGGCTCAAATTCAACCACCTGGGGTATAAAAAACTTTCAGTGCCTTGATAACTGTGTGTAGTACAGAATAAAATGGAAAAATTGATATAACTTTTTGCTTGCCCTAAAATCAACATCTAGAAACGTTTCATTTTAGAAAACGAGCCCATAAGCTATTTTTTCACGAATTTTATTCAATGTTTTTGGCTGCAACAACGTAACATTGATTCGTTCACTCAATCCAGAATGAAATCAAAATGGTATGGAATGGTACTTTTTAAAATATTTTTATAATGCCTTTTTATCTACACTAAAATCTGTAAAAATTTCAGTAATAACATTTTAATATGATTAAATTTTACAATTAGACTACAATAAAAAATTTGGTTTAGAATGGATTCTTTTAGAATTACGAGTTGGTTAAGTAAGAATTTCTTATATTATTCACATTTATTTAAAGGAAATAATTTAAGCTTTCATATACGTTGACGCAAGCTCTAGCACATAATTGTAGTACGTAAAAGATTGATCATAAAAATAAGTTTTATTACAAGACAAATGATGCCACAAACAATAACAACAGCAACAACTAAACAAATGGTCATTGATATATGGTACTATAAGAGGACGGTCAACTGGACAGTTGAGTTAATAATGGTCAAGACTACAATTTGTTCACAATGCCGACATGTATGTTTGTACTCTTAAGTCTAAATACGATACTAACAATATGGTACTACATACATATATTTGAGTAGGTGTATTTTGTATGTGTTATGTTTGATATTGTTTGTATTTATGAGTTAAACCATAAACTAAATAGGATTCTATCTGACCATGCATGGCTGGTACTCATAGGTATCTTGCTTGCATGTATGTACATTGTACAATATACATATGTATGTGTTTTATAACAAATTGCTTTTTAACTATATGAGAATTTCACTCAGAGCTATAAAAATGGTTTTAAAACGTTTTTTTTAAGGTGTGTGAGATGGATGAAGTCGTTCGTTTAAATGGTATGGTGCTCTAACATAAAAGTTGTTGAATTTTTCTTCTTAATAAACTAATTTTTAAGCTGAATGTTTATAGAAGTTCGATGAGTTCATAGAAGTTTATGGAATCTTCGATCTACCAAGAACTGGATAGTAAAAAAATATATCCTTCCACCGCCTGCTCTTCTATTTAAATTCCAATTTTGTAATTGAAACTACGAAATTTTCGAGAGAGCCGTACTCACCCTATACAGTCTCTTTCTTTTTTATATTCGTATCTCTGCTCTTAATATAGTTTAACAGCGGATTTGTCTAACCTTACACCTGAAATACCCGTTAGAGCTAACTGTGGAACACTGATGCCGCGTATACACTCGAAAGTACCCGAATAGAACTCTTCATAAAATAACTCAGGCAAAGTCCTTCACGTTCATAAGTATTACACAGAAATTCTACAATCTTGAAGGAATATTTATTTTTTGTGGGGTAGAGAAGGGATTATTGTTTTATTTCTTCGTCTAATTAGCCGAATTGCAAATGTCTATAGATACCATACAAAACATTTTTAAGTTCCCTAGATATTTTGACTATCGTACCTTTCAAACACTTGATGACGGTACGAAACTATTTTCTTTTCTATATATTATTAAGAAACAGCGATATTCGTCTTTAATAATCGATTGTCACGAGTTTTTCTAAGCATCTGAAGGACTAGCAATTTTTGAAATTAGTCCCCCTAGAGTCCTTCCTAATCTTATGTCAATCATATTAGATGTTTTGAAATACCTAATTTATCTCCAACATATATCTTGCCTTACTGTGGGCCAGGAGAATAATAAAGCGTCTTAAATTCCTACGAGAGATGTTAAAACACATCGTTTTCTGCACTTTACTAACCAATAAAAATTATTTTTTACAATGAATTATATAGAAGGCTTTCTAAAAATAATAATGCAGTTTATTTTTTCACATTCATTTGCAAATACTTTTCATTTACACAGACAAAATTATACCTAAAAAATTGATTAAAAAGTAAAATGGGTTAAAAATATTTTCGTAATTGAATCAATTACTCATGTGATAAAAAGTAAAATTTAAGTAATTAAAAGTTAAAGTTATATGAATTGAAGTAAAATGAACTTTAACAACAATTAATTGAATATGCAGTTTTCGTAATTGAAATCGCATTTTAGTTTTTAGTTTTTTCTGTGTAGATATTGCGTGAGGATTTCTATTTTCCAAGAAATATCTACTATTGCCTAAGTACTTCAAAAGCTTCCAAGTAATTAAAACACACAAAAAAGAAGAAAGAAATTGCAGTGCGTTTGTTTAATGTAACAAACGTTAGATGAAAATACATTCCAGTGAAAAACAAATGATGTCATATATACTTATTCATACTGCAAGTTTGACTATACTAAATATTTTAATTTTATATCTTGTATTTAAACTTTTCTACATGCTTCAGCTTCATTATACTACGAGTGAGTAGTTTTTAAGGAACATGCAACATCTTCATCATCATCGTCATCAGCATCATTATGCTCGTCAGCATCATGCGTACTCGCACTAAAAGTAGTAAAATTTAGAAAATTTCATTTCGCGTAAGTCGTAAAAACTCATGTCGCAAAATTTTATGACAATATTTTTATTTGTTCTTTTGCTTGAATAAAAAGTGAAAAATAAGATGAGAAAAAAATTGTGCTGCAGCTGCTTAAACTCTTTTATTTATTTATGGGTATTTTTTTCTCTGCAAATATTTTTACTTGGAAAATGCATTTTAAAAAAGAAAAAATTCCAACAAAAAAGCCTTAAAAAAGCGATTTAAATAATATTTGAAATGTATTTACATCAAATGTTTTTTTTTATCTCAAAAAATTGTTAATATCAAGGCATATTGAACAAGTGAAATTATTAGTACAACTAGAAAAACAGATATTTTTATATCGGTTCTGTCAAAAACGTCTACAGAAAACAAATACAGAAAAATATAAAGGCACCCGTTTTGACATTCAAAGTAGAAAGCATAAGCAAGATAAAGAAATCAGCTGACGGAATGCTGCTACCTGGTTAATATAATAAAATAGAATAAATAAAATAAATAAAAATTCAAAAAATAGGCTTCCTTTAAAAATAATTTCGATACTTTCAAGTGTTTCTAAAAAAAGTCCAGCAGATGTGAAATTCTGTAAATTTTAATTTGTTAAAATCATTTGATATAAGATTAGTAAGTAACTGGCAGTGATGCTTTTTTTTAAATAATCGTCACAAAAACTTCTTCGATATGTTTTCAAACAAATTAAAAATAAATCGCTCCCTGATTGCAACGTAGCCATATCTCAAAAAACGTCGTTCGAAGACGAGTTTAAAGTTTTTATATTACACACATCGCAGTGGAAAAATAAAAAAATATTCTCCCCTCAAAAGGTGAGAGAATACGATATTTGTATGAATATTTTGCACAACATGAGGAACGATACGATGAATAATTCTGTATTATTAAAACAAAAATCATGTTTTTTGAGATATGACTACGTTGCAATAAAGGAGCGATATCTATTTATTTATTTAAATTTACATAAAACAATTTTTTACTCACATGCACAGAAAAAACTACTTACATTCAAAGAATTTTTGCATAAATAGTATGAATGAATGAATGAATTGTTCTTGTTCGGGAAACACAGGACACTGCCACCAATGATCTATTGTATGCCTTGCCAGGTGCTACAGTACATTTCCTGAGGAATCTCAAGATTGCCAGTGGTGCTAGTGTTGTCAGTTCCCAATCCTCCAATATGTGCTTGCCCAATTGGGTATATCTTCTGTGGCTTCACAGTCCTTCAGAATATGCTCTGGAGTTTCGTCCTCGTAATCAAAGCATCTGCACAGGCTATCATTCTCAAAGCCAAGTCTGTGGAGGTGTTTTCTTAGTCTACAATGGCCTGTGAGAAAGCATGTGAGCATTCTTAGGTTGTTTTTACTGATGGTCATGAGAGCTGATAAACGGTTTTTGTTATACGTTCCAATCATTAGTTTTGCATGCCTCAGTCCAGGGATATTGTACCAGTGATATTCCCTGGTACTTCTAGTCACCATTGATATATCTTCCCGGAACACAAAACGGTTCTGGTCCAACCATATCTAGCCCTTTCCTGGCCATTTTGTCTGCGTTTCCTGCCACCCCTGCGTATTCAGGAACCCAGCAGAGTGTGACCTTATTCGTCCTGCTTTGCTGATTAATCTTGCTGCGACATTCCCAAGCCAGCTTAGAGGTAAGATTGCTATTTCTTGTCCTCGGTAACCCCTGTCAAGATTAAATTGTGCACATCTATCAATGGCATAAATCTCTGATTGAAAAATGGTAGGAGTTTTCCCCAAGGACACGTAGTAGTTAATGCACGGTCCTACAACTCCCACGCCAGAGCCTGTCGGCGTTCTGGAGCCATCAGTGTACCACCTAATAGTGCCCGTTCGAAAGGAATATCGGGGTGACGATTCCCCTATCCACTCCTGTTGGGCAGTATAGTTTCAAACCTTTTGTAAATAGTATGATTCTAATATGATTTTTTCAAAATTTTTCCTTGAGATTAAGAACTTTGTAATAACATAACTTTCATTTTAATAAAAATCTTTTTGAAAATTTTAATAAAAATCGTTTTAAAAATTCTGAGTATTGAACATGGAACAACGCTTGTAAAACAAATGTAAAACATAAAATAAATAAAAAATTAAATTGTAGATTTTGTCATTACAAAATTTTAGAAATATTATTTTAGCAACTTTGTTTTTTTTTAATTCATGAATAGAAGAATAAAATCATATTATGTATTGAATAAATCGTATATCTTATTAACAAAGACTTATAACATCGTTCCATACTACTTTAAGCTTTTTTCAGTGTAAGAATATTCATATTACGAATACACTGCCAGAATAAAATAATATTAAATAACGTAAAAAAATACATTTCTTGTAAGCATTCTGAAAATTTCGTCCAATTCGGTGAATATCAATAAAAAAGAGAACTTCTTTCCATGACATGCCTATATAAAAATCATTAGAAATTATCTGAATTGACATTATTTCCGGATCAAAAATTCTGAATTTTCTAAACTATTCTTGAACATCTTGTTTTAGTGGCATGTATATCCTTAGAGTTATCAACTTCGAAAAAATTAAGAGTCAAATCCTTAACGGGAAGTTCCGACTTCAATAAAGGAAATTTTTCATTTTTTAATGTTTTCTATCTCTGAACTCCGCCATTTGTAAACCGATTTGAATTTTTCGTTTTTTATTTAAAAGAATATACTTGCAGATTGAACGCGTTTATGAATTGGCATACTCTCTTAGCACATAAACTACTATTTATTCCTTAATCCTGGTGCTAATGCTCAAGTTGTAAAAATTTCAAATTGAGTTGATTAAACGCTGCTTGTTCCTTTTAAAGGAAACAATGCATTTAAAGTTTTAGTTTGTTGTTGTTTTAGCAAAACAGCGTAAATATACAATATAAAAATGAACTGCAGTTTATTTTGCGAACATTTTTGTTGTTGAAGCATTTTGTTTTTACTCAAATAATATTTTTACGATTTTTAAATGTATGTTTTTGTTTATAAATACGATTTAGCTGCCAGTTCTTTTTATGCCACTATTTTACAGCGCATATTGTCAAATGAAATGCAAAAGGGCCAAACATAATATGTCACAATTTTTCAGTAGAGTTAAAGAACTTGATAAAATACACACTATTGTTGTTATGCACACGAATTTTTGGATTTTGTCACTAAACATGTCTGAATTAATAATGTGGTTAAAAAAAAACGTTTTTATAATCACCATATTTTGCATTTTAGCACGTTATTTAATCGTGCTGTAAAATAATGCAAAAATGTTAGCCCCCTTTTGCATTTTATGTAACGATACATCATTTTTCTTTCTTGCTGCGTTTTCTTAAGTTTTGTGTATTTAATTTAATAATAACTTTTTGTTTTGTCAAATGCTTAAATTATATTTTTTATGTAGTTTAGTTTTATATTTTTGCTTATGAACAGAGACTTTTTCATTGTTGTTCTCATTTTATGCGTGTATTAAGCTTGTCAACAATTTAACTATGCACTTGAGAGTAAATGTTTAAGTTTTTAAATCTTTCTGGAGCTTATTTGGGAGAAAAAAAAGGTCAGGGTAAACAAATGTGAATTTAAATTAAGACATAAAGTTCAAACGTTCAAACGCGATGTAAAGTAACATTTACAGTGAAGGTTAAAATATTTGCCACTGCAATGAAACTTGGATGCTTGTCGAAAAAGTTACGAATAGCTATGTGTGTGTGTGGGCAGCGTCATCAAATTTGTCAGCTTACAATCTCAAAAAAATATTTTTGTTTGATCATCATACCCGTTGGAATGAAATAGAAGAGCCAAATGCACGAACATAAATTTATGGACAAAAATATAAAGAAATCAAGTTTGAATTTTATCGCTTATGTGTAAAAAAATGACCTGACTGAGCGTGCACGACTAGAATTTTCCCGAGATCTTTTAGTGAGTTTAAGCAAGTAGTTGCTTTTTTAAATATAATCCAATACAGTAGACTTTTGCTTTTTTCTGCAACAAAACAAAGATCAGTTACTGAAAGAAAATCTTTCATTCAGTGAATGAATTTATACATTGTATCAATGAATTTCGTCATTGACAGGGAACTAATGAAGCGTTACATTATATTCATTGTATTTATGACCTTCATTTGGTTAGCTGCATCACAAATGGAATGTAACTATTTCATTCGTTCAATGAAACAGCTTCATGAGTTGTATTATTGATTTGATATTTATTATTACATACCAAAAATTAAAATGATTCATAAATTTTATGAAACTTAACTGGATTCCGTTCGTTTAAACAAAATTAAAACTAATTGAGAACACGGATTAAGGCAAAACACAAAATTTTAAATTAGTGGATTTTAGGAAGTAAATTAAAATTAATATAATATAATTTACTTAAATTAAAATTAATATAATTTAATTTACTTAAATTAAAATTAATATAATTTAATTTACTTAAACCAAAATCATTATCTAAACGTTTAAATTTTAATTTTAGGGGTTTTAAAAATTGTTTACAGAGAAGAAAAAAATTATCTAACATTTCTGTGGCTCGGACAGACGTTTATTCGCGTGATTTTTATATATTTTTATACAATTTCACAAACATGAAGAGTAAGGTAATCGATTATTCGACAATTTCCAGCTTTCGAAAAGTTCGAATATTTGAAATTTTAAAGAAACCGACACTGGTTTAAAGATTCAGAAAATCCACTTAACTGGTTTTCTTCATACAAATACTAAGAATTATCAAACTCAAAGACAGTTTATATAAAAGAATTTCATATTCTTTGTTCTTATTTTCCATATAGAGTAGTTTCCGATTTAGCGAACCTAATTGTTGTCAGGCCTGTTCGTTAAAACGAATTTTTCCTTATACCTACTACTAAATTAAAAATTAATAGGGTCATCTATTTTATTCATAACTATAAATATGTATAGTATTTTTTAATTTTATTAAAATTATAGTAATTTAAAATAAAAATTTCTTTAAAAATATGTATAAGGAAAGGAAAAATTCTTAAAAACACTGTAATACAAAAATAATTTATTAAAAAATTTGTTAAACACAGTCTGCTTATTGGAATGGACATATTTTTTTAATGGCATCTTCTTGAAGCTCTCTCAAACGCATTAAATTAAAGTTTTTATTTATTTATTAGGTCAATAGATTTTTACATCCTTACTGAATAAATATGAATAACAAATACAGAATTATGTAAAAATAATTGGTTCAACAATTTAGATATAAAGTAAGATTTCTCTTCAGTACGTCGTTACTCTCAGATATGTATATAATGTGGTAGCATTTATTGAAGTTATCACATGCGCGAGGAAATGAATAATTAATTGCTCGTGTTCAGAAGACGTGACTGTTGCGCAACCGTTGAGTGTTTAGAAACGCAGAGTTGAGTAGTTCCGCTCCACACAACAGTTGAGTATTTGCTGCCATTTTGTCCATCATAAATTTTTTTCGCTACATTTAGTCAACATGTTGTGTTTAGCTCCGCAGCTGATCAAGAGAGTTGTGTGCTTTTATATTCTTATGTAACGCCGTTTTATTAGGTGGCGACTGCAAATTAATTTGTTAAATTTTGCATTACAAATGCGATATAGTAACGAAAATAAAGAAATTAAATTAAAATATTAATTTCATTAGATATACGTCGGTTTATTATGGTGAAATATAAATACTATCGGCGCAGGTTTATAATTTTATTGAAGTATTTTGCTGTGCATTTTTGGTGGTGCAAATTTTAAAATAAAAATGGAAAATTCCTGCCAAGAAAAACTCTATTGTAAATTCTATGTTGTCCATACTTTTTAGTATAGGCTAAACTAATAAATTTAGAAAATTTAAATTATTTCTGTTGCATCACCTTTATTTCTTTTCAATTGTTTACATTAATCAGTTGTTCATTATCCAATTATTCATCAAGCCCATGGTAGAATAATAAAGGTACTGTCGAAGCGTTAACAGACTTTTTCTTGGTTCGAGTCTGCCAAAATTTTATTATGTATTACTAACACACACCCACAATGCAAATAATAAAAGCAAAAGAAACAAATTTCTTTATAGAACAGAATATGCAACCATTTTTCCATTTTTCTTTTGGGCTTTTTGACAGCTTCGAAACCTAAAAGCAGTGTTGTAGCTGTATTATTCTACCATGATCAAGCCGTTTCTAAGACGTAACTGTTTGGCTGAACAGTTGATAACAGTTTCACAAAAGTTGAGCTCAACAGCCACGTCTTATGAACCCATTATTTGCAGTAGTATTTTAATGCCAAGACTTCAAAATTGCGTATAGGTCTTACACGAATATTGAAGTTTAGTTGACAAAGTAGGAACTCTGAATCAACGTCACCACGAATCACTTAATAAAGTATGTCCATTAATATCGCTAAAAGAGTTACAAATTTTAACATCATCGGCGTACATCAGTACTTTAGAATGCAAAACAACAGTAGGAAGATCATTAATGAATAAGGTGAACAAAATTGGACCCAGGTAACATTCCCAAATTTGACCTGTTGAGTTCTTTGTGATAGATAACAGTTTAACCATTTTAAAGAAGAGTAACTAAAGCTTATAATTGATAATTTGTACAATAAAAGATTGTGGTTAACTTTATCGAACGCCTTACTAAAATCGGTGTATATCACATCAGTTTGCATTTTATTTGAAAACCTTCATTGACAATGTTCCCAAACATTAGTTGTAGTTGAGCGAAACTTATAAAAACCATATTGACATGGTGATAGAAGGGAAGAAATTTGTTACTAACATTGTTGTGCTGAACCCATTTAATACAAATTTCGATGTTCTTCGTATTTTATTTTGGGCTCTAGAATTTCAGTTTCATCAAGCACTTCATAATTTTCGGTTTGTTCATCGTTTTGTTTTACATTTGTTAGTTAAACCAAGTACAAAATAAAATATTTATTCGTAATATAAGGTACTTACTTAGTAGAAATAAAAATTTGCGTGTTCTTTAAATGCGATGTTCATTAAATGTTCATTACTGTTCGTTGAATCGGAATACTACTGTAAATAACACGACTTAAAGTGTTTCAGAAACATGAGCCCTTAATGTTAGAGTCTTTTCAATATTAAAAATCGACAGTTTCAATGAAAAAATCCTTAAATAGTAATTTTGCTAAAGCGCCAATCTGGCAGTAAATTGACAGGCATATTTTGTAAATATTGCCATACTGAAGAAATATACAAATCGCCTACATTAGAAAAATCAACAGAGAAACTGTTGTATATATTTTAATAAAATAAAACTTTGTAATTGAGAAAATTTACAAACCAGATCACACCCCGCTATTCGGCAAACGAAAGATCAATTTTATAAAACAGAAAAAAGGGTTGAAAACCCGAGTCGATGTCTCTTGATAAATTGAATTTTTTGTTCTGGGCCCGGCAAATTCTAAAATCTAGAAAAAAAGAGAAAACAAATATCTACCCATCAAAGGCAAAGAAAACGCTTCCTACAGGATATTTACATACACATATGTATGCACTTATGTACTTATAAAAATAGTTGAAATAAAAATATCTGGAATTGTATTCAAAATTTTGTTTATGTTCATTATTTTGAACTCTCGGTTATTTATCCGTCTTTTCCCGTCCCTTAAGTTTCAAATTATCGAAATTCGACTGTATGTTAAAACTAAACTGTTTTCTAATTCACAATCTTAAGCATTTTACTGCTGATCCGCCCATAAAATCTTGCTAATGCAACTGCAATTTCCCTACAGGAAAATCTAATTCTTCAAATAAAAACTATATTAATGCAAAATACCAGTTTATTTTACAAATTAAATAGAAGTTTATTTAATTCTAAAAAAAAAATAAAAATAAACTCTGCACTTATTTCATAGAAATAAGAAAGCAAGAAAAAAATCATGGTCATAAAAACCTAATATTTCTTATTTCAAATTTAAAATAAAATCCTTGAAAGCAAAACTTTTTAATAACAAAAAATATCCAAAATAAAATTAAAAAAATAAAACAAAACAAACCCTTGCAGCAAAACTGAAGAAAGGAAGAAATATTAAAGGAACCATAAAACTAAATCAACGAAAACAGCAGCAGTAGAAAAAGAAGCAAATTGTAAAAAGCAACTAAACAAAAAATTTCCCATATAAATTGTAGAAATTTGCGTAAATTTGTGCAGTTTTTATGACCCTTTTGCGAAATAATGCTTCTTTTGTTTTTAATGATTTTTGGCAAAAATGTTCATCGAACAGCAGCTATGCACATCCTTACATGCGTACTTCGTCCATAAATATGCATGGTTGATTGTTTCAAAGGAACGCCAGGCACAACGACACAGAAACACAGAAACAGTACTGATGATGAGCATGATGAAATGATGCATTCCAGTGAAAAGTCGTAAAACGTAACCACAATAAAAACAAATATATCGACAGATCACATAATACAGATAAATGCGAAATGAAGCAGCAGTCGAAGAAGAAGTTTTGTAAAAACAAAAGAAAGAAAAAATAACACACTCTAATGAAATGATATGTAAAAGAAGACCAGCATAGAAAGGACTAAATATTTCTGAAAAGTTTTTACACGCACTCATACTCAACAACATTTAATCAAACTCAATTCCAGCAGCAAAAATTTCTGTTTGATGTTGTAAAAGAGGATTTTAGTAAATACATACGTTTATAACTGAAAATGTACGAGGAGTTTCTAAAATTAAAACCATGCCTGAATATCAACATATTTTGTGAGTAAATGGATATTTACTTATTATAAAAAATTTTAATTCTTATTTCAACTGTTTCATAAAAGAGCAAGTAGTTAGGTTTAAGTTGGTTACACCCTTGTTTTCTGTCAGACCTAGCCGAAAAGAGGATGTTGCTCTTGCGATTATGTTTTAATGCGATCATTCGCGGATAGCTTTCTCATGTTGCAATGTTGAGGTAAAAAGATATATACCCGCTTAGTCTAATACTTTAAAGTGTTGTTGACTGAAGTGGTTAGCGTGTTGACTACGATGGAAATAATGAAGAACATCCAGATTTTTTCTGTCTTTTCTAATTGTTGATTGATTTTTTTAGGTGACGAAGGCATAGATGGTACTGGTCACTGAACAGTACCGTCATCAATTGATACTAATGTATCCTAATGTAATGTAAAATAATTAATAAAATGGCTATAAAGATTAACCAAAAATTTATGCGCCAAAGACAATGCAACACTGGTATAAAAAAGCAACAAAATGCGCAATAAAATAGTTCAAAATTACCTGAGTTGTTACCTCTTTTTATAAAAAAAATATTCAATAGTTTTCCTTTTTATGATGACGACGTCTAATGGGTGACCTGATTTCAATAAACCACTAAAATTGATAATACAAAGTCCATATAGAATTTAGCAAGCCTTTTATTCAAATTAAATAACGCAATCTAACTTTTCAGACCGAGCCCGAACTTCGGTAGATTTTTCAACACGAAATTTATTTATATTATACATACTCGTACATATACATATGTATGAAAATAATTTTAATCATTGTGATTTATTTATTTAATAAAAATTATTTTAACTTCTTGCTCTCTAGTATTTCGCACGGTTACATTTTTACGTATCTACGATGAGACCCGAACATGTACAAATAATTTATGCAAAGTTCGGTCTCTCGGAAAATTTTTCTGAACGCCGAACATAGATTTTCGCCGTACTCCGGCAACGAACCCGAACCTTTGGTCGGAGACTAATGATCAGTGTTGATTTTTTTTACTACGAGGGAAGTTTAACAAGTCACGTAGTTTTGAAACTATTGGCGTCACAGTTGGCGTTTACCACTTTTAAAGCTGCTTAAATATAAAATATCTGCATGTAAAATTTGTAAAAGTATTCGGACATGAACTGAAGAACATTGAATTTGCGTCAAATTGTTCACAATTAATACCCGTATTCATAAACCATTGTTAAGTAAGCTCAAAGTATGAATATTGTATAGTACAACAATTTCTAAAGTATACTTTTTATTTGACAATTGTTTTTGAATACGGTTGTAAATGCTTAAGTTTGAAGATAACCATGCTTCTTATATATCTTTTAGATCAGCCTCCGTTTCTTATGCAATTCAAATTGATGCATTTTAATTTTACAGAAAACAAAAGCAAAGCGAAGAAAAAGTAAGCAGAAACATATAAAACGGTAATATTATTTAGATACACTTCTGGTTTAGTTCAGAATCTATTTCTTTTTGTTGTTAACTTAAAAGAAACTCACACACACATAAATAGAAGGCCATAAAAAGGATGCAAACATAACATTCATTCATTCTTTAATTCATATAAATGTGTGTGAGTATGAATGTTCATTTACTTGGATGTGTGTGGTTAACACGCAAGAATTTTTTTAGTTTCGGTATTCTTTTTTATACCCTTCACCACAAGTGGAATGGATGAAAATCAGCTTGTCATTTTGTTTGCGATTTCCGCAATACTCGTATGTACTTATTGACGGGGAAGTAAATTTTGTCTACCTTTCCGACTACATATCTTAGAAAAGGATTTCCTTTAAACTTCAGATGACTTACGAACCTTTATTTTGGATGGATCGATCCATCAGGTGGTGTAATAAGTGTGTAAAATTTTTCTGTTGATATTCTCCAAAATCGATCGACAAATGAATGCATGTTTTTTTATAACTTTATTTATTTAAAGTTAGTTCGAAAAAAGATCAAAAGTAGATCGAGGGTTTTCAAATTGGGATTTTAACAACATTCGAGGGTCTCGCGAAAAGGTCTGGAAATGGCAGAATACTATTATTTACATAAAATTAATGGCCTAAAAGAGCCCGCACATATAAACATAATATGGTGCACACACCGACTAGCAGGCACGACAATTTTGTTGAACCACATGACCATTTTAGAACTCATAATCCAGCACAAAAATTTCAAAACATACAAAATCCTCCACAACTCCCATAAAACTCTAATATCTCCTCACACATTCAGTTCGAAAAACCCTTTCTTCAGACATTTTTTAATTGCAGGGTATATAAGATTCGGCATTAGCAAATATATCTCACATACTTTTCATTCATCATAAAATGCAGTTTTCAAAAATATTGTGTTTGTGTGTGCGTGTGTGTGTGCGTGAATTTATTCCCAAATATTTTATGAGTTTTTCATTACTTTTCGGTTTATGGGCTTTATCGCAAAAAGTTGCTTGTTTTCTTTAAAAACAAAAATTTTGTAGTATATTTATGCATACTATATTTTTTATTAAGGGCTTTTAAATTAGAAGAAAAAATAAAACAAACCTTTTGCCAAAAAAATGTTCATTCAATTTGTTTTTCCTAACAAAGTGTTTAAACAAGTTTCATTAATTTAGAAAACTGAATTTAAAAACTTGTATGATGGAAGCTCGACCGTAGCGGATAGAAACGGTTATTAAGTAAAATATTCCACAGAGAAAGAAAATACGAGTGGAAGCGATTACAAATTTAACAACTCTTTATTTTTACCTTTTTACTAATTACACTTCGTTAAACTATTCTATTGCGGAATTTATTTAAATTTTGAAAAAGTAAAACGTCTGGTAGCCAAATCTGTAGGTGGATGCGGCAATAATTCGAACCTCTCGACTCGTGTATATTCCCCATAAAATAGCACAAAAATGCGCCCGGGTTTTTTTCTTGATGGAGCATAGATCAGTTTATTTTATTATTTTTTGCTAATGACTGTTAAAATTTACTCAAAAATTATTTTATTTTTCAATTTATTTAGTTCTACAAAATTCTACAAAAAACTATGAATTTACGTACTTACATTGTTGTTGTGTGTGTGTTTTTTTAATAAACTTTCTTACTCAAATAACCATTGAAATGTATTTTATCTTGTACCTTTGTACTTTTATTCCCAATTGCAATATTTCCAAATTCATACGAGCAAACGAACTACAATAATTTCTTTGAACAAAAGGAACAAACATGTCTTGAATATTCAGTTTTAAACAAACTTTTGAAATAGTTTTTGTGTTTAATAAACACAAACATTATTATTTTATTCATACTTATATATATTTTTTTGCAAATAAATACATATTTGAAATGAAAGTTTTGCGGTTCTTGGTTTCAACTTGAATTAAACAAAACAAGGAAATATCTAAATTGGTTTTTGTTTGGGATAAATTTTTTGAATCAGGCAACAGTAAGAAGTTTTACTCTAACAAATAAAAGGAAATCTTATACACTTTAAGTTCCCAAAATAAATTGAAATATTTGTTAAACACCTTAAAGAAATTATGGATACTACACATGCTTCATTCAGTACGCATTTAGGCACAATTTAACTCAAGGCGTTTGAATTATGCAATTCATACAATAATGAGTGTAGCTGTGTTTTGAGTTCAAAGGAATGAGAGCGTTAAATAATTGTAGAGTTAATGACACTCGAAAAAATTTTGCAAGTTGAACAACAATTAAAGGTCTCATTTTGTAAAATGAAGCGTTGGAAAAAACTGGATTAAAAAAATATTTAGCATTTTGAATTTCTAATTTCAAACGTTTATAAACGCTTCATTTGCGAAGAAACATTTATTACAGCGCCGTTTTTGTAGTCACATATCTAGAAAATATACATACATATGTAAAAGCCACTCAGTTTTCGTTTGATTTCTATTTAAATTTTGTAGACGAGCTGGTGATATGGATTATAAAAACTACACTTAAACTAAATGTGTAAAAAGCTACTGTGATCCTGCAAAGTGTGCAGCATAAAGGACGAGGAGTACTCCAAATATGATCTAAATGCATGAAATAAAGGGGGATTCACCCATTTGTTTCGTAAAAAATTTTGTTGATTGAGAATTTTCTGTAACACGATTTGAAAAAAATGTTCCGGAATATCAAGGCTACCATATGAAATATATAAATAAAAATAGAAATCTATGACAAATTGTGTATAAAAAATTATAAAACACTTGTGCTTTTGAGAGAAATTATTTTCAACATATTTATAGAAAAAAAATATAAAAAAATAAAAGAATTGCTGTAAAACCGCTTTTGACGCACTACAATGTAACAACTCAGATCAATTTCGTCCGGACATAAATTAAAATTAAATCAATTCAAGTTGAGAGTTGTCCGAACAAAATCATTTCTCTCTCTCAAGAAGAAATACCTCAAACTACATATGAAAAAAATTTGTCTTAAGCGAAAATACGTTACATTCGATTTTTTTTGTGAAATTTAAAAATTTACAAATTTAAAAAAAAAACATCATTAGAGAACGGACTGTTTGAAGATTTACCCGAGGTGATAAAAGTAACTCTAATTAACTTCCTGAAACTGATGAGTTGAAGCAAATGCATATTAAGTAATTAAAAGTTTATTGAATTTGCAATGGCCGCCACCAGGTTTCCCAGTGAATTTGTAGCAACCGGGTAACCCATCTAACCTGACCTTATTTATATGGAGTCTTCGGAATATCATTTTCAATGGCGGATATACGGAAAGCAGTAAACTGACTTCTCTACACATACTGATCTGGAATATCTCTTATGTACTTCATGGGGTCGTAGTGGAATATTATAGAAATTACAAACCGAATGAAAAATTTATATGTGTTTTATCTGTGCGGAAGGGTATAAAAACAACATTTTGAAAACCTTTCTACTTTAAGGTGCAATCCTATTTATCAAACGTCCTACACTCATATTTTTCGAGCTGATGTTTCCAATAACTATATTAACTTAATAACACTAATTCGATTTTATTTGGGGTAGGTCAGCAATGTTCATTTCATATATTTGTATCTATGCGTGTGTAGCAATTTATACAAATAAACACACAAACATATTTATCTTTTATTGACAAAACACACATCTACTTAAAATTTCGTGGTCAACGAATGTGTCGACCACAAAGACAATAAATTATAACCAAAGTTTAGCTAAAGGCTAAAATACACAAATAACGCAATAGCAAAAAGCCAACCACTATGTTGTAGTATATGAGATGGCACTTCCTGTAGTTGGGTGTATTATTTCAACTATTATTTGTAAGAAAAGACAATGTTCCACGAGCTACCCATACGAAAACTACATGATAAAAAAGTACAGGTTATCTCAACTGGAGAAATTGATTTTCTCTATTTTCCACAGAGAATTAAAGTTTTCTCTACTGCTTTATATTCCTTTAAAGTTGTAAAGAATATAAAAATGAAATTGATATTAAGTGTATATTACACCTCTTTTGCAAACTCCCTTTTGTAAGACTCTTTACACACACTTACACACTACTGGCATACTATTTAACCTAATATTTACCCAAGTTCTTCCTGCTGCTTATTTATTTAAACGAGATTTATACGATAAACGATTAACGTTTATGACATTTTCCTTTCCTATACATGAGCGAAATGTCTGTTCGGTGGCAAAGATTAAAATAAATTTATAGTATTTATTTGATTTTCTTACCTCGTTCTTAAACACATTCATTCATTCAATCCCTTTAAACGCCATCGTGTAAGATTAAAGTTGCACGAGTATAATAAAAAATTAAAAGAAAATTTAAGGAAAGTACTTCACTTTATTGCGATTATGCGTTTAAGTACATTTGGGATGATAAGAAACTGTTATCGAAATTGAATTAAATTAATAAAACGTGAGCAAAATGAACGAACGAACGAACACACATGTTAGTTTTGGAAATTTGAAATAAAAGAATGAAAAAAGAATTGAAAAACCTTAATTCATAGTTTCATTTATTTTTATCGCAGAAAAGATTCGAAAGTAAAATTGTTTAATATTCAGGGCTGTTGTGGAATCTGAATGCTGTAACAAAAGAAATTGGTGTCATAGAAATCGGTTGCAAATTCTAATCAGAATTTTATGAGATTTTTTGTCAGAAATGAATTGATCAAATGGCGGCTGGCAGATTGAAAGTTTTCTTTTGCATTGTATTTACAAAGTCATTCCAGGAACTTTTTAATAATCTAAGCCCCAAAGAAGCCAAAAATTTACACTTTTTCTCCCACGAAAATAATAAATAAAACACTTCCTCGCAGTTTTTCGATATCTATCGATTTGCAGCGTTTGACGCAGTTTTTCAAGCTCAACAAATTTAAATAAATCCTGAAAATTGATAAGATAAGAACTTTTTGCAGTTAATAAAAAAGGCGCGTTTTGAAATTCAATTTCAAATTGCGTGAAGTCAATGTTGTTTTGTGCGTTTAAGGTCTGATTCAATTTTGAATTCATGAACTTTCAGCATCACTCTTATGATTTACTGCTGTGTTTCGAGTTGAAGGGTGTAACTTGGCTTAAAAGAAAAGAAATGGGGAGTACCCAAATACTTGACTCCTGAGCTCCAAATTATTGTAAGCGACAAAATTTTTGTAAATAATGAGTTATAAAATGTGAATTTGGCAGGAGAAGTTGTTTTATTATTTTTACAAATAAAATGTATTAAACAATTTTATATCTTTTATCAATTAATTTTTAAAATGCCATAAAATGCGACATCCTATATCGAAAGCGAGTTAAATATTCCTTTACCAGTCATTGACCAATATTCAATAACCGTATTAATGGAGAGCCGAAGGATTTATCTCGTCGGTCCGTATTACTCTCTTGCCGTAGTCGACCGAAAGCCGAAATATTTATCTCGTCGCATTACACCCGAAGTTTGATACTTCGTAATCGAACAGCTGTCATTAATTACATTAACTGCTAGTTATTCATTAGCGCTTTAATAGCGTTCTTAATAAAAAAATTAATTAATTGTGATTTAACTAATATTATAAATGTGAAAGTTTGGATGGATGGATGTTACTCAATCACGCCAGAACGTCTGAGCGGATCTGCATGAAATTTGTCACAGAGATAGAGTATAGTGTGGAATAGCACAAAGGCTACTTTTTATCCCGGTAAAATATGTGATTCTCTCGTGGGATGGATTTGTTTTTTTTTGGAGTTTTCATAGAGCAAAGGATCGACATGATTTTTTGCACAGATAGTGGTAGTTTAGAGGTCAGAAAATGACATAGGCTAATTATTATCGTCATGAAATTTTGCATCGAAGGGCTACAGCAAAGGACATACAGCCGCCAAGTGTAGTTACTAAGTTATAAAACTTTTAAATATACAAGGAATACAGAAAATGATATAGAGGAAAATTACATACTTTTTAATCGCGGGTTACACCGCGGGACGCAGCTAGTTATCCATAAATTGAAGTATAGAAATAACACTGTCCTGTGGTTACCTATATAAAAAAGGAAGTAGCTTTGAAAAGCAAGAGCTTAGTAAACAGTGACTAATAATATTCTTTCATATATTTGATGATCAATTAAGTAATTTTTTTAAGTTTTGCGAAAAAAATCTTGAATGTTAAATATTTCCTGTAATGAAAGTAAATTTCTGCAAACCAAAAAGCAAAACATCTTCTGTTCCCCTTTTCATCAAACTGATAACAATACGACTGATAATATCGCTAAGATAAACTCTTATCTCCCTGTCATTTTAACATTAATCAAAATTATCAAATCTTTTATTGAAGTTTTATTGTCATGCTACAAGCGTAAGATTAAATTTAAAATCAACCAACTTAAAGTTTTCAACTTAAGAACCTCAAGGTAAATGCAGCAGCAGCAGCAGCAGGAGTAAACAAAAAATCTAAGACCCTTTAATATAATTATGCGAATACTTCGTATAGATAACCTTCCGTTTTATAGGCTTTGGAGGTAGTAGGGGACGTGGAACTAAAACACGTCATATGCACGTTAAAATACAAATGCAACGATGATCGTAAAAATTACTGAAATGAAGGAAAAATACTTGCACAAAAATAAAAAATAAAAAAAAACTGCCAACCAAGGATATTTTTTACGATGCTACAGTCTGGCAAGCATTAGTTGAAAAGAAAAATAAGGAAAAGAAAAGTGCACTATGGGATAAAAATGCAAGGTAAATTGAAAAGAAAAAACAAATATACTTATGACTTCCAAAAAAATTCAATACCGATCGCTGTACAGAAGATATGTGATGCGATTTTAAAAGTGAATGGAATTCAAAGACCGATAAGGTTACGATGAATCTCGATTCATTTCATAAAAGATGTGATGCTCATATTTCAAAAAGTTAATTTGAAAATCTTGTTAATGGTAGAAAACCCCGATACAACAAATTTATAATAAATTTCAAAAAGGTTGACTTAAGCACAAAAGATAAATGAGGGGGCAAAGGGCACGTGAGATAAAGAGCAATGAGTAACATTGATTAATTTAACGACAGTTCGTGATGATAAATTTAAACTTTCTAAATAATTTTGAAGCACTTATATTCGTTAGAATGAGAAAAAGTTAAATTCGAAAAGTTTTTAATTGTTTTGGGTTGAACTAATTTATATGTGCATACGAATTTTATTTATGCTTATTCCAAATCAACAGTAGACCTTAAGTCATATTCTTGAAAAGTTTCAAACCTCTCATCTTGTACGTACAACTTTCAAAAATCAAACGAGAACTTCAAAAATTATAAATTATTAGGTATGAATATATAGTATTTTTCTTTACAACCTTGAGGAAAACTTTTTGAAATTATATGTATATCGCAGCGTATCTCGAATAATAAATCCACTGAAAGGTTGAAATTTACTTAAAACCGGCATTAAGCATGATCACTAGTTATGAAGGTTATGGCGTCCTCCTTTGTTTTGCTTTGTTCTGTTGCGCCGCTGTAGGTTGGAATTGATTGACATTAATGTATTTGTATATATTGAAACGATCAATTTTGGCTCAAGTTCAAACCCGAATTTACCCATTTATTTATTCTAATTTTTTTATTTTTAATTTTTATTAGAAAATTTTTTGGATAAATTCATTATTATTTTTTATTAAGAGAGTACTATATATAGAACAATTTTTATTATTCATCATACTAGCAGAACGGATCAGTACTGATTTCGAGGTCGCTACACCATCTCATCAGCGTTCTTTGTTCAATTTTACCACTTTTGACGGTGGATACTAGTGATCAGGAATATCAACTATTTAACCGTATTATTTAACAAATTAGGATACGAAAAGTACAAACTTATTCATTTTCACATGTCAAATCAATTTCGGTTAGTACGAAATCCCATCTATGATGAATAACTACTCTATATATTTATATTTTATATTTACTTATAAACATTAATTATTAATGTATTTGTTGAAATATTGTCTAATGTCCAATTCAATTCCTTCTGACTAAAATCAATTACTTGGGTTTATCATTTACTGCCTTTTTTTTAATACTAATGCCGGTAAATTCATTCAATATTTTTTACATATCAGTTTCAAAATCTATCATTAAATATATTAATTTGCAAAATTTTTGAGTTTGTCGAATATAGTAAATTAGTGGTGTGTCCGAAGTAAAGAAGCTGTAAAATTGTTAAATTTTAAATATATTGCTGTTATGTATTGAACGATAAAAATACTGCCTATAGACTTTTATTTATTGCCTGTTATGATTATTTATTTATTTTTTATGTACAGAAAAAACTGCCAATAATTTCAATATAATCTTTCATTATTGAAAAAAATTTAAAAAATATAGAGGCAGTAAATCATATGTTACTGCTTTTTTATTTTAGTCATATTAATCATTTATGAAGTGAAAACCAACTTTAATGCCTTTCTATGATGTTGTATATATTATATTTTTAAGCATTTAATAATTACTATAAAATTAGTATAATTATTTAGCTAAGAAATATCGGAATATCAGGTTTCGATTTAGATTTCTACTTGCTCTAAATTTTGTGCTTTACTGCTTTTTACCTAAGCATGACTTATTCGAAAGCAGATTGTGCTCTCTTAGTCTCTGCTCCATTGTGCATTTTTCTTCACTTACCATTCGAAGTAGTATGACAGTGTTTTATTGTTGTTAACGTCATAGTGTTAACGGCTCAAAATACATACGCAAGGAAAAAGTCACGGCATAATAACTAACAAAAATGAACTTTATATGAGTTACAATTTTACGACTCGCTTTTTTTCGAAAACAAAATTACAAGAAAAAAACTTAAAATAATAAAAATAAAAACAAAACAAAAGGAAAACTTAAAAATGAGCTACCAAGACAAAAGGTGGCGCAGCAATGCCTTGAGGAGCGGCCATTAAAAGCGAACTACAACTATTCAAACTAAATCGATGCCAATTGTTTTTAAGACTAAACTACTCTACACGGCTACCAGTTTATAGTTATTCGTCACAATCTATTTTTATTCTTTTAAAAATTTTTTGTTATTTTTCTTGTAAACTAATAAAATTCTCTTTTTGTGCATTTGAGAGCGAAACATTTACGTTTTTAATTTTTTACACTACTAGCAATTTTTATCACCAAAACGTTTTTTCACAAGTAGTCAATTCGTTAAGAAGAGATGTTTACTGGCTTAAAGCCAATTTCTGAAATTCATAGTAATCGTTTGGAAAATAGTTGAAAATTTAATTTTTGATCAAATAAAGGTTTCTTCTGAAAGCCTGTAGCGGCACAGAGAACACGTATTCCATTCAGTTGGGCTCTAATTATAGTTGAAAAACTCTGCTTTGGCTTCGCTAAACAGAGACAACAAATATTTTTACATATTGCAACTTCTTTGTGGTCCTTCCAACCGGTTTCAACGATGACGTCAACGTTCGGCTGATCGACGATCGGCTGTCTGAGCTGCTTGGAGACTCTGATGTGACAAATTGAGCTTTTGAAAATTAAACCAAAGCAAGGCGGACCCTGTGCTTTGGTTTCCATGCAATTCAAGTAGAAATAGACACTTGCAACGTGCGAAATTAACTATAATTACACACCATAAGAATTGACAATATATTTTTCATTCTACTTTGTCCACTTTGGGTGATTAAAATTATTATTGAAATTTACTGCAGTGCACCATCGCACATACACAAATATTTATCTTAAAAATAATTTTATTTATTATTGTTAGAATTTGACCAAACGTGTCGGAGTTCGGCAAAAATCTACGTTCGGTTGATTTTCTGCGTTCCGAAAAATTTTCTATATCATCAAAGATACGCAAAAAACTGGAACTGTAAAATATTAATTTAAAAAGTATAACGTTGTCTAATTGTCTTAATAAAATGTTTTTTATCCGTGTTAAATTTGTTTTTATAAAATAAATAAGAAATACCAAAATTGAAATTGTTTCTATTGAACAAAAAATAGTACGGTCAGAAAAATACGTCGATGTAAGGGTTCGGGTTCGGTCTGAAAAAGTGTGTTCAGTGGGAGGCTAATTATTATTATTATTTGATTTATTTAATTTATTTATTTTATCGACCAATATATATCGGTTTTATAGAAACTAATAAGAAGCTTTAATGGGATTGAATTAATATTTGGCACAATGTTTAATAACACGGTACTAGTAAGGTGACAAATTTTTGTTTTATTCTGATCTTAATTTCAGCTAAAATTTAATTTTTTAAATTAAGGATAAATAGCTGATTAGATAAATTTTTAAAACCCATGTTGACGTTTCCTTGCACTGATTGAAATGCAATTTGACGCAGACCTTAGGAGGATTAGTTTTAGAAATAATTATATGATTTCACTGGATTTCTCTCAAAATTTCCGCTAAACTCCAGGTGTTAAATTAAGGATATAAGGGAAGTAAGCATATTCTTAACCAATTGATGAAAAACTTATCGCAGACCTTAACTGTATGGGTTTATATAGTTATAACTTTTCTCTACATTTAAATAGAAATTTTCAGCTAAAATTTAATGTTTAAAGTCATGGATATCTGTCAGGTGTCCTTTTAATAGCATAATTTTAGAAATAGTAGTAAGTTTTCGATACCTTTTGTATAAAAATGTCTGCTATAATTTATTCGTAAAGGATATATGGCATGTTATCGCACCGATTATGGAGAAATTTATTACAGACCTCAACATATCTTAGAAATAGTAATCAGCTGTCGCTCCTTTTCAACAGTAATTGCAGCTAAATAACATTATATATGCGATGAAGGTATGTCCTTACATAAATTAAAATAAAATTTGCCACCAAACTCAATATCATAATTTTATAAATATTTAAGCGATTTCGCAATATTTTGATCATAACTGCATTTGAATTTTAATTTTTGAAACTGAGGATATATGGGAGGGAGCTTAAGAGCATAATTTTGAAAATTGCTCAAAGTTTGAATATTTGATAAGTTAGTATCAAGCATCAGCCTGCCAGAATTTTTCTGTCTGTGATAGCTCCTACAATTTTGTTAATTTGCTGTGTAAGGATTGTGTCAAGCACCCAAGGTAATTATTTTAACACCAAATGTTGGTATCCTTATTTCGTGAACTATTAACTATGCATACTTACTGATTTGTTTATGTCTCCAAGACTTCATGATGTAATAAAAATACGTTTGTTCAATTTAAAACCATTTCACATTTATTTTTTTTTTAATTAAGTTTTTCTCAAGTTTAATTTTTAATATTTTTTTGTTTGTTTTTTTTTTAAATATTATTTTATGATTTATTTATTTTTTTCTCAATACACATTTAATAAATTATATAATTAATTGTTTAGTTTTTATTGGTTTAACATTGAGTTTATTTGTTTTACAACTATAAAACGATTTTTGTTTTTTTTATTAAGAAAAATATCTATTTAGATTATTTTAAAGCTACAAATAACAAGTATTACATGTTTTAAAGACAATTATCGTTTGATTTTTATTAATTAAATAATTTTATTATTTATATGCTAAATACTACTGTGACATGTAAAATTTATGTTAATGTTAACTTTACAAATATTATATATTTACATAGATTTGTGTATCAAATTATACTAAGTTTTAACGCAATTTTTAATTTCAAATAGGAATCAAATGACAGCCAAAATTAAACTTTAAATAAAATGTTCACAACTATTTTTTTATTTTTTTTTTGTTAACAAGATCTTAAAGCAGATTTGTGTATAGCAGAGTTGAGCATTCATTTCATACCAAAATGTGTCCTAAAATCTACCAAAACCCATTTGTTTTATTAAGTTATCTCTTAATGTAAAAAATTCAAAGACTTACTATATTAAATCTTCACTATGACATTCACACTTTATTTATTGACATTGCTGTTATAATACCATTTACAACAACCTGAAAGTTTTTCACAAATATTTTTTCATAAATAAAAAGAGAGGCTTCCATGCCAGATTACAACAATCAATGTTCGAGAAACATAAATTTTATTAAGAAGCTCGTTAGTTTTCAACATAGTAGGAGTGTAGTAGATATTTTTATCTTTTTTCAAAATTATTATCATATATTCTGTTTTCTCTATTTGCGTGATCCTGTAAACAATAAAGTTTATAAGTTAGCAGGTTTTTGTGTAAGAGAGACAACGAGAGAGAGCATGATTTTCGCCTACAAACCTGGGAAGCTCTATATGGGAAGAACCTCACACTCTGTGTTAGATGCTTTATCTGCACATGTTTTTAACGTTTATATATTCATAAAAAAAATTCCTATCTAGTCCACAGTTTCAATTCGTTTCTATTTACGACATAATCGGTTATTCATGAAAACTGCAGATACTTAAGGGTCAAATAGAGTACGCAAGTGGTTTGTCAAACACACATTTTTCATTTGTAAACAGACTACACGAAAATAGTACGATTCTTGAGTAGATAATGAAGAATTAACATCATATTGTTCTTTATCTTTATGTATAAAAAATATATACAAATACAAAGTAGCTTTTGGGTGAATAATAACATTTAATTCTGTTGTTATGAGTTGTGAATAAGCTGAAAACTTTAACCCTCTAACGCCTAAGGGTGCCTTAAGGCGCTCTTCAGAAAAGTTCTACTGACTCTAAATATATATTTTCTATATTAAATAACCTTTTTTACAGTTGTTAAAAGATGAAGCGAAATATTTGTAAAAGCTTCGAAAGGTCCTAAAAGGTCTTTTTTTATCTCTTTTATGTTTAGTTTTGTCAAACACGTAAATTTGTAAGCAAAAATTGTGCAGTTACATGTCCTGTTATCAATTATATCAATTTTAGTGTTTTTGATTTCCTCGATCGTAACGATAATTTTTTTTTGGCAGATGTACTTGTTGTCTTTTAGTTAGAAGTTTGGTTTTTGTTAATATTTATTTCTAAATGCCCAAGAATGCATCAAGGCATTCATTATTTTTTTTCTCACCTGGAAAGTAAACGACTTATATAAATATATAAATATTATTTTTTTTAAATCAGAAGCCCAAAAAATACGCATAATATTTTTCCATCTTTTCTTAAGCTGGGCATTAGAAGTTTAAGCTCGTTTTTGAGTTACAACTTCCTTGCAGCAAATGGGCTATCCGTACTTTATAATAGTGACGCAAATGAATAAAATAGATAACGTTTACGAAATGACAAAATTAATTTATAAATTCTTTTTTCTCGCATATTTATTGCATTTTTAAGACGCATCCTAGAGAATATTTCTGCTTTCTCTGCTTATGACTGATATAATTTTTTTCTTTTCCAAGAATTTCAAGGCAAAACTTGAGAAAAAACAACGTACAGATAACACATAATTATCGTTATTATATGTGTCCTTATTGTATTTCAAAAATGACCGTCACCGTTGTCAACTGATTTTTTCCTTCTCCAGATAATAATAATTTACTTTATTAACGACCACAAGCCACATGCTAAGTAAAATTAGCATCTTATTAAAATTTCAAATTTTTAACATAATATTGTGCCTTAGCAAGTGTCCACCACCCACCCACTTCATCGTTAAGAAAAACTAACCTTTAAGTGGAAATTTAGGGACGATTTTCTTAACACTTGAATAAACAAATTATTGCAAATCAATAAAACAAAAAAAGAAAACGAATATCAGCAAAAACATAAAAATTCTCATCAATATAAAAGCATCTTTCGCAGACTTAACAAGACACTTCTAATTTAAATCTTTTCGAAGTCACATCGTTTGAAAAAAATTATTACATTCAATATGTTTTCAACAGCGCAAACAAGTACTGTTCGTAAATTCCATTTCATCTGGTTAATGTTCGCAGTTTTTACGATTTGGTGCCAATGTTGTTATGCCAAAATGCAGTCACCCCGCTATAACCAAACCCGGAATCCCAATACATATTGTCTGGACAAAAACGAAGAAAATATTTGGCATCCCTGTAAAAATGGCGGCTATATTGCTGAAAATCCTAATCCAAAAACTTGTAGAGATCGTTATGTGTGCTATGTGGGTCTAAATGAACCGTGCAATCGTGAAGATAAATGCGCTGATAATGGGATTTGTACTATGTGCGGCATTTGTCAGAAATGTGATAGCGCCGAGAATTGTTCGGAATTCGAGTTGTGCCCCAACATTTATGGATTTCAAACAATGAACTATATCAAACGTTTCTTGCAAAAGCGTTCTGCCAAAATAAACAGTCTATAAATTTTGGAAAAGAAGCGTAAGTGAAACAAAAATGTTTGGACAAATAGTTGTTATCAGATAATATAATATATTGCTGAACACAGACAAAATTATTTATTAATCTAAATTATAAAACTTTAATAAAGCCAGCCTTTTACAAATATTTATTAAGATGTTATTGCAAAAAATAAAATGAACATAATGTTTTATATTACAAAAAGTATTTGAAGCAACCACAAATTGTAGATAGCAATTGCTTGCAATTGTAACATGCTACATGCATCTATTAAAAAGAAATTTTGGTAGTAACGAAATAAAAATACAAAATTTTTGAGCTCGACGACAAGGTTTTCTTTTTTTATTTTCCTCGCTCCATAATTAATTTTATTTGATGGTCATAAAATTATTGTTTAACACAATTTACGTAACAAAAAAAGTTATACCCAATAGTGTGACAATGGCAATTGTGTGTGTATTTTGCTGTTGGATTGCAAAAAGCTAAAGTATTTGATATACTCAAAAGGGAAATGAATTCATCTTTACTAAATGCAAGCGAAAGCGGTTTCAAAAGTATAGATTTTCTTAATCAAACACACGCTGATTACAAGAACGGATACCTCAAAGGTTGAATTCTTAGTTTTAACCATTATTCGGTCTAATTGATTTCGATTTTAATTTTAGAAAACCTTAACTCTGCAACACTTTTTATATTTATTTAATCCTGAGACAGACTTTATTCAACGTTTTTATTTCATAGTTATGTTTTTGTTTTACCTACATGCTTCCATTTTAATTTATTTGTTTCTATTGATGTTGGACTCAAGTATCGAACCTTCGCTGCGAAATATATGCTGTAAATAACTCAGCCCCAATACCATCTAAAATAACAATAGCAAAAGGAAGTTTTGATGCGTGTCTAGGGAGGGAGAGAGCATACGATTTTCGTAGTTGCTTTACGAATTCTACGGTCTTGTTTTAAGAAATTATGGGAATGAATTTCTTAAGATGAAACAACTTTTATTTATAATTTAGAAAGATTTTTTTGCTTTATGTGTTTTTGCATAAACACTGAACTGCACTAATAAGAAATGCAGTCTGTCATTTTAATATAGACTCTTGAATATCTTCTTCTCGGAAAATGTCCCATTGTGCGCCACATAATTTCTCTAGGTTTGAAAATATTAAATATCCGCTGTGACCTAATTGTGAAAAATATGGTGACATTGCAGTTGGCTAAACGCGTTGACCATAAAGCTAATGATGATTTTGATTTTCTGATGTATACTCGTTTTAGGCTCTAGATATACTAACCTGTTACGGATTCTGTGTCGGTGAAGGACAAAAGGATCAAAATATTTGTAATTTATTGTAAAAATGTGTGGTTTTATATAAATACAACGCAATTTCATACCCCGATCGTTCAAAATTATACCTTGGTTTTTATCGATGATTTCAAAAATAATATTCATTTTTATAGAAATTCACGAGCTTGTCCGCTTTCAATGGCTGCCAAGCACGTGATACGAATGGTAATGGGCAGGGTGATGGGCTGATTTTTAATTAATTACGAGGAAAGTTCAAAAAGACAAGGGTTTTCACACTGCCCTTAACATCTTTTAAAACACAGAATAAACTAATTTTTCAAAATAAAAGTTGCTATAAAACAGGAAATTTTCAAAAGCTGTAACTTTCAGAATCCACTTATTCAAAAATTCGGTTTTTGTTTTTAAAGAACAAATGAAGTAAATGTACAAAATTCGATTAAATTTTGAAAGATCTCAATAGCCAACATCATTTATTATACTTGTTTCTTTTTACATTTTTGGTTACATTAATGAAAACTTTTTAGTATGTTTTTAGCAAATATGTTATACATTAGATATATTTATGTATACGTTTGTTTAATTACACAACTCGACAGCAAAAAAAAAACATCTTGAAGTACTCTTTCCTCTAATGGATTTTTATACGCTGAAACCAAATAAAGCAACAACACTTTTGTTGTTAACATTTTTTGGAATATCGATTTTTATCATTATTTTACATATAAAATTTTCTTGGTGTTGTTCTTAAAATATTGTATGTTGTATTATACTTCTTTAATCAATTTGTTGGTGTCTTACTTTAATTTTTTATGTTTTTGGAAATCATAAAATGTTCTAAACAATTGTTAATACGTACAAAAATATCATTCTTCTGCGTTTAATCATGTCGGTTTGACTATCAGAATATCTTTTTGGCATTGCAAGGATATTACAAATTATATCTTTTCTTATTTTATTCTTAATTCTGAATAATTTTAATGATTTTTAATTTAAGTGTAATTTTATTTTTTCACTGGAATGTCTCGGTTTCGAAGTTAGGGCATCTTAGCACAAATAATAATATTTATAAAGATTAAACTAATTTTGTACATTCAGTTGTGTTAGATATCTTGAAACAGAAGGCGACATTATTAAGCTGAAAAGAAAGATAGATTTGTGTAGATTTATATTCTTAAAATAGAATTACGACAAAACAAAAGTAAATATCGCATTATTTTAAAAGAGACCAATTAAGTTCTTTTTGTCAGATTCGAATTCAACGCACCAATAAAAGAAAAACATATTCTGCAGAAAGTTCAAATTTGTCAAGTAGTAATTCTAATGTTTTCTAAATTTTTTTATATTTAATAACAACCACAATTAGAAAATGTTTTAAAAATAGTTTAAGACCAAGTTTATATTTAGTTAGCTTACAGCCTTATGTATAACGAAAAATTGGCATGAAGTTAGCATAAATGTCGAAATTGAACGTCTCTTTAGGAGTTTGTTTTCTACAATTTGGCAATAGAAATCGGCTGAAACAATTGTCGATTTCATTTGCGTATACCAGATTTTTCCAATCGCTAATGGATAATGTTGTAATTACACGAACTTGAAATATAGATACACTCGAACCTGTCTATCGTTCATGTGCTTTTTTTTCGTACACGTTCACGAACTAAGTGTACAGCTGCACTCAAACTTGTCTATCGTTCATGAACTTTTTTGCTGTACACGAACTTAAAGTATAGCTACACTCGAACATGTATGGTTCAAGTGTGTTCCGATCGACATCTCATGTTCGGGTTAAAATAAAACACATTCATGATTGTGTTCGTCAAAGTGCAAAATTTAGAAACACATATAATTGATATGAAAATAAAAATATGTGTTGGTTGGCTTGATCTGTGTTGTTTACATTTGTGTGTATATATATTTCTGAACTCTGCTTGTCCTCAACTTTTATAGACCGCAAATAATAAAGTGCCCTGAAGACATCATCGAGGAAAATGTCCTTTATGACTAGTTGGTCAAGTGAAAATATTCGAAAACCAAAAACCAATTCGGGCTAGAATTGCAGCCAATATTTAATTTGGTTTTGATAAATGTTTGTACGAGTATTTGGATATTCTAAGTTAAGAGTTACCTTCGATATTCACGATAGAAAATCACATTATATTCCTGCAGTTAAATTAATTAAATATCTAATGTACATATGTAATTAATTTTGACACAATCTTACCTGGTTTGTACTCTAACCGCGTCTGTTCGTGAGCAATTCTATTGTAAATATTTGATTAGAAATTGGTAAATACGTAGGAAAGGAGAGTATCCGAATACGAGTTTTGTATTAAATTATAGAAGTTTTTTTCTAAAGATTGTTTCTTTGAATTTTGAAAACTTTTTTTGTGATTGATAAGAAAATGTTTCTTCTTCGTAAGAAGTGCCAAACTCTGTGTTTTAAGATAATTCATAAAAACTTTTATTTTTTGTTGTTTTTCAAATCTATATTTTTGGAAAATAAAAAAACAAACTCCGGAAACAGAGGGATGAACAGGCAAACGGACCTGCAATTAACCCGTAATAAAAAATTAAAAAAAAGAAAATAATCTGGTAACAAGTAACAAACAAAAAGGAAACATTTTGCAAATAGGTCCATAAATTGCAAAGTTTTAAAGGAAGAGACATAAAAGAGATGCAAACGAATTTATAACCTTTTCCTTTTTGTTTAATGTTGATATCTGATTTTCCCCTCTCCTGGCTCCGAGTTGTAACGATGTGCTACAATAAAGTGGATAATAAATCCTTCTTAACTTTTGTATATACTGCCGTATTAAGAAAAAGTTTGTGTTTCAATTCTATTTTAAAATAAATTTTTTTAAAAGATTTTTTTGAAAGCTCACTTTAAATTGATTTTTATTTTTGAACACGGCGGCTAGCTCCCTGTCCTATACTACGTGTCTTCTGCAGTCTCTCATAAACGATGATATAATTAATACTTTGACTGTCCATCTTGCCATTTTAAAATCCTTGAAGTTTCACTTTATGACTGCCATTTAAATTACTCTCTTGCCGTCGACAGATTTAATTTTGGTTATTAAAATACAAAATAAATTGGTCCCTGTTAAACAAGGGTTTTGATTAGCTTAGCGAAAAAAAAATTAAAAATTTCAATACATAAATTCATAGAAATTAAATTTAATGTAAGATTTTGAAGTAAGTTACCAATTTTTTTTATTAGTATTTTGCGTTTTCAATTGAGATCGTACATGTATATTTTATTAGTGTTTAAGTTTGTACTTTTTAACAACAAAAAAACCTATTAATGACTTTAAAATGTGTTTTTAGTTTTTGTTACAGCTGCGTTAGCTCTCTACTATATAAATATGTTTAATGTTAATGTTATGTAGACAAGTTATTTAAAATTTATATAATTTTTTTTAAATGTCAATTTTTTTTATCAAATTTTGTTTTTTATATATAATTATATTTATAATAGTTTATGTTAATATTAAAATAATTTCTTTAAGTGGCTGCAACCATATTTGGTTTAATTTTTCATAATTCCTGTATAAACAATAGAGCAATTTTGGTTTTTGCTTTCCTTTTACTTTGCAGTAGTAAATAAGTGATAAAGGAATTTTTTCATTGCTTGTTTTTTTTTAATTATTTTATTAACAGTTGTTAGATAAATATGTATTTAGAGGACCCGTTAATCATCCCTGTAAAGAAATATAGAGAAAATGAGAAATATTAATAGAAATCATAAATCTTTAAGAGTAGAAACAAAATAAAAATAATTTATTTGCAATAATAATTAAATATTTATTATTTATTTATTAAATGTTATAAAGACAATTACAAATTATATTGCAACTTAATTTGTTAAACACGAAGAAAAGCATTTCAATTTGTTCTTAAACAGTCTTTTTTATAAATTTAGCCATGAGTTGGTAACCGATGACACAGTCTATCACTAATGTTATATAATTTTGTTTCTAGTCTGTTAAAATAGAATTTGAGTATTTTCAAAATTTGTTCTTCATTTTCATTTATAATCTTTCCTTCATTTACTATACTTCTCTTATTAAACAATAGACGCTCTCTAGAAAACGTTTCCAATTTCCAAAATATTTGGCCGTAAAATAAATAAAAATAAAAATTTGTATATTTTTATACTTTGATCCATAAAAACAACTTTGAAATAATTTTGTTAGTTTTGTTATTTTATATGTTGACAGGACAAAAAATACGTAATCGTTACGCACAATTAAAATAAACAATTTTTTGTATTGTACGCACACATCAGTTGTGAGCACATATGCTTCCATGTTATAAACATCATAATCAGTATCGTCATAAAAAAAAATAAATATATAGAACAAAAGACCACACCACAGAGTATCGTAATTTTGAACACACAGCGAACAATAAGAAAATAACTATTAAAATACTTAAACACAATGAAAGCGATAGACGACCAGAAGGTACAAAATGAAAATTTTGTATATAAAAAACACGTGTCACTGAGTTCTTATATGCTAATCTCCTTTTAATAACCTCTTAAGTGATTTTTAATTAAATTACTCTCTTGCCGTTGCATTTTTTTTTATTTTTTTAAGTGTTCCTTGTTTAGGAGAACGCCTGCTCGGTTCACTAGTAAATTAGAAGGTAATATTTTTAATAACTAATTTTAAAACTAGAGTTTTGATAAGATACATTTGTTTCATAAAATAGCTTTAACTCTAATATCTAACATTCCAATATTTCCTATATAATGGAATATATCTAGAATAAAAATATCGTTTTGGAGGTCTGTATGATTGTTTAAGCATCTTTATCCGTTGGATTTGCTATACAACAATTGATGCTTTAAATCTCTTAATTAGTTGGCAACAGTAAAAATATTCAAAAATTTTGAGATCATACTCTTTCGTGGGATGTATGATGTATCGGGGAAAACTATGTATTATCGAAGAACTTGAAATATCAGTTGACGTTACACTACCGTTAAATACCTATCATTTATTGCTGCAGAAACCATATATTCTGGAGAGGACAATCGCTCAACATCAGAGCAACTCTAGGGGATACTTCTTAGAATCAACTAAAAGTTAAAAGTTTATCTTGGCACTGCAATATCAAAGCATATTGCTCAGGTTCCCTTTAGTAGCAACAAAATACGAGTATACAAAAAATCTACCTTTGCCTATTTAGTAAACAGAGGTAAATCGTTCAGAATTGAGGCAGCTCTAGTTGGGTACGCTTTAGGAAGATCGTACTGTAAAATGTCTATCTCTGACTATTGCTTATAAATAGATGTCAACCGCTCAATATGTGGAACTTCTAGTAGGGTGCCCTCTAGGATCAAGTAAGCGCACGAAGTCTGCCTTTGTCATTATCGCTCAACATCGATAAAACTCTACTAGGAAGCCCTTCAAGAGCAACTAGGTGTAAAAAATTTACCTCTGCAATTATCTGGGTCTCTCGGGACATTCTACTGTGCAGTGCTCATTTCAAAACACAACACATAACCTTTGTTTGGACCTCTTTTCGGCCCGCTTTGTTCATCAGGGGCTTCTGGTTATGGAAGAATTGTTGTAACCCTCTCATCACTGAGTTCCTCGCGACTGCTGTGTTTTGCTTAAACTAATTTTTTAAATCAAGATACGGTTAAAGCACACAAAAATGACCGCTCTTACTATTCCGTTCATAAAATGTCCTTCAGTAACATACTCATGCGTTTCTTCGAAAATATAGACTTGATCTTTAGTAATGCAAAATCAGGAAAATTTACTAGTTGCTCCGAGAAGACTAAACTACTAAAGAGGCCACCAAAAAAAATTCAAGACGTCAAGTACGCTTGTGAAATGGAACTTAAAGTTGGTTTATCTAAAAGCAAATCGTTCACGATTTAATTTCAAATTCGCCTTCAGTTTTCCAAAATTTTTGTTTATTATGCATTTATGCTGCTGAAGTTTGTATTGGATATTTGAAGTGTCATTAAAACTACGAAACCAATTTGGTGTTTTACTCATGTGTTTCTTGTTTGCAAAAATTCTATTTTTTGTTGAAGTGAAGTGTCTTCAAAGTTTTTATTGTACGTATTTTCTTTGTTCAATTTAAAATTTAAATCTTTAGTTGACAAAATATTTCTTACTCAACATGCACATTTTTTTGTTGCCTTTTGTCCTAATAGATACATGAAGTGATTTTCTCAAATTCAAAAGTATTTTAAGCAATCGTCAACATTAGAAACGTTATTTGGTAGAAAACGATGAGACTTTATATCAACTCTCCTTTATTTAAATTCGTTACGGATCTTTGAAAAAGATTGATGCCTTTTATAGTTGATGACACAAAAGACTTTGAATTTTTTAATTGTATATGATTTAAGGTACCTAAGGTCTAATAAAATTTTATTTATAATAACTTGAAAGAAATTAAAATGTTAAAAAAGTACAACAAGATCGCGACGATTTAAAAATATATACCACGGTATGTATGTATATTTGCTTGTATATTTACGATTTTCTCGAGTAATTCAATTTGCTAAAAAGCAAATGTTTCCATCAAAATAATATTAAAAATGTATTAAAAGGTTCCACAAGTTAGAGATGAAAATTCGTCCAACACATTACGTTATCTACGTGAAGTCAAGTCGTTAGGAATTGTCCCAGAATTTATGTTAAAAATATTTATTTATAAAAACAATGTTATAGCAATTCCGAACGAAGAAGACAAATAAAGTTTCATCTGCAGCCAAAAAACAAATTACACTATTCGTGTGCACACAACTGAACTGCGTATGTGGTCAACCTGTAGATGGCGTTATCAATTCGGTAGAGATATATTATCAACGATAGCGTTTTTGAGTGGACATCGAATGTGTCCATTAGAGTGACCGCAACTTATATGGGGCAAAAAAAATGTCGGAATCTTGTTCGTCTTAACCCGACAAAACGAATCCCCTTTCCAGATATTGGGATAGCCAAAATTTGAGCCCGATTAAACGACGGTAACACGTGCCGCTCGTCGCTCAAAATTGTAAAAAAACGAATTTTTTGGCCAAAAAGTTGACGTATTGAGCCATAACTGGAGAACGGTAAATAATAAAAACACGCACGATATCACAAAAGATAGCTTATTTTGTTCTTCAAAATTTATGTTATGAACAAAATTGTTGTAACTCTGAGTCAAACCGAGTTACGGCAGCCTTTAGCTCCGAAAACGTGACCTGGTGCCACCAGGAGCATACTTCATATATTATGTTATTATGTGATAAATTTTTAATTTTTTTGGTATATTTTAGAGTTTAAAGTAGAAATGTAATAAAAAACACAAGTAATACAGTTAAATTCAAGAACATTTTTATTTTAATATATAAAAATCAGGGATATATTCGATAATATTACATAGTTATCCAATTTATTATAGAGCTTTTGTTAAAGTACTTTTTGAAACGTCGGGATACAATGCTCGGCATTTGCTTACAACTTGCAGGACGAACAAGATTCCGACATTGATTTTTTGCGGTCATCCTAGTGTCCATTATAACACCATTGGCATTATAGAGTTAATTTAAAGTTTGAAACAACGTCATCTATTTATTCTTCTTAAATAGTTGCATGATTTTCATCGAAATCAGATTATTTGCCTGAAGATTTATTTAGTTTTTCTCAAAATCTCCTTTGCAGTGTTTGATTTATCACTCAGCTATCAAAATATTCACTATAAAGAAAACTATTTGTATTCTGTGCTAGACTGCTAAATTCTGAGACCACCCTCATACATAACTTTTTCACCTTATATTGTAAATATGAGCATCTAAAGATCTGAAGGTGAATTTGTTTTTTTTTAAGCCTCTATATTCTTGAAAATAACCTTCCTTAATGTAATTTTCATTGTCTAATAAGTTAAATATTTTTATGTTTCTATAAATTTGCTGTAGGTGGTGTCATCTGACGTCTGTAAATTTAATTTATAGTAAAAAATTAAATTTTAAATAAATAACAATTTAGTACTTCACTGCTAAAAAAATAATAATAATCAAACTTAAACTGATTTATCGCGGCGATATGCCGGAAGATATTCGCAAGTGTTTTAATTTTTTTTCCAGAATTCATTGCATTTTATTGTTTAAACACATGTTTGCTGTTCATGATTGTTTAATTGCATTTAGATGTAATTTAAAATTTTTATTTTACAACTTTTCCACATCACTTGAAAAAATTAACATTAATTTAAAACTTAATCTTTTGACTTTGTGGCAACATTGTAGCATAAAGCTTTTGTTTGACTAAGTACTTAAAAATATAATTAAAATAATCATAAAAATAATAATTATTTGTCTACTGTCTAATGATGTAAGAAATCGTTTTAATGAGTATGCACTTTGTTCTTAAAAAGTGCTAAATAATTCATGCTGGAACTTGTATTTCTTGAGCAGTCGCCCTTATGCCAATGATGTTATAATAGAAGTCGTATCATATTCTTATCAAACCAGGACCTTCTGCATATCATATTCTTGTGTAGCTTAGTAATATTTTGCCATATAATCGCAGGATAAATATATAGTAGCATATGGATATAATATAATCCAAAATTATCTTATTATGATAATTTTAATTTGTTCCTTGTTAGAACTAAAGCACATAATAAGAAATAATAAGAATAATGTGCGCATCATAAAATGTTCTACGAATATAATTTCGCTGCCAGTGTATGAATTGTTACTTTAATATTGAAAACATGTTCAGATACATAAATTGTCGCTTACGATCAAATATTACAGTCAATATTCAAAGTTGTCAACAATTTTAACAATTTGTAAATTTTACATGCAATTTTAATTTTAATATAAAAATTTTATTTACAAAATGTCGCTTACGATGGATATTGTGAAAAGTGGTGGTCGAACTCCATTTTTTGTACCGTTAAATTAAGATAACAAGTCCAATTAACTGTTGCACAAAACAACAACAAAATGAGGTTTTTTAAATTGATCCTGTGCAAGACTGGTGCCATGTTTAGGTTTCAGCAAAACCGAGAATAAATGGAACAAAGAGTACACAGAAAAAAATTTAACTCTGAAATTGCCAAAAAAATTTTTTAATCAAAAATAAAAAAGTGTTGACAAAAAATGTTGTTTAATTGACAAAATAATTAGTCAAAAATCAAACTTTGCAAAAATAAAACCAACAATTTAATTTGACAAATAATTAATCAGTCAGATCTGGCTACCGTGTGTTTTGTAATTTTTAAAATGATCATTGGTTTTTTAAAAGTTTTTCTGTAAGATAAGAGGTTTGAAAAATTTCAAAAATATGGTTTAAGGTCTACTGATGATTTGGCATTAGCACCAATGAAATGCATGTTTTTTAATTTCCAAATATTTTGTCTTTTTTATTTTACAAAATTTTTAGTCAACTTTTTTTTATTGCTTAACAAAATAAATTATTGGTTTGACAAAATTTTTAGTCAAAAATATCTTATTACCCAACAAAGAAAATTGTTGGTTTAAAAAAATATTTAATCAAATATTTTTTATTATTCAACTAAATAAATCGTTGGTTTGATAAAATTTTTAGTCAACATTTTTTTTGTCTTTGACTAAAATTTTAGTCAAGCTGCCAAAAAGTATTGTTGGAAAACTGTTCATAACTCGACAAATTTTTTTGCCAAATGATATTATTTTAGTCAAATAAAAATTTACAAATTACTTACAATTTTATTTATCAATATGACAAAAATATTTATAGGCTGGAAATTGACTAATTTTTTAATCAGATCTGCGTTTTTTTTTTAGTCAAATACGATTTTTATTTTTTTCTGTGTACTGACGACATGTGAAGCAACTTATAAAATTCATTCCACAAACCTACTTGCGTACAACCCATAAAAAAACAAACACTTCTTTGATGGCACCAAACAGAGCCATCAATCCCGATTAAAGATTGCGGACTGGTTTATGGTCTTTAGAACCTGCTTATAGTTTTCGGAACTTACGAGAATGCATCCCAAAATGTGACCTCTAGTATGTTGTCTAAGCTACCCCAAATACTTTTAAGCTTTCAACGAAAATCACAATCATTATGGCTAGTGTATCCAGCGGCCGACTCAATCGACCGCATTCTAGAAATAAGCGTTTACATAAATACATACGATAAAATACAAAAACAAAAAACATTCTCATTTCTATGCCAAAGCGAATTGGAAACAATTGCTGACGAGTGTGTAGCGTGACACAAAATAATTCCATTCTACTAATTGTCTTTGCTTCACACTTATCATTGTCACACAAATCCAAATATGTAATACAAAGGCAGAAATTTTGACAAAAGTAAAACAAAGAAAATATTTTGCACTTCTTTAGAAGTTAGTTTATGAAATTTATTTTGTAAAAGAACACGCTTAGCGTCGACAAATTTTTCGCCTGTTTTGTTTTTGTATTTTGAACTTTTTCCGCACAAAATTTATCAATGCGTTTTAGAAAATACGGCCCTACATATTTGTTCATCTGTTAGCCTTGATACTTCTTACTTTTAAAAATTAGTGTTAAACTCTTATATCGTTTTTGGCTGATTGAAATTGTTTAAATTTAAAACTTTTTTATAATAAGGTTTTAATTAGATTTTTTCTACTCAACTCTACTATTAATTATTAATGAAGTGCACTTCTCGGAAATTTGTTTATTTGTATGGATTTGTTTAATAATTATAATTTTTTTTAATATTCAACTTTGATTTGATTTCCTTGAAAATCTATAAATCAACAGCAGCCATGTTAAAATAACATTTCAAACGAAAACCACAAATTAAGCGAAAATTTTAACAAGCTGAGCGAACATTGACGTATTTGGACTTGAGGCTATGATATCACAATAAAAACATGGAAAACAAAAAAAATTAATAATCCTTAAGTGATAAAAAATGTGAAAAAACTTCTTCCCCAAAGCCGAAATTAAATAACTTCAAAGTAGGAAAAATAATGAACAATAACATTTTCGAAAAGAGATTATATGCCACAGATGATGCCATTTTAATGGCCATCACTTGAAGATAAAACAAAAGCAATAATAAATAAAAGAAGACTCACTGACAGAATTTGACTGGAGGGGGAAAGAAATGTTTTCACGTTCAACAAAAGTAACAAAAACCAAAGAAAAAACAAAAAATATGACGACAAGACATTTATGATTATTATTTTGTATATTGACTTTTATTGTTTTTTTTTTCTCTCTCTTTCTGCTAAAAACTAAAACTTCTTGCTGCTTTTTACTACTAGTTGTAAACTGCCAAAGAGTAAAAAAATGATTCAGTTATTGCAATTGGTTAGAAGAGGGGAAGCGAGCTTTAAGAAAAACGCAATTAACCGTTTGTATGACCATATTATGTTTACATTTGATTATAATTTAATAATATGATATGACTACAGCTCTATTGCTCTAAATTATGGTCACCCCAATCATGTTTTTTCTTCCAATATAAATTATTAAATTACATTGTACGAGTGTAACACAAAAAAATAAAAAATTTCTAATGATTGATTCTGGTAAAGGACAAAAAAAAAAGTGTACCGGCGTTTTGAAAGTTTACACACCTGTGATTTATTTTACGGGGAGTTAAAGTACCACCCTCCCCAAACATCGGCATAGAAAATCTTGTGATATATGTATATGCTTAAGGTAAATGGTGTGTTCAGCACTTTCGTGTAAAACACGTGTCATTTTTCGATAAAGGGACAAACAAGACCCATACATTGCAGATATAGAGGGCCAAAAAAGTTCACAAAAATATTTGACTGAAGATTCTAAAGGGTGTTTTTATTGAGGTATAGAACTTTAAGTTGGCATCACTTTTTTAACTGGCGGCCATTTTGTCAGCTGTCAAGTGATTAATATATAGTTTGGTTTGCCATTTCATCATGAACAGGTTGACAAAAGAACAACGCTTGCAAATCGTGCAAATTTATTTCGAAAATAATGGTTCAGTTCGCGAAGTTTACCGCAAGCTCCGTCCATTTTATGGTCGACATAATCGTCCATCAGAGCAATTAATTCGGTTAACCAATGGATCGTTTTCGCACTACGTTTACTCTATGTGATGATACGCATCCGCAGAGACGTCGAACAGTGCGCACCGAAGAAACAATTGCCGCTGTAGAGCAAAGTGTTGAAGAGGACCCGAATGAATCGATTCGCCACCGTGCACAGCAATTGGAGCTTTGTCCATCAACTTTATGGAAGATTTTGCGCAAAGATCTTGGCTTGCGACCTTACAAGATCCAGCTTGTGCAAGAATTAAAGCCGCGAGACCATGCAATGCGTCGTGATTTTGGTGTATGGGCCGAAAATGAGATTGATCTCGATGCTGATTTTCATCGCAAAATTTTGTTCAGTGATGAGGCTCATTTTTGGTTGAATGGCTACGTCAACAAGCAAAATTGCCGCATTTGGAGTGAAGAGAATCCACATGAGACCCTTGAGACGCCATTACATCCACAAAAACTGACTGTTTGGTGTGCTCTATGGGCTGGTGGAGTCATTGGGCCATACTTCTTCCGAAATAATGCTGGAGAGTCAGTAACCGTTAATGGAGACCGGTATAGAGCCATGATAACCGACTATTTTGTTCCCGAATTGGATGGCATGAATGTGGATGAGTTGTGGTTCCAACAAGACGGCGCTACATGCCACACAGCGCACGTCACAATCGATTTATTGAAGGAAACATTCGATGAGCGCATAATTTCGCGGAATGGACCTGTCAATTGGCCACCAAGATCGTGTGATTTGACACCATTGGATTATTTTCTTTGGGGATATGTGAAGTCGCTCGTCTACGCCAACAAACCAGAAACGTTAGGGGACTTGGAAGCCAACATTCGTGGCGTTATTGCCAACATACGGCCCCATATGCTCGAAAAAGTGGTTGAAAATTGGACCTGTAGAATTGGCTTTATTCGAGCCAGCCGCGGCGGCCACATGCCCGAAATCATATTTAAACATTAATGGCATAAAATTATCCTTCCAATAAAGCCAAATTGATGGACATTAAAACGATTTTCTTGTGTTTTATTTCAATTCGAAGTTCTATACCTCTAAAAAAAACACCCGATACTATAAGTCTCTCAATACACCAACACCCAAAATTCAACTTGAACGTTAGAAAAAAATCAAAACTGGATATTCTGAATTCTGGATATTCATCCTCAAACAAATTTTAAGTTATAATTTATGTTCAAGTTTTATTATAAGCTTTGGTGTATTGAGTGACTTATAGTCGAACTTTAAGGCAAATATTTTTGCGCATTACTTGAACTCTCTAACTCTTCACTGTCTTCTTTGTCACTTGCTTGAGAAGGCTCAGGAAATCCCCTCAAACAGAGATATAGCGGGTTGATATATCCCACAAAAGTATTTGTCAATTTGTAAAATTTTACTACGCTCGATTCAATACATCAAAGCTCAAAATGCACGTGAAAACCAGATATAATTCAAAACTTAAAATGTGTTTAAGGGTTAATTTCGTACTTATTTTGACATTTAGCCTTTGACTTATTTCTCTTGTTCAAATTGAGATTAGAGCCTTCGTATTTTTTTAAAGAAATATTTATCGCAGGCTTTTTGGCAATTTTTCAAGAAAGGGGCCAAAAAAGAGTTACAGGGCTACGATGTTCTACAAAACATTTTCTCGTGGTGTTTTATATGAAAGTGCTGAATAAGTTTCCAGATTTCCTATGAATATTCACTATAAGAATGTGGGCGTGTTTAAGTTTCCCATAAAATAAATTATAGACAGACGGAAACTTTCAAATTGCCGATGCTCGAAGATTTTTTTAGGTGCCCTCTGCCAGAATGAGTCTCTATTATTAATTATTAATGAGTCTAAGTTATTTACAAGAATAATATACAGACATATTTGGGCGTAATGACAAACTTTCCAAAAATGGCTCAAAACTAAAATAAGATCACAAAAATATGTGAAGAAGTTTATAACACATAATTTGTTTGGCATGCTTCTTTTAAAGCAGACATAGTATACGAAGCACTTTCACACGCTGTTTTGAAAAGCTAAAATGTTCAGAAGCCGAAATTGTAATTTCTGTAAATTCTTTAGTTTTGTTTCAATTTCGATTGAACTAGTTAAACAGTAGTTCGCTATATATTCATTTAAACAAAACATACCCCTCAATGGGTTACTTGCAAAATCCCCCGAAGTAAAAGTTGTTTCTCTTAACCGTCATTATACTGCTGATGATGTTGAATAGCATCATGCTTCTTAGGTGAATAATAAAACTTTAGTTCTTTTTTCACTTTTTTATGTGTCTTTGCAAAATAAAACAGTTGAACAATAGTTGAAACCTCTTGATAGATGTGCATATAAGAAATACAAACTACCACAACATTGATATGACTGCGAGTATCACCGTAATCCATAAAACCTCTTCTAAATTGTATGTGATATTAATGATCGTATAATTTCCATTGAGAACTTAAGTTGATGTTGTTCTTGCTGTTTATTTGTATTCAAAATGATAAAATATTAAAGATAATGCTCATTCGTGTATTATTATGCGAGTTAAGATGCTTCGTATTTCTTGTTTGTTCTCATTTGGGGAAGATAAAAAAGATGCGTTAAAATTCAAGATGTTTTTATAAAGAAGAGTATTTTGTTTATGATAGCAATTAATAGACATACAAACCGAGAAAAGTTGTTATGCGATTAAAAATAATTATAAGAGAGGGAGTAGAGTGGACTGAAAAAGTTTTCATATCTTTAATTAAGAGCCTGGGGCAGTTGTTACATTTTAAAGATAAGCATTTTTATTATTTTCTTTTTTTCAAGAAACAGAAACTGAAAAATTTTTGGCATGACCGACGCCCAACTAAGAAATAGTCTAGCACACAATTCATTAGTCTAAATTTTCCAATTTCAAAAAGTACCATACGAACTTATTACAGAAATACATATGAAAATACTATACAAACGGTGATTCGTTTGAGACTCATAAATCTGATTTTTATTTCGAACTAAGTTGGTTTTTAATCCTCGTAACATTTTATAAGATACTCAGCAAAGAAAAAAAATTTTCTTACATAAAAAATATGATTATCAACAACTCAAACAAAATTTTTTTTATTAATTCCTTTTTAATGCTTTACTTCTGTGTTTTTTGGTCTTATTAATATTTTTATTAATTTAATTACAATGCTGAAAACTTTTAAGAAAAAAGTAAGAGCAAGATTCAGTAAGAAAAAGTTGGATTTGATAAAAAAATTAATTAGATGCAAACATATCAGGAAATTTATGGTATTAACTCAACAGTTTAATTAAAAGCATTTAAAAATAATTTTTTTCAATTAAAAATATTTCATTAAGTAAAAATTCAGTTGCATTAATTTATAAAATTCAAATAAAAAGATAGTTGAAATACATATTTTTTTAAAAATTCAATGAAAAAAATTTGTTTATATATTCTTAAGAAAGCAATTAAATAAATTAACTAAAATAAATTAAAGGAGTTAATAAAAAACCCTTTAATTTTAAAACCGAATCAAAATTAATTGAATTAATTGTCAAAAATATTGAAATACTTTGATTTCCAAAACATTGTGGCATAATTTATTAAAATGGAGGATAAATAAACAAACACACAAATAATATGTAATAATTCAAAATCAGTAAAAAACAAAACGTCGATTCTATTAAAATATTAATTGCAAAATATTGTTCTACCGAGCAAAAAATAGAGAAATACTTTTTTCTATGTAGTTGTGTAGTCTACTTAGCATATCGTCGTACGGAAGTATATCACAAAATAAGAAAAAAACAAATAAGATAAGAACGCTTCTTCTAAAAACTAAAGAGTTGACAAATCAAACCTGACGTGTGATCTAGGTCTAAGATTCTGAACTTGTGCTCCGAAACTACTGCAACTTGGGATCATCCAATAATTGTTTTTGTATATAATATTAAAACTTTAAACTCGATTTCCGAAAGAAAATTTTTTCGGAGATACGTGAAGATAACTTCGGCACGACGATATGTTGATTTCAGTTGATTTCTTGTATTCTTTTAGTATAGAAAATTATTTTTTTCGAAGAAAATAATTTTATATTTTTATTTATATATAAAGGGTCCGCCATCTAACGTTTTTTTCGTGAATGGTAACACTTAGCTCATGTCTGATTTGACAGATAATTAGTTTTATCCTTTCGCTGAACGAATATGGTTGTGTTACGCTTGAACAATGCGATCGACTTACAGAAGATGCCGATTTTGCCAAAAAAATCATCTTTTCAGATGAAGCTCATTTTGATCTTGGCGGGTATGTAAACAAGCAAAATTGTCGCATTTGGTGCACAGAAAACCCGCACGCATACATTGAAAACCCGACGCACCTAAAACGAGTCACTATTTGATGCGGATTTTGGTCCAGAGGCATAATTGGGCCATTTTTCTTCGAAAATGAGCAAGAAGTGGCCGTTACGGTCTACGGCGATCGTTATCGGAGGATATTGGCAACATTTGGTTTCAACAGGACGGCGCTACGTGCCACACTCGATGTTTTGCGCCCTGTTTTTGAAGATCGCATTATCAGCCGCAGAGCTGATGTCGTTTGGCCACCTCGGAGCTGCGATTTGACACCGTTGGACTATTATTTGTGGGGTGCCGTCAAATGTAAGTGTTACGCCGACAAGCCAGAGATAATTGACGCTTTAAAGGACAATATTCGTGAAGGCATTGGTGAAATACAGCTGCACACAATCGATAATGTGCTTAAAAATTGGACCGATCGTGTAGGCTACTGCATGGCCAGCCGAGGCAGCCATTTGAATGAAATTATTTTTCATTATTAACCGAAAGGATTGTACTTTCAAATAAAAAAAGAAATTTGAGAAAATATTTAGTAGTTTTTTATATCATTTTAAGAAAAAAAGTTATCTGGCGGACCCTTTATATTTTATATAAATTAGATTTTTTATTCTAATGTCTGTATATTTTTTTAAGAAAGCTTTGGATTTTAATTTGCATATTTTCGAAATATACTCATTTTGAGCTTAAACACTAATGTCTGCTAGGACTTATAGGTCCATCTTATTAACTTCGTACCGGCAAAACAAACTTATTGCTTTCTTCCTCTTGTTCCTGATTAATAAAAATAATGTTACACGTCTTAGAAATGCTTAAGTAAACAAATACACACAAATATTACCTAAATCGAAACATTAATTCTTTGATTTAATTTACAACTTTTTACTTTCAAGTGCTGTTCATCTTTAAAAATCGGCAATAAAAATATAGAGATTGTTGTCGATTTTTTAATGACTTGCGTCATTTCCTTTTAACAATTATACAACTCTTAACTTGTATTCCCTCAAAGTAACTCCAGAATTATATGCGTTTCTTTTTTAATTGTAACTCGAACTGCATTACAATAATTACAGATCCTTTAAATGATTTTCTTTTTATTTAAACTAACACAAACTCGCACATCAAATTAAATTTAGCAACAAACTATAAATATTTTATTTTTTAAGCTGAATTTCGTATCTCTTCTTGGAGGGTTTTAAGGATCTTAACCATGTGGGCTGTTTCAAAGCCATTATAATGGTTGGTCATAACGATTAAATTCATTTTGGGCCATAAACTTAAATTCAATGCACCTGAGGAACTGCTGCAGACTTTTTCCCCTACTTTTTTTAACTACTTTTAGAAGCAAGTTGTAACCAAAACCTTAAGTATTCTTTCCCAACATGTGCGTCTGCCAAATATATAAATACAATAAATGAAATGAGTTGAACTAATAAAATTGAAACTGCAAATGAAAATAAAGCTTAAGCTTATAAGACGCATGAACAGCTAAAATACCTAAGAAAAAAATAGCACTTAAAATGTTTAAGGATGAAAAAAGAACGAATTGTGAAATAAGCACAGAAGACCTAAAAGTACCATGAAATACTTACAAAAAAGAACTTACAATCAGTCGGACAGGTGATTAAAACAAGTTTGAAATCAAATATAAATTTTATGGTTTAAATAAATAAATGAATGAATAAAAAGAACCTGTAACAAAATTTAAATAAAAAAATTAGCAAGAAAAATACACTTATCCCTCAGAATATTGTCTTTCGGTTTTTATTGCACAACCAAGAAAAGTACAACCGTACTGTGTAATATTGCGGCAACATTGTTTAATGTCTTAATAACTTTTTCAAATTGAGAATAATTGTAACATATTTCATTTCAAAGTATGGTGCCATTTATTATATATGTAGGTTGCGGCGAAGGATAAGAACAATAAAATATTCAACGATATTGTATAATGTATGGGCCGCTTTAAAAGCTATTAAAAGCATACAATTTTTTTTACATACAATTTATTTAAAATATTTACAGAATTTGTTTATAAAGTCACTTCTTTGTGCGATTTTACCGCATTGTTTTTCATTTCGATTTTCATGATTTCAAAAGGAATGTATTATTTATTATGTAAATTGAGGGATAAGTGTATATATTTTATTGTAAATAAGATCATTGGATTCAAATGAGTACGCTTTACTTAGTATGTATGTGTATACGAATGCAGATTAAAAATAAGAAACATCAATGTACGATGTCACAGAAAATAAAGTGAACACTAGAATTGTCAAGCTTAAATTCTTGCGATTTCTTATCTATAATTTTTTGGTTCGACCAGGCAGGACTCATCAAATAAGGAAAATTTTAAAAAGAATGATAATTGAGTAGTATTTGTGGACAATGAATTTGAAGCTTCCAGCATCAAAAGTTATATGGAAAAACTTTGTACGTAATTTTTTCCTAAATACGAATTTCACAAATCGATGTGATGAAAAACGTACTGGATGTAAAAACTTGCGGGTAAGGGGAAAAACTCCGCTAATATCATTGAAGTACATTCCACTTTAATAAGCCAAGAAAAAAATTAGCTTCCGAGGAAGTCAATGCGATATAAGATCCGGAAATGGTGTATCGGATAATTTCTACTGATTTTTACAGAGGCTTGGCATTGCAAGAACATCTCTTTTTTAGCTGCCTATCGTATACACATTTTCTCAGAATATATTACTCATTGTAAAGTATATATGAAATCACCCTCAATACTATCGGTTTTATGTTCAAAACGGATAGTAATTATAGATTGAACATAAAACCGATAAGATTGAAATTCATCACACAAAGTGAATATGGACATAATTTTCGTGGCGATGATCAAATTATCTTTTATAAATATTTTGTATTTTAACAATCATCATAATAAAATGTGCAATGTGGTTGCAAATATCAAAACCAATGTTTAAAAATATCAAAACCAAATGGTTATGCAGATATTTTTTCACTCTTTTTTTAAATTTTCCTATTACACAGAGTATCAAATATCATTTCTGAAAGAAATTTATCGTATATGATTTTGAAAACGTCTGGAGAGCCATTATTACTTTTGAAATCACATGTGATTTGAAAAATGTGATTTTCAGAACATGCCTGTATAATTGCATCTTGAAACTTTTATCACATTTTGTAATATAGAATAATATTTAATTGTGATGTGTATTAATTAATTATCAAATTATTTTTCAACTTGAAGTCTAAACAACAAACTCTGAATTTCACTTTATTTATTTTTATTTGATATTAATTTTCGTAATATTTCGATCAACATCGTTGATCCTTCGTTGCCGAAGCTGAACGATAATTTAATAATAGCATTATACTTTTATACGTAACTACTTTTACAGTTATTGTGTCTATTTTTCTTGTCACCCTGTCTTAAAAAAATGTCAACAAAACTCATATTAATTAATTTCAAAATGTTGCACACAATTAAATAAATAAATAAATCATTCCAAGTAATGACCTAGAAATTGTTGTCCCGGTCTAAAACAGCTGCTTTTCTCTATAACTGAATTGGTGAATAAGTTGTTTTTAAAATAAAGCATTTAACTTAATGGAAATTTTGAATTCCTAAATTAACATTATGCTGATGAGATAAAACGCATCGAAAGATATTAGTAGTGGTAACTGAAGTAAGTTGAACTTTAAATATTCAAAATAATTTGTATTCTACCGAAAGTGTATGCTTATTTCACATCACCTTATTTCCGATATTGTATTTTACAATCATCCGTACGTTCTATAATATGACTGTGGAGGACATTACATTGCAATGATAATGATTGCAATTGTCTCCATTTGCGTATAATGACTATAAGTATAACTGAATTAGGCAAGGAAGTGACAAAACAAACACAACTTGTTTAATATATGTATGGTTGGGTAGATACTTACTGTCCAGTGTCCTTTTTAGACAATACGTTTATCACCAGTGTTTGCTGATTTCTAGCTGTCGACTTTTCTTTTAGAAAGAAGAAAAGCAACTAATGATTATCATTAGAGAAAGGAGAGTGTAGAGAGGACAAATGGTGAAATGAAAAAGTCAAATTCTTTTACTTCTGTTCTCACCACTGAGTCTTTAGTGTTAATTTAATATAAAAGGCTTAAAAAACTCTGTGATTTGATATGGAATACCTCATATATAAGCACATGCAGACTACTAGAAAAATTTACGATTCTTTATAAACTATTTTAACTAGTGTGGTGGAATACAAAATATGTTGTGGCCTTTCTGCAGAATTTCAATGTACAAAAATTAATTATAGTTTATTTGTTTTGTATAAATTGCATATAATTGTAAAATATGAAAAAAAAAGAATTAAAAACAAGCAGACATAATAAACAAACTAATTTATAAAGGTGTCTAATTAAATGTAAAATATTTTTAATATGAACAAAATAAAAGATATAAATTAAGAATGTTATACTCACACGTGCAAAACACCAGAAGCTGCCGCCGCTGCCACAGCAGCTGCCGTTGTTGCATTTAATTTACTATGATATTGCTACGTAGCTGCGGCGGCAGCTGCCGCTGCTGCTGCTGCGGCTATAACTCCAGAGGCCGGTGTTGTTGTTGTCGGTGTTGGTGTCGAGGTAGCCGTTATAGATTCACCTATACTACTACCCGATCGACTTATTTTGGACGGACTCGGTGATCTCCGACAGCTGAGGGGTAGCGGTTGTTCGGGAGTTGCTGCTGAATGGGGTGGTATTATGGCAGCAAAATGTGGATTTGGCAATTCAGTCAAAATGGCTCGACCAAATTGTATGGATGGATAAGCCCAATATGCTGATGGTAATAATCGTTGATAGTTATAGTAGGTTTGTGTTAGTTGATGCCATTGTTCTGTAGCTGTTGTTTAACAGGGTTGAGGAAGGAAGATTGATAAAAAAAATAAATTTATTAATTTTTGATCGCAAATAATTCGTTTTAAAATACATAGTTTAAAACATAATTAAAATAATTTTTCAATAAATTAGTTTCAGAACTGAAAACACTTTCATAGAGTTTCTCGCTAAATATTATAAGAATTTTTTTTATAATTAATATATATAAGTAGTTATCGAATTTATATTCTGAAAGGGATTGTTTGGCTGAAGTTTGCATCGGAGTTTACACATTTCGTTTTTTTTAATTTTAAGAAATTTTTTATAATTTTTTATAATTTTTTTAATTAATAGGAAAAATGTGTTTATGCTATGATATGTCTAAGACAAATTGATTTGTTTTTTTATTTTTTCCTTAAACGTTTTTCATTAAAATTTGGCAATTATTCAATTAAAAATGTTTGCAAATAAAGCCAAAAAAAATTAATTGCTTACGACCATATAACATATTTCTGTTTTAAAATTGTCTACATTAACAACTAAAATTACAAATTAATTTAAATAAGCATTTAATATAAGTATAACAAATTTAAAACATACTCGTATATAATTAAAACTATTATTCAAATTAAATGTAGTACAAGAATTTTTTAGTAAATGGTGCTAAACAGATCTTTTAAAATTACGTTTGAAAAAGCTTTATTATCATACAAAACTGTATTTGACCTAAACTTTTCTTTCTTAAACTGCATTACTATTGTGCAACATATATCTATGTATCTACTAATGTTTAATTTATAAGATCAAGGATATGTGGGAGTTAGGCATATACTTGCAGTGATTGCAACAGTATCATTTTTGAAGCATTGACCAATTTTTACAGCAGTTTGATCATAATTGTAGCAAAAATTAAATTTTTGAAGTTAAGGCTTAATTGCATTTATGCATATTTTTGCACCGACTGAAATTTGATTTGTTACAGAATTCAGCAGCATTAGTTTAGGATTATCTATCGGTTCAGATCATAATTATTGCTATTTTTTTAAATTAAGTATATATGGGAGATAGGCATGTCCTTACACAGTTTCAGTTATGTTCACGAATTTTTTCTACATTTTGATTTCCACAGTGATAAAGCTTAATTTTGGCAAAAGTTATTAATTTTCACTCTGTTCTTAACATAATTGAAGCAAAAATTTAATTTTTGAAATTAAGAATATATGGAAGACATGCATGCATTCGCACCAATTACATAAAATTTGTTACTGAACTTCGAAGAGGCTGACCACATTGATGATCATAATTATTGTTAAAATTAAACTTTTTAAAGTTAAGGACATATGGGAGGTACGTCCTTACAAGAAATTGGAATTAAAATTTACCACAGAATTTAACAGTGTAGTTTTAGTTTTTTTTCTGCATTTTGATCATAATTATGGCTCAAATTTAATTTTTAACATTAAGGACATGTCCTTGCACCTATTAAAAATAATGTTTCTACAGTGCTTAACATCATAATTTTAGAAATATTTAATAATTTTTACTACAATCTGGTCGTAATTGTAGGTCATATTAAATTTACACCGATTTTCTTTAAACATCAAGGTCTCCCAAAAAAAAAAACACCGCTGTTTATATAGACTTAGCGAATATCTCTATCTACATCTGAAAATCTCCACTGTTTGGGTTTTCTTGGGTAGCTCAGATAGCTATGAGATGTAATTTATTTCTTAAAATTGTTTAGGATATTTAAAAATTGCAAAAATAACCTCGTGAGGATCGGACCAATAAAATTAATTTAAGCATTTATTTATTTTTGTTTATCCGCAAAACCACTATAGTTTTTGGTTGAAAAATTGTCAGCATGTATAAAAACAAAAATAACATCAGTTGCATTTAATAAATATTAAACAAGAAAAAAGAGAATTTTTAGCCAAAAATGTTTCCATTTATAATTGAAAATATTTCATATGATTTTTTCCTTTGTTTAATATTAAAACAAACAATATTTTGTGTACGCTTTTGTCATCAATTGTGTTAATCGGATTTTGGCCAGACTTATAATTTATATATAAAATAAATATACATAAAAATCAAAAATATCCCAAATGGATTCGGTCATTTAAAAATTAACAATTGTTGGCATTTTTCCACGTTATTTTCATCAAGTTAAAAAATAAAAATAAACCAAATATAACAACTCCAAACGGTAGTAAAAATAAACTTTGTTTTATGACTTTTTCCATTTTAACAAGTTTTTATTATTTTCTACTTTTTGCTTTATATTTTTGGCTTATTTCTTAATTTTATTACCAAAAGGATTTCAAATGTTAAACCAAATCGTAAGTTGTGTTGATTGCATCGCATTGCTAAACTAAAATTACCTGCCCCAACTTTAATTCCCATATAAAATGCTCTGGAACACGTAATTTGTGAAAAAGCCAGAAAAAAATAACGTTGGAAAATACAATTTTTACAATAGTGTTTTATTTTTGTGTTGCTTTTTAAGTTTTAACTACCGATATTTTACGACTCTCGTCTAAATACGGACAGTTTGCTTTTGAAAGAGTCATATGATGCACAGATATATCTGTGCTGGTCGTAAAATTTGCTTAATGTTTAGAGTTTGCTAATAATAACAAAAAGAAATAATATATCAACCAACATCTTTTTTTGCTTGTTAAAAGAGTTAAAAATTGAAATTTCTCTATTGTCTGATTTGCACAGGTAAAACTAAGTAAAACTAAAAGTATTTAATACCGAAGTGCCAGTGAGCAACATTTAATTTAGCCTTCTCAAAAGTTAATCCTGGATTAACGAGAATGAGTGTTTGGACAGAAAAGTATTTATAATCAGACAAATTTTCTGATTTCTTTTGAAAAATATAACTTAGTTAAATTATTTCATTGATGAAACGCTTTGATTTTGCACACAAGAGTAACAAGTAATTGTTATAGGTTTTTTTGAATCAAAAATAATCTTAAAAATCTTGCTTTAATTTTTTCTGTCAATAATAACAGTTGGAAATTTACTCATAATTTTCTAATCAAACATTAAACGTGAAATCGTAATTTTACTCTCCGATCTTATTTTGGGGGAGTATAAAAAGTGCTCAAAGCTAAACGAAAAGAACTACTACCACTTTCAAAGTTTACTTATTTTTATTAGATACATTCTTATAATTATAAGAAAGTTTTTTTTTTCTTAATTCCTTTATAGATTTCCACAAATTAGATAAACCTTGAATTTAATTACAATATAACCAAATATGATGTCTTGCTGATCACTGCTGTGTACATTTTTAGTTTAGTTATCATAAAAATTTACTTAAATAATTCTTGTTTTCTTCGTCTAATTTTTATTTTACAGCCAATTGGGTGTGTTTCTAGACGTATTCCCATTTAAAATAATAATAAAAAGAATTTTATATGTGATTTTTGCAATTTTTTCTTCCACAGTTTGCAATTTTTATTGCCGTTGATTTCTGCGCTATAAAAACGATTTCTTAGCTATAATTCTTTTCAGGCAAAATGAATGAAGAGACAACAAAATGGGAAGGGAATGAAAAGATTTTCTTCACTTCAAATTGTATACTAAATAGGTTGCATGATGTGCCATTATTCTGCAAGGCACTCAACCGAAAAGCTGGAAGAGAAAAATCGCAAGGTACGGGAATAAGGTAACAGGCTGCAGACTGACTGAGCGATACTGTAGTTGAAGTTATTAAAATTATCGAAACAGAATGAAAAAAAAATGGTGACGTTAGTAAATTAAATTTTTTTTCATCACACGCAAGGAAAACACATGAGAGAAGCATGCTATAATTGAATTATATGTTTGTAACAGTATTGTAATTTTTCCAGCACAAAAATAGGACCGCATAGAAAATAGGACGGATTTTTCCCAATTTGTGTTTTGTTTGCTTAAAAATTCTCTATTTACGTTTTTAAAATCCACTAAATAGAAAATGTCTATTAAAGAAAAGAAATACTGATTTTGTAGCTTAAAAAGTTAGACACTAATATTTGTTTTTTTCTTCTGCGATATCCTTCTACGCTTCTATTATTTTAATATTTGCATAGGCTTTTCCAGTCGCTACTGAAATACCAAAGCTCTGCAAAAGTTTTTTGTATAAATATTACAGACATAAGCTGTCGAAAATTGTACAATATTTCATGACACAAGTCTCTCAAATCTGCCCAATCGCGCTTTCTGGAGGACCCTTTTTGTTATAATTTTCATTTTTAATTCATCACATTAGGCATCACTTTAGTAATAAATTAATTAATTAATTGATTTACAAGTATTGAAAAAATCGTTCTTGCATTGGAAATAGTTTTCTTTAGAAAATGAAAAATCTTCCGGTTTTTGTCGGACTTTTTGTAACTGGTTTTTAAGTTGAGGCGTCCCAAATATATACTTTTTTTAAACTAGAAAAAGTACAACAATCAATTTTATAAAAGATGTTAAATTAGTTTTATTGCAATACTTTGCGAAAAAATTAAATAATTAAATTTTTAATTGAATTTAAATTTTCATATATACTATTGAGGTTGCAACACACACCTTGCGAAAGTTTCTAGTGTCAGTTACGATTCACAAGATACTGGTTTATTTTAAATTAAAATATATCTTGTCAATACACCCTTTAATTTTTTATTGAGTGCTATTTTTGTTAAATCGGCCATACTAAAACGTACCATATGAAAATTTCCTATGTCTATCACGATTCAAAAATAACACTTCTTGTCTAGACACCGTTTACTTGTTTAACACAGTTAAATTTTTAGTATTTTTGTTATCGTGCCATTGGTAATACACAACCTGTGAGTGTTTAATATTGCGATTCACAAGTGATAGCTCTTTATTAAAAATAAAATATCTTGTCTATGCACCATTTAATTTTTATTCTTAGTATTTGTTTGTTGTCTTAGCGGCCATAGTAACTAACTTGTAAAAATGTTAACCTATTATGTGACAGGCGGACAAACACATTACTGAATACAAGAGGGTGCTTTGATACACTTTGTGTACAGAATTCTAAAAGGGCACAAGAAATTTAAAATAACTATTTGACAGAGTAAATAAACTTTGATCTAACCAAAACATGTGAAAGAATGAGAAATCGATTACAAAGAAGATAATTAGCAAATTCACAATTTGTTATATTGCATCATATTTGTAGTATTGCGTAAAATTTTATGACTGTCATAAAAATGTTATTAGTATTTTTCATATAAAAATATTAAATGACAACTCTTTTTTGTGAGGTGTTTTTTAATTCAAGGCGTCTGTGACGATTATAACGATTTTTTATGACCATACAACATTCCATTCACAATAGTACTATTTGACCGTAGATAGCTCTATACTACTTATCACTTTAGAAGATGTTACGAATTGGCTAAATGTATCCCGCGTATTCTATATAAACCGTTTGTTCAGTTAAATATATAGACAACTGATGCTTGCTGAACTGGAACTTATCTAAAAGTTCTTATCCCCGAAAATACACCAATATCCTACCACGAATTTGTAGAAGCACTTGTAAGCACTAATTTATTGGTTCATAACCAGGGAAAACACAAATATGCAATTGCATGTATTTTCATGTGCAACTTATAGGAGCAGAGATGCAATATTTACCCGTTTCAGAAATGAAATTTATGAGTTTTGGCATCGATTTGTTAGTGCATATGTTTGCATATTTTACCCTTTGAAGCATTTGTTTTTTTATATTTCAGACTGAAAAGTAGATTTTTTTCGGAATTTTTCGAATTTATGGCGCATAATCGATCCTTTTAAAGCATATGTTGATAATGTATTGATATCGATTTTATATGCTTGCAAATGTTTTTGCAACGGAAGAAAAAAATATGTCCTAAATTCTTATCAACATTTAATTTTGATAGATATTCAGTTAAAAAGTTTAGCCATCTATGAATATCTTATTTCCAGTCTACATTTCTACATTTGCTGATTAACTTACGGTTAGCACGATCAAGTTTTGCCTAACAAGTTTCAAAACACTCACACTTTATTACTAATACCCATTGACACAAAGTTCAGTTACGATAGTTTTATTTGTAAATTTAAGTTAGTGAAAACTTAATTTGAAACTGATAGTTTTAAACATTTTCGTTAACAATAAAAACATTTTGTTAATTTCCTTTTATCTACTATTGTGAATCAACAATCAACAATTTATTTTTGAGAAATGCAAAAGGATTTAATCAACCAACCACATCTTACTACGATTTCTGCACAAAAATTTGCCCTTTTGAGATGAAAAAAGCGTGAAAAATATTTTTAAAATAAACAAAAAATAATTAAATTTTTAACGTCGTAATTTTTTTCCGCTTAAGAAGTCAAACTCAAAAAATATTTCAGCTAATTGTAAATAAAAATTAAAACTGAACAGCGCTTTGTGTTAATGAATTTTTACCAACTAAAGTTCAAATTTCGAGTTTGGTGTTAACTTCAAGTCAATATTTTTATTGTTAACGGCCCTCATACTTTTAAAACTTGATACGAACTTCCTTTTGAAATTCTCTTTCCATCGAGTGCTTCAATTTACTGTAGAGAAAAATTTTGTTTTTTTTTTACAAATATCCTGCCGCAATTTGTAGTTTTAAATTATTAATTAAAATCAAATAATCAAATGTGTTTGTGAATAAAAGTAATAAGTGTAATAATATTGTGTGATGCATAGAACAACCATTTGCTCTATGGTTTCTTGACGATGACATCTAAAAAATAAAATTGCTTTGAAATTGCATGAAGCCTACGTCACAGCTTTCAATTTAAATGAATTTTGACAAGCAGTGCGTGTGAAAAACTTGAAAAAAAAAACTTGAGCGCGCGTGTCTGCAGGGTAAAGTAAAGCATTTTTAAGTAGAAAGAAAATTTTCAATGCAAGTTTATTTCAATTTCATAATTATCAATAAAAAGTTTGTCTTGTTTTATCCAAAATATTTAATTCTTATATCGAGACTTCCTTAGAAATTAAATTACAATTTTTGTTTTATACACATTTGTTTAACTCTTCTTGTTCTGTTTATATTATTTTTATCCCATTTCAAATACAAATGCTATTTAATTTTTGAGTAAAAACATGTAATTTTTGTTTTTTTAAGATGATATTTTTTTATTTTTATAGCATATTTCAATTATTTTATTTTATTTATTGCGCGTAAAACAGTTTTTTAGAGCTTATTTTCGGTTTCCCTTTTCGTTACTTTACAAGTAGAGGGAATTAATTAATATTCCTTGCAAATAGTGTTCTTACCACAGTGGAGTTCCTCTATAACAAACAACTTATTCGGCCTCAACATTTTTGCATGAGTATTTTATAGACATTTTTACGGTTCTAACGAGCTCTCTTTCCAGTAAAAATTCTCGAAAATTTATTGCTAATTTTCTAAGCCAAATATTTAACATTATTTGAGAAAAGAATTGAAGTGAAATTTTTAAATATACTCGTATATGTAATATTTTATATCAATATATCGAAAAATGAGAATTAAAAGTATCAATATTTTTTATTTTTATATCTTAAAATAAACAAATATTAACTTCGGCTATAACGAAGAAAAAAAACATCTTTCCCACCGAGTTCGTTATAATCGTACTCTACTGTTTTTCCTTTTTGGTTTTCATTTCACTAAAAAATATACGTATATAGTTTCGCTAATTTAGGTTTCGTACTTGCATCATATGCATTTGATAGTCAAGCTCCACCAGTCTTTCATTTTATTTCTAACAATTACACATATTTAATGCTCTCATTAATTTAAACAATGGTTCTTAAGTTGTTTTAATAATAATTGGAATGACAAGGTTCGAAATTCATTGTTAGGTATTAATATTAAACAATTGAATTTCTATAGTACTTAGGCGCCGTCTTGTTCGCCACTCAATAAGCCAACATATATTTTACGTTGAAAAGGGACATGTGACATGAGAAGTACTCGTACATACATTCGTACATATAAAAATGAAAAAGAAAGAGCAACAATAAATCTTTTTATTTTTCTTAACATGCCTCACGGCATTCATCTGTTTAAAGGTGCATGCATTTCTTGTGTTCTTGTATTTCAGTGTTTATATTTGTAAACGAAAAGAACAGGTGTTTTGATCTCGTGTCAACAATCTAAACACGCCTTTTTAAGTAACAAATATCACACTTGTTGCTCATGGCTTTACTACAACTTCCTCCCAGCTTAAACATTTGACACTCTATCAGTATCATGATCATGGCGGCATGTCATTATATACATACGTATGTACATACATACATGCATATGGAATTTTCATAAAAATATTACATAATTTTAATAGACATTCAATAATAACACAAATTTTGTAAACAGCAGCCCAGACATACATTAAGTAAATGAAAAGGTGAAGTGGCCGGCCGCTTAATAAAAAACACATAAAAAAATCTATATGACATACAAACATTTCATGTCAAAAGAATTCCAAATCTTTTTATTAATTTTTTTGGTATTTTTGAAAAACACGTTCAAAATATTGCAAATAGTTATTTGTGCCTTTTTATCATGCAACCTGTTGCAAACCAAAGCTGACATGTTGAGATGACATCTTCATGTTGTCATGAACGAGAGTGAACGTTGAAAGATAATTGATTATTCTGCTTATTGCATTTGTGTTTTATATTTAAGAATCTCTTAACTGTGTCCAATTTCATGAAGTCTGTCAAAACTTTTTTTTATACCTGACTAATGACAATCCGATCGTCATATCTTGGCAATATAAATGAAATCAATGTGTTGACCAGCTTATTGAATTTCTTGCCTTGATGCTACTTAGTGTTTTTTCTTTCCTTTAATAAAATGCAAACTGAAAAAAGGGTTGATATAAAAATATTTTTTCTTCGAACTTTAAAACTTTAACAAAATTAAATCTTATCAGAATATAGATTTTCAAAGAGATAAAAAGTCATCTTCTGCTTCTTGAGTACCAAGTATGAATTATAAGCAATTTCAAAGCACTGCTACCCAATAATTTGGATCATTTCAAAATCATTTTACAAAAATTACATATTTCGACTTTGTGCCAAATATCGAATTCAAGTTAGAATCATCCAAATAATCAGATATAAAGCATAACATTTTATTTTACTTTTTCTATGAAAAATATTTTATTAACTGCCTGTCCCATGATGTTGAAATAATCCTTTCTTTCGTGCAATGACATTTCAAACAAAGCAAAATTTTTAAAAAGTTAGAAAAGCTACAAAAGTATGTCTAACATTGAAAACGTCTCTTTAACATTGTGATAGACCCCCATTGTGATAGAACGAATGGTGAGCTCGTAGGGTGAACCTCAACAGCGGAGAAAGCCATCCACCACCAGATCATTGAACTTATAGATATAATCTTTCTCCGTAGTCAAAAACTGTACGGATGGATTTATTTTGGATTTAGGGATTCTGGCAGGCATTTCTTGTCATGGGTAATAGCAGAGGAAAAATTTAATAATAAAAAGGTCAGTGTAGCATATTATATGCTGCAAATTCGGCCCTATAACGATCATTATATTCGATGAGGTGCTGTAGGTTATACAATAACGATATCTGAATATATGCATACTTTTACTAAAGATATTATCGAATATCTATCGTGTTTTATTGCCGGGTCTTTCTAAACGTGATGATGAAACATGGAATCGGAAGCTACTCTACCGCCGACTGCACTATCGAAATACGGACCGGTTAGGTGGCATCTCCTCGAAACGATGTAAAGCACTTGATCACTTGACTGAAATCCTGATAGAAGAGAAGGCAGCCCTACGTACAGAGAGCAACTACGCACACTACTGGTCGTATAAACAGGGCTCATGCTATGATATTAATCCTGCGTTTAATGACCCAGTAAAAGTTGTAAAAATTGGACTGTTCACCTCTACTCTTTCCAAAAAAGGCAGTTTGTCCGATACTGCAAGATATAGCTGAAACATCGAGACGCGACATTAGAGGAAAAATACTCGTAGACCTGAGTCTTGGGTTGCATTAGCGCTCAGCACTCATGTCTCAGCTAACGCAAAACAAATATATGTGTCCTTAATGAGTCAGTTCTGTACTGAATTACAGCCTCTGCCACCTAACCTGCACTTCGATATAAATATTCTCTACTTTATTTCGACGTTTTTTTTCGTACCATTAAATGAACTCGAGTCTGATTGAATATCTGCTTTAACCAACAACAAGACGTTGAGAAACTACTATTTTCTTGTATTTATTCTTTAAATTGTTCGATGGCATAAAATTCTTTGACAGGGAAATTTTATTCATAAATTTTATTCATGTTACTCAGTGTTCATGTCGTCATTAAATGTGTAATTTTTCAGACGTTTTTTTTGACATCCCAAATAATATTAAAGCACCATTTTTTAAAGTAGACTCTCGGATTCTTTTTTGCTCAGAGGCATACAAAAATGTTTGCATGAAATTTCATGGATTTCCTCTTTCATACGATACTAGAAAATAGTACAGGATGTTCCAATCAGACCTTGCATTTTGAAGAGCTCACCATTTTAGCACTTGTAAGTACTTGACAGATGAAAAGTAAAAACTACGTAGTTAATGGAATGATAGACGCTTCAACAACGCATTGAAATTATAAAAATTCACTACAAAAATGGTGAAAATTTTGCGGTCACAGTTCGCAAAACTTAAGCATTTTTGGGTCGTCGTGAAACTCGTTCTCGGCCAGCAATTGTGAAACTGGTGGAAAAATTTTAACTGTTGGGACAAGTTAGTGATGTGAAAAATAAAACTCTTGCGCATCTTTCAAGAACAACTGAAAATATTGCTGTTATAGCCTATAGTGTTGTGAGGAACACCCAGTTTTGTCTATTTGTCGTCCATCTTTGGAATTCTGCATTCCACAAACGACATTACATAGTATTTCGCATAAAGACTTAACTCTTAAGGATTTTAAAGTTCTGGTAAGACAAAAACTTACAGCTACCGACCATCAACAACGTCGTGTCTTTGATGGAGCCCATTTTCACCTAGCAGGTTACGTTAGCAATTACAATTGTCACATTTAGGGCGCGAAAACCCCAAGAATTATTATTGAAAAAGGTCTCCATTCTCAACGTATGACTTTGCTGCGGTTTTTGGTCTGCCGGGGCCATTGGATCAATGGACCTCCCATTTGCGAAAATGAGACTGGAGCAACTGTTTCGTTGAGTGGATTGAACGATGATTAATGATTTAGTATGGCTGGAGTTGGAAGATATTGATGTGGACGACGTTTATTTTCAACAATACAGCGCTACATGTGATACAAGTAATGTAAAGTTTCATTACCGTGTGATTTCTCAAAGTGGCGATCATAAATGAGCACCGAGTTCTTGTAATTTATTACCTTTATGCTTTTTTCTTTAGAGCTACATGGAAGATAATGTCTATCTATTCAAGACCACAAAGATTGAATTCGTAAAGTTATCGAGGACATACAGCGGCAAATGGGCGAATCGGTTTCAAAATTTCATGAAAAGTATGTGGTCCTGCAATCTTAGCCGTGGTGGCCATTTGACTGAGAATGCTTTCCATTATCAATCGCATACCTTCCTCTGTACAAATAAATAAGCATCCCCTGATTTCGCTAGAAAATTCTCCTATTTTTGCATATCAGAATGAAACCTTTTATTGGAAGACATTTATTTAAATTATTGTTTTTATTTAGTCCTTAGAAAGATAGTTCTTTAAAAAGAAAACTGAATCGCAAAATAATAATCAGCTTCGGCGTTTCAGACATCGATATACCATCTGGTTGAAGTGTAACAAATTTTTATTTTTATAATTTTTCGCTCGAACATATCCTTGAATTTAAAAAATTTTTGTAATTTTTATTTGTTATAAATATTAACAAAAGTATCTTAGAGCAAAAATATATGCCAACTGATACCATAATTCATTACTATATACACACATGTGATTTGCTCACAAATCTATTTTCATATTTTGTAACATGTGTAAAATCAACGTTTGCAACTATTGAAAATTTCAAATCCACTTTAAATATGATTATATTTTTGCATAAAAACTTTATAAAAAAGAGGAAATTTACATTTTAATGTTTTTTGGGTGAATAACAAAGTGCGTGTAACTTAATCAACAAAATTTGCATTAAAAAAAATTAGTTAGACAAAATATTGCTAAATTTAATTTTTGCTTTTATTCTTTATAATCAGGACACGTTTGAAATAGCACGAAAATTCTTGAAAAAGGTATGCGTAATAAATAGCACAAAATGCTCAACATTATTAAATTATGTATTTTATTTAATTAAATTTTTATTGCGCAGTACAATCGTGTTTTTTATTAAACAGGCGAATCCCGATATAACGAACGATATAATGTCAGGACCATTCGCTATACCGAAAAAGTCGTTATATCGCGAAGTTTTTTCTTTAAGTTTTCTTTTTATTAAACAATATAAAATCATTCAGTTCATAGATATTATAATAATATTTTTAGTTTTAATATTAATTAGTAAAAAAACGATGTTTAACCTGGTAGTATTTTTCATTAGAGACCATAACATCAGGTAAAATTATGGTCCTCTATAATATTATACAATTTCATTTTAAAAGGATTTACTAGATCAGATCTGAATGATAACTTTTCCCTTGATTCCTTAAGAAGTCCAATTCCGTATCTCTTTTTGAATCTAGATAACCTGCCATCACTTGCATGGAAACTACCATTACAAATGATTTTTTAAGCTCCATGGTTTATACTGTTCGTTATATCGTATTTTCGTTAAAGCGAGATTCGTTATACCGGGATTTGCCTGTATTTTCACGTGTTATGTCCATATTTCAACTGCAAATTTTTAATAAATTCATGAACAAGTTTTTTTGTGGGCATTTTTAATACATTTGTTCACTGAATCAACAACTTTGCATTTTTGTAATGTTTCAACATCTACGCTCTAAAATAATTCAAATTGGCAAAATGCGACTCCGGTTTTCAAAATGTAATTTGATTCAAGCTGAGATATACTCGTATTTATATAATTATTTAGGTTCAGAATGTAAAAGAGGCATTTTATAGCAAAGTAGATTTAAATAATAGAATAATAGAAAAAATTGCAAATGCCATACGAAATGGTATATGCCATAAAAAATTGCCCCGTGTATAATGACTTGACTTTCAGTAAGTAAAACTTAGTTCGAAAAAATTTTTCCAATATTGTGATTAATATTTGTTGTGTAAGGGTCATTAAATCCATCAGACTGATTAAATTTAAGTAAAAGAAAACCAGTCAAGGAAGATTTTGTTTCCAGTTCTGGTACGGAAGTTAAAATTCTTTAAAGAATTGCTAATTTTTCAAAAAGGCAATCTAGAACTACTACAATTCTGAGAGAAAAACGCTTCGCCTCCCGATTGTTCGTACTACAAACATGGCTCTAGATAATTTTTTCGGTACTGTTGCCCTGGGAGATCATTTGTTTAAATCAGGGTGAAAAAATCCAAAAGTTTGAGCTTGAAAAACTTAAGATTTTAATTCAAAATACCAGTTTTCTTTATGGTGCGACAACACCTAACAAAAAAGAAATTGTGAAACATTTTAAACTCTCCGAACCGAAGGTTGGGCTTTAGCAAAAAAATAAAAACAAAAGATACTCGTATTGACAAAAAACAAAATAATAATAATAATGTACAAACCTGCCTACTCAGTTCTTAGTTACTCTTTCTTTCGTCCTTTTTACAGGACTACATTTTCCAAGGATACAATTTCGAAATATTTTTTTATTTTAATTATATTTTTGCATGATTTTCCCAACTTGAGCTCGAGGACTGAACTCGTAAAATTCAATTAATAATTTTTAAAACTGTTTTTAATAAGAAAGGAACGAACGTTATTAGACTAGCAGCAGTATTATGTCAGACGGCGGTCACACCATTATCATCAGCGTTCATGTGTCTGTTTGTTTCTGCCACTTTTTAGGTGGATACTAGAATATCAAGAAATTTTTCCTCCTCATTCCTTTCTTAATAATAATAATAGTGAAGCTATCAACTGAATTCTCCATGTTCGGTCCTCGAACACGAACCATATTAATAGTCTGCAATATTATATGAACATTTTTATAATGTATAAAAATACTGTTACCAAATGAAATGTAATCATCTCTAGAATTAAAAAAAATGTGTGCTTTGGCTCGGCTAAGCAATAAATTTAAAAAGTGGGTGGCCCTTGGAAAATGTATCCTTTTACACAAAATATACATTGCGGTGTTATTCTTATTTGAGAATCGTTTAAAATAAATTTGTAATGGACATAGTAACTCACTTAAATAAAATCTTTCTAGAGAGTTAAATATTGAGTTAAAAAAACATACAGACTAAAATTTTTATAATATCTTTATATTATTTTATAAACTAAAGACCGTTGAAAAAGTTAACTTGCAGCAAATACTAAACTCAAAATTTTAGCTTTGATTTGTAAAAATTCATTAACTTAAAGCTTTCTTAAGTTTTAACTTTCAACGGTGTTGGCGAAAACCCGGATTTGTTTAATAAATAACCCACCCAGTGGGATTTTTGTAGGGGTTTATTGGGTTTTTTGTGGGGTTTTACTAAGTGTTATTGGGCTTTATTTCGCTTAAATTAAACTAAGTATACCTAGGCTATAAATTTATTAAATGATTTTCTTTGAGATAATCTCCTGCATAAGTTAGCATTTTTAGTCAAAAATAATCCCCTTATTCCAGTTGTCAACATCGACTTCACGTCAATAGAATACCAAGAAAATTGGAGGTAGTCGAAAACAACTGACTATTGAAAGGCTCATGTTATTTTCTAGACCTTGGAGAACAGAAATAGACTGTCTATAGCACAAAATTGTTCTCGAGAGTGAGTAGAAGAGCCAAAATTTATTTGTATTGTATTGACGTTACATCGGTGTAGACAAGTGGAATAAGGGTGAATATAAATATTTAAAATCGTTTTAATTTGGACCAACAATTTTCACTCACTTAAAATCAATAATTTCTTGACATTACAAAAAGCAGTAATCAGCGTCAAAACAATCGTATTTTCCGTACACATTTAGCACAGTTGATAATTTTTGATGTCATTTTATGCAGTCGATTTAAACAACTGAATGCATAACTAATTCAATTACAAAATATTATTCCGCTCTGTTGTCAAACTCCAAAGTGTGTATTTATCTTTAATGTTTTTCTTGTTATTAAAAATTGTATTATCTTATCCTACTAAATTTGTATATTTTATTTAAAAAAATCCAAGTGGATGGGTTTTTTTCAAATAAAATACCCTGGATGGGGTTTTTCAAATAAAATACCCAATAAAACCAGTGGGTTTTTTTGGGTCACCCAGTGGGTAGCCAGCCTTGCTTTCAATTAACATTATCTGTTGTATATTGACAATTGCAAAAGGTTATTTTTGGTTAATTATATTATCAGATTAGATCAATGCCTATATCGAATTATTCATGCCGAAAAATTTCTGTTGCACAGTGTTTTATACTTTTCGGCTTTATTAATGTTACAACAAATAATATGAAGAAGTACATAATTCAGACATTCATTATTAAATAATTCGGTTACATATTTGACATTTCCAACCAGTGGGATTCACCTGAAAAGTGTCAATAACAAACACATACACATTGTTGAGATGCCGTAGAGACCATCGAAAATAGTAACTTTTACTTCTATACTATATATCAGTGTTAAATAGCGATTCCTTCATTCCTTTCTTAATAAAACATTAAAAAAAAAATTATGGTTTGAATTAATGACTTCAATTCCCGAACTTAGACTTGATTTAATGACTTACAAATTTTGATATTTAAAAAAGAAATAATTGAAAAGTGAAATGCTTAGCCATAAATAGCGGTTGCGCTTACTTCATGAAACTTTTTCTCAATGACGCACATGCACACACCGACACGAATTCACACATCTTTAAAATAATAAACTTCTGGAGATTGTATTATTATAAATAGTTTTTCTTTTTTTGGTATTTCTGTTTAACTCATAAACAGATCTTTAAAAATTTCCTTTCCATATTAAATATTTATGCCATTTACAATGTATATTACCTTCACTCACACACACGCATACACACACAAACACACTTACATACCTACATAAATACATTCAAACGCACATATGTATGTATGTAAAAAAATACAAACTAACAGATGTTGTAAAACTTGCATTTTTTCCATCATCTACACAATTTTTTTAAGTGCAGCATATAAAAATTTAGCAATTTTCTAGCCGTTGTATTGCTGTTGCATTTGTTGTAAAACGCTGCTCCAGCAGGCAATAAACACTTGACGTTTTACGATCGCTTGCTGGAGTTAAAGTTGTTTACGTATTTGTTGTTATAAAGCAAAAATGTTGTTGTTGCAATGCCAGGAAATGAATCTCTTTTGCTTAAATTTTATAGCTCATTTTAGCAGCCAGTACTTTTAGATGTAAACGTGTAATACTTATACAATATGAAGCACTACTTCTAGAAATAAGAGGATTATCCGGCATTTACGTGATGCCATGAAATGCCTTGCATCAACAACATTCAGTCATGCTTGAATACACACACACGTGTATGTATGTATGTAAGCATGCATGTATTTTCGAAAGGATAAAGTGCTTTGAAGTGAACTTGTGTATGCGCTGGCTGGTATGTGAGTGTTGGTGGCAATTGTGCAAAATAATGAATGTTTGTGATGTTGCTTATAAAAAATATTGCAGCAACATGAATGAAAAAAGTGTTATTTATAGTCTAAACTGATATAGTAGGTACCTAGATGAATTTTGAGTTCTGCTTCAAATTGATTTATTGCACAATGGGGAAGTTGTTGTGAAATTGTATAAATAAGAGAACACATAAGTCCCAACCAAGTCAGTCTCTCAACACATCCAATTAGGCTTTCAAAAAACTTAGACTAGAAAATAAATATTATTAAATATTTTCTTTTGCAGGCAAAGAACTTTAATTTGGTTTCCTGTGACATCAAATATGACGGTTCTCAGTTTTGTTTAGTGAATTTAATCCGCCTTTAGTAGAGGATTAATTGGGCCAGAATTGCTCATAAAGATATATGCAGTCGACTCTTCATAATTTGAAACTCAAGAGAACAGAAAAAAGGTCAAATAATCGAAAGGTCAATATAATAAATGTCCAAATCACCAAGGGGAGGTAGAAAAATTCAAATAAACAGGACTTTCGTTAAGATTTATTTTCCTAGAATAGAAAGACGACGAGCAAGATGTCATTTCGAAAACCTCAAATTCAATCAATCGAGTATTTTTCAAAGTACCTTTAAAAAAAATCAAATTATATAGAACTTAAAGTGCTGCAAATTATCGGGAAAATCCTCACCAGAGGGGTAGAAAGTAAAAACGGATGCCGTTAGTTCACTTTAAAAAAATCGTACTTCAACATCCTTTTAAATTCGAGAAAAATATGTATCTATTGGGAAATGGAATAACGCTTGACACATCAAAATTGTAAGCTTCTAGATTTTTCAGTCAAATGAAATGAATGTTAACTATAGTCTAATTTCTTAAAGAATTAAATTATGTGAATTTAAAAATGCTAGTAGTACTTCCTATGGCCAACGCAATCGACCATATTCTAGTAATTAAATATTAATGGCCTTATTCACAAACGATTAATAAAGTTAATCGTTAACCATATAAAAATCCAACAGTAAACCTACTATAACTTTATTAATCGTGTGTGAATAGGTCCATAAGCATTTACATAAATACATATATACGATAACATACAAAAACAAAAAACATTCTAAATAAAAACTTAAAACTTATTAATCCTCTTTCGTTTACAAAGAATGTATAGAAAATGCTCTGTCTCATTTCTTTGCAAAAACAAATTAGACAAAACACACATGCATGCTTTGTTTATTTTTGAACTTGAAGCTGATGCGTGTATTAGCAGCAACTATATACGCTTATAGCTCCCAAAATACTGAACCGATTTTAACAAATTATAGATTATACACATTTGTGAATAAATATCATCAAAATAATATAAGTTTTGTCAAAATTGGCCATATAATATCAGCGTAAAGAGCATCTAAAAATTTGTTTGCCGATTAATTTAAATAAATATATTAAGCTGTTTTTTTTCTTTCTGCAAAGCTAGAAATAGGAAATTTTATTATCATCTTCTCAATATACAATTCTTATTGAAATCAAATTGGAAGAATAGCTCAAACAATAAATATAATTTATGCTTTTGCAATTTTGTAATTCTCATTTGATTTGAGAAAGCTGTTGTATGAGAGGCTTGAGACTTTTCAAAACTATAGTTTAATACTGGTTTATCATAAGCATCAAAGATATGCCGGCATAAAGATAATCTTAACCAACAACAAATAAATTTTTTTTAAATTAAATTTGAATATTTCGTACCATAAAATTTACTAAACTCTTCAATATATTCAGCCGAAAAAGCTAATTAAATGCAGAATTTTGGCATTAGAAGTAGTATATAATCAATGATTTTTACATGAGATTGTCAGAGGAAAGAAGTTCTCTCTTTTTATTTCTGATTACCGAAATCGAAGCAGCGTTGACTGATTGCAAACAAAATTTGTTTTTATCTTGAAATATATTTATTAAATTAATTTCTTCTCATGTGAAAATAAGCAGGGAACAACATCTCAATGTAAATTTAATTAAATAAGTGTATAAATATTTTTAATTACAAAATTACCTATAACAGTTCTTGAAAAAATTTTATTTTTTGTGTAGTCAAGAGTATTTGCAAAAACTATAGCAGAATCACAAAGTTCTGGAAAAATTTAACAAATTTGTATGTCCTTTTTAGATAACTTCTTAATATGACTTCTAAAAAAGTCGAAATGTGCACTGAGTGCTGCTTTAAAGGCAATAAAAATATGAAGTCCTACAAAATTTTGCAAATTTTTTTACTTGGATACTTTTTCCGAAAACCTCTGATGATGAGAGTGTAAAAGGATATGGGGTGATAATTTGTGGAAAGTGAGTTATTCCCCCTTATTACAGTTGGTGACATCGACGTCACGTCAACACAATACCAAAAAATTGGAGCTTGTAAACTCGCTCTTGAGAAAAATTTTGTGGTAACGAAAGTGTACTTCTGTTCTATACGGTCTAGAAAATAACATGAACCTGTCAATAGTAGTCAGTTGATTTCAACAACGATTAGACAAGCCCCAATTTTTGGGTATTGTGTTGACAAGACGTCTATGTCGCCAACTGTAATAAGGGTGAATGTCATATTTTCTTTTTTTTTGCTTAGAGGCATATATAAATCATTTTATAAAATAGTAATGATTGTCCTCTCTCATGCGATACCAAAATGATCAATTTAAGATAGAAAATACTATTTACATGTTTAATTTCTTTTAATTTTATTTCTTAGAAAGCTTGTAATCCTGTAGCAAGGAAACCTGATCACGAAATGAAAAACGTTCAAACTGCAGCGCAAGTGTAGTGTGTACTATTGGATGGTGTTATTGTTACTCTATCTTATACTAGTATATTAAAAAAATAATAAAAAACCTTTAAACACATTTGCAAATGCATCATTATAACAAACTCATTTGATTCTCTCTGTATTTATGAAAATTCCCTTAAGGGCAATAATTGCTTAAAATTTCACAACATCGACTTACATTCGTATTCACCCTTAAAATGCGAGCTTCTTACGCAAAGCCCTAAAGTGATTAAAACTGCAAGTACGCACATCATTAACCAAAATATGGTGTTAATGTTAGTGACAATAAAGGAGTGAAAAATATTTACGAAAATTACGTATTTTTGTAAATTTTAACAAAGTTTTAATGACTGCACTTGGTGTGAGAGTACTTAAAACCAAATAAATAAGTACCAAGCACCTGCTACATTCATTTCAGACTGCATTGGATGGACAAAAAAAAAACAAAGAAGAACTCGAACAAGAAAAGTGATAGCAGTAGCCGCCGCAACAAAATGAAATTACCATGCGACAAACGCTTTTATAACTAACTCAGCTTTTATGCACTTTACTTGCAGGATCCTTCGTACTCATAAGGAGTCAAGTGATAATTTAAAATCCATGATGCCCGTGCATATTAAGCTTCCAACCTATTATTATACGTTTGTAGTAGTAAGTTATGATTATTTTATCAAATTTGTTGCAACCATTTATGAAACACGTCTGCATGCATACCTGCATGCCTGTCTGCCTTAAGTTTTATTATATTAATTCTTAAGTTATGCGTGCGGGTAAATATTGAACAAGTTATTATTTTTTAAAGTGATTTATTAATTATTTTTATTTATATTTGTAGACTGATTTTGAACAAACGTGTTTAAAAACAAACAACAAAGATCAAAATGATTTATTGTATTGCGAATGCCCTACATTGGGAAATGCATATTTATAGACTATACTGAATAAAAATTTTAAATTAACTGTGGTAAAGATTTCTTGCATATTTGATAAACAAATTTGTTGGAAATATTTTTGATTTGAGTTAATTATTTATATTGAAATGAAAATTTATGGCTTGAGTTCAAATCTGAGTTTACCCATATCTTCTTAATCTAAGAAATTATATAAATAAAATAATGAATTTATCCAAAAATAATTTCTTAAATTAAGAAAATATGGGTAAACTTAGATTTGAACTCAAGCCATAATTTTTCATTTCAATATATACCTTAAACAGTTCACCAATTACGTATAAATGTTAATTATTTATACAATAAAATGTATTATCAAGTAACACAATACTATTCTTATTAAGAAAAGAGAAGGGAGAAGCTCATAACCAGGGAAACCGGAAATGAGTTCTAAAAACAAAGTGATATATGCGCATTAAATATGCAGAACAAAATTTTAAATATACCTACTTTGAGAATTTAAAACATGATTTTAAGAAAGAATATGTATTGTTAATTCAACAATTCACAAAAATTTGCATTTTGAATTGAAGGAAAATTAAAATAAACAGAAAAAAGCACAAAACAACTGCGTATAAAGAATAAAATAAGACAATATTTTTATATATTAATTCTTATTACAATAAACAAGAAAATATTGGATTTTTAAATAAAATGTTCCGTCTCCCAGCAAAACTTTTAAGGAAAAAGTAAGAAATGCTAAGAAATGTATGAAGTGCAACATTTTCGTCATTTCTGTGATCACAAACATAAACCGCCTAATTCAACTTAAGAAAGAAACGAGTTTAACAATGGTCTTATTTTTTATAAATTATTGCTATGTTCGTTGTAAATACATAATGGCATATTAAATATGACACAAACTGAATGCTTAATTAAATTTTTATAAACACATATTCGAGAGTATGATTATTATTAATGCTACTTTTTTTCAATAAAATAAGACTAAAACACACACATTTATAATGGTTTTTGATGATTTTTAAGAAAAAAATTTGTTGGCCGAAATTTTAAGACTTAGAAAATAATATATATATGACAACACTGGTTACAGAGCAACCTCCAAGGAATGACAAATCTAATATCTTTTCAAATTAAATATTTTTTCTTAACTATAAATTTTCTTTTATTTTCAGATTTGATATTTTTCTAAGATGGGCAGAGCTTAAATTTCAAGCGGTCTAAAATATGTTGGTGAAAATGAAAAGAGTCATTCCCGGCCCATACTTGCAACTTTTGTTCCAGCAATTCTTGAATATGTGGGAGAGTGTTGAAATAGAAATAATATAATATAAATCTTTAATTCTTCTCTCGCTCTTTCGCAATAATTGAAAGTCTGGACCGGAACTAACTCTTTTCATTTTCACCAACTGAAGATTTATTTGTTTTAATATTATAATTTTATAAATTATAATTTTTTCTAGTCAATAAAATATAAATATGTATTTGAAATTAAGAAATGGTAAATTTTATTAGTTGGAAACGTAAACGCATCTTATTAGGTAAGTACTGACACTAATAAAATTTTCTTCATAATGAAAATTTCATGCAAAAACTTAATTTTAAGCGCTTATACCTAATTCTATTTTCCGAGCAAAAAAAATTCTGTGGAAATTCCCTTTCAATAAAATTACATTCTCCTAGTAGAAACTTAAAATTTTGCCTGTTTTTTTAGTACTCAGGTAGCTATAAATAGACCTTATGCATACAGAGCAGAAAAAAATATTTTAAAAACAATTGATAACAATTTTAGTTGGATTATGATGCTAAACTATATAAAATTAAAATATTAGTCCAACAGAACTCAGGATAGTGGGAGCTTTTGCAAAATATTGGCCGCACGATGGCCAGTTTTCTTTATATGTCTATGTTTATTATATACATGCTTAATTCCAGTAACATCTATAAAAATTACAAAATCCTAGTTCATAATCCCGTAAAACTTTATGAAATTCTTTAAAAAAATATATCGAGACCTGCCTCGATTTAATAATTTATTTGTCTATCTTTAAAAACGTCAAAGCTATTCATTAATTTCCTGGTGAACCAAACCTCTTGCCCAAAATTGCATTTTACGCCAATATTCTTTATATCTTCCAAAGTAATAGACACGGCATGTTATAATTCAAATTAAGCCAAAAAAAAAAAACCAAAACCAAAAAAATAATTAATTTCTGAAAATCCACCAGGCCAACAGAATTCAGCAGTAGGTGGATTTTTGCAAAATATTATCTTTAAAACGCTGCAGCTCCTTAACGGATTGAGATATTTAAATAATTGTTTTACCATATGATAGATTGAAACGTTGGCTACATGATGGTCAACCTTTTGTTAAACACCAGGCCAACAGAATTCAGCAGTAGGTGGATTTTTGCAAAATATTATCTTTAAAACGCTGCAGCTCGTTAACGGATTGAGATATTTGAATAATTGTTTTACCATATGATAGATTGAAACGTTGGCTACACGATGGCCAACCTTTTGTTAAACACCAGGCCAACAGAATTCAGCAGTAGGTGGATTTTTGCAAAATATTATCTTTAAAACGCTGCAGCTCGTTAACGGATTGAGATATTTAAATAATTGTTTTACCATATGATAGATTGAAACGTTGGCTACACGATGGTCAACCTTTTGTTAAACACCAGGCCAACAGAATTCAGCAGTAGGTGGATTTTTGCAAAATATTATCTTTAAAACGCTGCAGCTCCTTAACGGATTGAGATATTTAAATAATTGTTTTACCATATGATAGATTGAAACGTTGGCTACACGATGGTCAACCTTTTGTTAAACACCAGGCCAACAGAATTCAGCAGTAGGTGGATTTTTGCAAAATATTATCTTTAAAACGCTGCAGCTCGTTAACGGATTGAGATATTTAAATAATTGTTTTACCATATGATAGATTGAAACGTTGGCTACACGATGGTCAACCTTTTGTTAAACACCAGGCCAACAGAATTCAGCAGTAGGTGGATTTTTGCAAAATATTATCTTTAAAACGCTGCAGCTCGTTACCGGATTGAGATATTTAAATAATTGTTTTACCATATGATAGATTGAAACGTTGGCTACATGATGGTCAACCTTTTGTTAAACACCAGGCCAACAGAATTCAGCAGGAGGTGGATTTTTGCAAAATATTATCTTTAAAACGCTGCAGCTCGTTAACGGATTGAGATATTTAAATAATTGTTTTACCATATGATAGATTGAAACGTTGGCTACACGATGGTCAACCTTTTGTTAAACACCAGGCCAACAGAATTCAGCAGTAGGTGGATTTTTGCAAAATATTATCTTTAAAACGCTGCAGCTCGTTACCGGATTGAGATATTTAAATAATTGTTTTACCATATGATAGATTGAAACGTTGGCTACACGATGGTCAACCTTTTGTTAAACACCAGGCCAACAGAATTCAGCAGTAGGTGGATTTTTGCAAAATATTATCTTTAAAACGCTGCAGCTCGTTAACGGATTGAGATATTTAAATAATTGTTTTACCATATGATAGATTGAAACGTTGGCTACACGATGGTCAACCTTTTGTTAAACACCAGGCCAACAGAATTCAGCAGTAGGTGGATTTTTGCAAAATATTATCTTTAAAACGCTGCAGCTCGTTACCGGATTGAGATATTTAAATAATTGTTTTACCATATGATAGATTGAAACGTTGGCTACACGATGGTCAACCTTTTGTTAAACACCAGGCCAACAGAATTCAGCAGTAGGTGGATTTTTGCAAAATATTATCTTTAAAACGCTGCAGCTCGTTAACGGATTGAGATATTTAAATAATTGTTTTACCATATGATAGATTGAAACGTTGGCTACACGATGGTCAACCTTTTGTTAAACACCAGGCCAACAGAATTTAGCAGTAGGTGGATTTTTGCAAAATATTATCTTTAAAACGCTGCAGCTCGTTAACGGATTGAGATATTTAAATAATTGTTTTACCATATGATAGATTGAAACGTTGGCTACACGATGGTCAACCTTTTGTTAAACACCAGGCCAACAGAATTTAGCAGTAGGTGGATTTTTGCAAAATATTATCTTTAAAACGCTGCAGCTCGTTAACGGATTGAGATATTTAAATAATTGTTTTACCATATGATAGATTGAAACGTTGGCTACACGATGGTCAACCTTTTGTTAAACACCAGGCCAACAGAATTTAGCAGTAGGTGGATTTTTGCAAAATATTATCTTTAAAACGCTGCAGCTCGTTAACGGATTGAGATATTTAAATAATTGTTTTACCATATGATAGATTGAAACGTTGGCTACACGATGGTCAACCTTTTGTTAAACACCAGGCCAACAGAATTTAGCAGTAGGTGGATTTTTGCAAAATATTATCTTTAAAACGCTGCAGCTCGTTAACGGATTGAGATATTTAAATAATTGTTTTACCATATGATAGATTGAAACGTTGGCTACACGATGGTCAACCTTTTGTTAAACACCAGGCCAACAGAATTTAGCAGTAGGTGGATTTTTGCAAAATATTATCTTTAAAACGCTGCAGCTCGTTAACGGATTGAGATATTTAAATAATTGTTTTACCATATGATAGATTGAAACGTTGGCTACACGATGGTCAACCTTTTGTTAAACACCAGGCCAACAGAATTTAGCAGTAGGTGGATTTTTGCAAAATATTATCTTTAAAACGCTGCAGCTCGTTAACGGATTGAGATATTTAAATAATTGTTTTACCATATGATAGATTGAAACGTTGGCTACACGATGGTCAACCTTTTGTTAAACACCAGGCCAACAGAATTTAGCAGTAGGTGGATTTTTGCAAAATATTATCTTTAAAACGCTGCAGCTCGTTAACGGATTGAGATATTTAAATAATTGTTTTACCATATGATAGATTGAAACGTTGGCTACACGATGGTCAACCTTTTGTTAAACACCAGGCCAACAGAATTTAGCAGTAGGTGGATTTTTGCAAAATATTATCTTTAAAACGCTGCAGCTCGTTAACGGATTGAGATATTTAAATAATTGTTTTACCATATGATAGATTGAAACGTTGGCTACACGATGGTCAACCTTTTGTTAAACACCAGGCCAACAGAATTCAGCAGTAGGTGGATTTTTGCAAAATATTATCTTTAAAACGCTGCAGCTCGTTAACGGATTGAGATATTTAAATAATTGTTTTACCATATGATAGATTGAAACGTTGGCTACACGATGGTCAACCTTTTGTTAAACACCAGGCCAACAGAATTCAGCAGTAGGTGGATTTTTGCAAAATATTATCTTTAAAACGCTGCAGCTCGTTAACGGATTGAGATATTTAAATAATTGTTTTACCATATGATAGATTGAAACGTTGGCTACACGATGGTCAACCTTTTGTTAAACACCAGGCCAACAGAATTCAGCAGTAGGTGGATTTTTGCAAAATATTATCTTTAAAACGCTGCAGCTCGTTAACGGATTGAGATATTTAAATAATTGTTTTACCATATGATAGATTGAAACGTTGGCTACACGATGGTCAACCTTTTGTTAAACACCAGGCCAACAGAATTCAGCAGTAGGTGGATTTTTGCAAAATATTATCTTTAAAACGCTGCAGCTCGTTAACGGATTGAGATATTTAAATAATTGTTTTACCATATGATAGATTGAAACGTTGGCTACACGATGGTCAACCTTTTGTTAAACACCAGGCCAACAGAATTCAGCAGTAGGTGGATTTTTGCAAAATATTATCTTTAAAACGCTGCAGCTCGTTAACGGATTGAGATATTTAAATAATTGTTTTACCATATGATAGATTGAAACGTTGGCTACACGATGGTCAACCTTTTGTTAAACACCAGGCCAACAGAATTCAGCAGTAGGTGGATTTTTGCAAAATATTATCTTTAAAACGCTGCAGCTCGTTAACGGATTGAGATATTTAAATAATTGTTTTACCATATGATAGATTGAAACGTTGGCTACACGATGGTCAACCTTTTGTTAAACACCAGGCCAACAGAATTCAGCAGTAGGTGGATTTTTGCAAAATATTATCTTTAAAACGCTGCAGCTCGTTAACGGATTGAGATATTTAAATAATTGTTTTACCATATGATAGATTGAAACGTTGGCTACACGATGGTCAACCTTTTGTTAAACACCAGGCCAACAGAATTCAGCAGTAGGTGGATTTTTGCAAAATATTATCTTTAAAACGCTGCAGCTCGTTAACGGATTGAGATATTTAAATAATTGTTTTACCATATGATAGATTGAAACGTTGGCTACACGATGGTCAACCTTTTGTTAAACACCAGGCCAACAGAATTCAGCAGTAGGTGGATTTTTGCAAAATATTATCTTTAAAACGCTGCAGCTCGTTAACGGATTGAGATATTTAAATAATTGTTTTACCATATGATAGATTGAAACGTTGGCTACACGATGGTCAACCTTTTGTTAAACACCAGGCCAACAGAATTCAGCAGTAGGTGGATTTTTGCAAAATATTATCTTTAAAACGCTGCAGCTCGTTAACGGATTGAGATATTTAAATAATTGTTTTACCATATGATAGATTGAAACGTTGGCTACACGATGGTCAACCTTTTGTTAAACACCAGGCCAACAGAATTCAGCAGTAGGTGGATTTTTGCAAAATATTATCTTTAAAACGCTGCAGCTCGTTAACGGATTGAGATATTTAAATAATTGTTTTACCATATGATAGATTGAAACGTTGGCTACACGATGGTCAACCTTTTGTTAAACACCAGGCCAACAGAATTCAGCAGTAGGTGGATTTTTGCAAAATATTATCTTTAAAACGCTGCAGCTCGTTAACGGATTGAGATATTTAAATAATTGTTTTACCATATGATAGATTGAAACGTTGGCTACACGATGGTCAACCTTTTGTTAAACACCAGGCCAACAGAATTCAGCAGTAGGTGGATTTTTGCAAAATATTATCTTTAAAACGCTGCAGCTCGTTAACGGATTGAGATATTTAAATAATTGTTTTACCATATGATAGATTGAAACGTTGGCTACACGATGGTCAACCTTTTGTTAAACACCAGGCCAACAGAATTCAGCAGTAGGTGGATTTTTGCAAAATATTATCTTTAAAACGCTGCGGCTCGTTAACGGATTGAGATATTTAAATAATTGTTTTACCATATGATAGATTGAAACGTTGGCTACACGATGGTCAACCTTTTGTTAAACACCAGGCCAACAGAATTCAGCAGTAGGTGGATTTTTGCAAAATATTATCTTTAAAACGCTGCAGCTCGTTAACGGATTGAGATATTTAAATAATTGTTTTACCATATGATAGATTGAAACGTTGGCTACACGATGGTCAACCTTTTGTTAAACACCAGGCCAACAGAATTCAGCAGTAGGTGGATTTTTGCAAAATATTATCTTTAAAACGCTGCAGCTCGTTAACGGATTGAGATATTTAAATAATTGTTTTACCATATGATAGATTGAAACGTTGGCTACACGATGGTCAACCTTTTGTTAAACACCAGGCCAACAGAATTCAGCAGTAGGTGGATTTTTGCAAAATATTATCTTTAAAACGCTGCAGCTCGTTAACGGATTGAGATATTTAAATAATTGTTTTACCATATGATAGATTGAAACGTTGGCTACACGATGGTCAACCTTTTGTTAAACACCAGGCCAACAGAATTCAGCAGTAGGTGGATTTTTGCAAAATATTATCTTTAAAACGCTGCAGCTCGTTAACGGATTGAGATATTTAAATAATTGTTTTACCATATGATAGATTGAAACGTTGGCTACACGATGGTGAACCTTTTGTTAAACACCAGGCCAACAGAATTCAGCAGTAGGTGGATTTTTGCAAAATATTATCTTTAAAACGCTGCAGCTCGTTAACGGATTGAGATATTTAAATAATTGTTTTACCATATGATAGATTGAAACGTTGGCTACACGATGGTCAACCTTTTGTTAAACACCAGGCCAACAGAATTCAGCAGTAGGTGGATTTTTGCAAAATATTATCTTTAAAACGCTGCAGCTCGTTAACGGATTGAGATATTTAAATAATTGTTTTACCATATGATAGATTGAAACGTTGGCTACACGATGGTCAACCTTTTGTTAAACACCAGGCCAACAGAATTCAGCAGTAGGTGGATTTTTGCAAAATATTATCTTTAAAACGCTGCAGCTCGTTAACGGATTGAGATATTTAAATAATTGTTTTACCATATGATAGATTGAAACGTTGGCTACACGATGGTCAACCTTTTGTTAAACACCAGGCCAACAGAATTCAGCAGTAGGTGGATTTTTGCAAAATATTATCTTTAAAACGCTGCAGCTCGTTAACGGATTGAGATATTTAAATAATTGTTTTACCATATGATAGATTGAAACGTTGGCTACACGATGGTCAACCTTTTGTTAAACACCAGGCCAACAGAATTCAGCAGTAGGTGGATTTTTGCAAAATATTATCTTTAAAACGCTGCAGCTCGTTAACGGATTGAGATATTTAAATAATTGTTTTACCATATGATAGATTGAAACGTTGGCTACACGATGGTCAACCTTTTGTTAAACACCAGGCCAACAGAATTCAGCAGTAGGTGGATTTTTGCAAAATATTATCTTTAAAACGCTGCAGCTCGTTAACGGATTGAGATATTTAAATAATTGTTTTACCATATGATAGATTGAAACGTTGGCTACACGATGGTCAATCTTTTGTTAAACACCAGGCCAACAGAATTCAGCAGTAGGTGGATTTTTGCAAAATATTATCTTTAAAACGCTGCAGCTCGTTAACGGATTGAGATATTTAAATAATTGTTTTACAATATGATAGATTGAAACGTTGGCTACACGATGGTCAACCTTTTGTTAAAACCAGGCCAACAGAATTCAGCAGTATGTGGATTTTTGCAAAATATTATCTTTAAAACGCTGCAGTTCTTTTACGGATTGAGATATTTAAATAATTGTTTTCCCATATGATAGATTGAAACGTTGGCTACACGATGGTCAATCTTTTGTTAAACACCAGGCCAACAGAATTCAGCAGTAGGTGGATTTTTGCAAAATATTATCTTTAAAACGCTGCAGCTCCTTAACGGATTAAGATATTTAAATAATTGTTTTACCACATGATAGATTGAAATGTTGGCTACACGACGCTTAACCTTTCGCACGCGTGATACACAACCTTCTTGTCAAAAAATGCATTTTATTTCAATATTCGCTATATTTTCAAAAGTAATGGCCGTGTAGGAAGGAAATAAAGTCTAAGCTAATAACTAAATGCTATTCTCTACCCTAAATTGTTGAATAATTTCCAAAAAACGGTTTCCGGCGAAAAATATCTTTAATATTGCGAGACCGTTCGGTGTATTTTGATGAATTTTTTTGTGGATTAAAGATTGCAATTTCAGTTTTAACGAATAGAGCGAGCGTTTAGAAAGATATTAAAGCAGGAATAAAATATGTTGCAGAAATTAACCTGCTGCAATATTATCTTAGCAAGAAACCAACTTAAATAATTTTTTTTAAATTTTAGGAACGTATGAAAATCGAAAATTTTGATTTCAAGTTACGAAATATATTCTGTATAAAAACAAAAGCATATTAATTTTCATTTTATTCTAGGACTATCCACTTGCAGTTAATTAATATAAAATCAAAATATCATTTGTTTAGGTTTATTTTTAACATTTAAAGTTTTATTATTTTATATAGACTTTAGGTTTAAATTATTGATTTTTTTTTGTTTATTTTAATCTTCTAGTTAATTAATTTGTAAGACAAGCATTTCAACATTAAAAGTTTCATTTTTATAAATTTTTATTATTTTATTTTGTTAAATATACATTTTGACTTAACTAATGTTACTAATTTATAAGTTTGTTTTCTATTATACGAATTTATTTTTCATTCTATATATTTAAAATTTAATATGAATTTTAATTAACGAAATTATCAAAGAAATAAATTTTATGATTTCATTATATTTTATTATTTTTATTTTAAAATATACATATTTATAAATAAATAGAATTTTAAAATACATGCCACAAATTTTCGTTACTTAAAAACTCATTTGAAAAATTTCATTTTAAAATCTTTATAGAAAATTTTAACATCCAATTGATTTTACTTATATTACATATTTTTCGTAATATTTATTAAAAGTTTTGTCATGTCATTGCATTAAAATATAAACAAAAATTTCTGATGTATAAATATTTCAAAATGTACAAGGTTTTTACAGTGGAACTCGATGAACAAGTTTTTTCTATCATTTTCTTTAGCAAAAAGTGCATTGAAATTTTCTTTTATAAATGTACATAAAAAGTATTACTTGCAAAAGAATATTAAAAAATTTATTTTTTAAATTATTTTTAAGAACAAATGTTTTTCCTCTAATATGTGTATATTATAAACCACTTTAAAAAAAAGTGGTACTTTTAAAAAATCACATGAACAAATTATTTTAAGAGTTCTTTAAAATTGATAAAGCTTTGAAACGTGCCATTTAACAAATTCCCACATATCTTTTCAAAAAGCACCATTTAGAAGAGTTCTTTTCAAACGAGGACATTTTAAAAAGTACTTTAAAAAAATCTCCTTTTAACTGACTATTTTTTAAAAAGACCGTTTTAAACAATAAACTATCTTTCGAAAGAGTTGTAAAAACAGAACCTTTAATAAAAGTGCATTTAAAATGTATCTTTTTAAAAGTATATTTTTTAATTGCATTAAAAACTTTGGAAAAGCAAAAACTGCTTAAGGAAAAAGAAAACTTCTTTATATTGTCAGGAATCAAACATATGACGCTTTTGCTAATAGTGTAGCACACTGTCCAATAGTTGACGGAGGCGGCCCAACTTTTCAACAAAAAACAATTTTTTTTAAAAATAAAACCTTAAAAAAAGCGCCGTCTTTAAAAGTACTTGTTAAAAAATACCCTTGAAAAAATCCTTATAAAAAATATATTTTTTTACTTTTTAAAAATCATAATTAAAAAAATAACCTTTGGAAATCTTTTAACATCATACATTTGCAAATTATACTTTTTGTAAAAGTTCGATTAAAAAACCTTTAAAAGTACCTTAGAAAACCTTTTATTGTATATTTTAGTGTATATTTTTTTAATCTACACCCAAAACGAACTCTGCAAAAAGTCTCTCTTTTGTAAAGATTATTTTAAAGAAGTCCGTCTTAGAAAGTACCCAGTTGAATACGCTTCCTTTCAAACCTTTAAAAAGAACATTTTGAAAAGGTAACTTTTTGATTTAAACAAAAAAATCTCTTAATAAAAATCGTATGAAAGTACATGAGCTTCTTCAGAATAATTTTTTTAAAAGTACATTATATCTTAGGTGGGTTCTGAAAATTACCTTCAAAAAGTTTCTTTTGAAAAGAGAACACAAAGGATGTATTGAGTTCATTGTTTCATAAAGAACCTTGGAAAAATGTAAGCATTCAGTAAATTAAATTCAAGTACAATATTGGAACACAGCGTAATAGGCAACAAAATATTATAAGATTTAATATTTCTATCATTTGGACTTATTGAGATTCCACTGTATAGCCTTTTAATGAAAGAGTACAATCGAAAATGCAGTAATTATGCAATAATAAAAGTTAAGCGTTGGAAAAGGCACTATTTGGCAGTACACTTTTTTGTCAAAAGTTTATTTATGACAACGTTGCCAAAATTTACTGCATTTAAGAATCCACCCGAAATCTGTAAAAACGTTTGTGTTGGAAATCTCAAATATTTAACTAAATCTAAAAAAGTACTATAGTTTTAATTATTTAGAAGGTTATGAATGAAATATAAAAAAATATTCGATAAATAATTTTTCAAAGTTTTAACTAAGAAAAAACGCGCTTGAAAGTTTTCTACTCAGAAAAAATTCATCTTTGTATAGTCTACAATATAAAACATTGTTAAAATTATATTTTTAAAGAAAATACTTCTGTAGATTTCTGTTGTGCATTTAAGATCAGAAAATAGTTTCATTTCGTCTACGGATAGCAATCGTCTTGCCATTTTCAGAAAAGTGTTAATCTAAAAATGATATAAACCAATTTCAGTTGTCAAATATTTTTTTTTTCGTACCCACGAATTTTCGATTGATTGATTGACGCCGGGCAGTAAAGATGTCAACCGGGGCTAGTTTTACTTCTTTATATATCTTTAGACGGAAAAATATCAGACTGAAAAACCATAACTTTCAGTAACTCTACTCCCCGTTTGGCATCTCTGATGCAAATCCAACTGAAATTTTATTGCTATTCGTAGTCCTTCTATTATTTTCTTATTGATATTTCGATTAAATTAAGTACTTTACAATTTTAAAAACTAATTACCCTTGAAATCTTAAATTAACTTGTAACTAAAAATAATTCTTGAAGATAAATTTTAGAAATTAGGAGAATATCTAAAAATTTGTAATAAATATAATTTAAATAATTTTGTGTTCTCTATTTGCTAATTCAAACACCTATTTACAACAAAACTTATTAATTAATAAATATTTTAGTTCAAATGAAAAATAGTGTTACATTTGTAAGTGTTGACAACTCAAAATATTTAAAATAAATCGATTGTTTGAGGATTTTCCACAGTTTTGATGTGGGCCAATCGATAGTAAAGCACTCTGGCATGTAAATTTTTGACACTGCTAAGCCCAAATGTTAGTTTGTTTTCACAGACGTCAAAATTTTATGTTGTCAAAAAAGATATCATTTGGCCAGTTGAAACGTACACCTATTTTAGTTGCATTCATTTAAAGAGAAAAAACTGTCTAATTTCTCATTCCCTTCCCCATGGAAAAAACAATAAACTTTTTGCTTGAAGCTAGCACATCCATACGGAATGAACGTGTACATCCATATTTAATTCTCATCTCTCTCAATTCTGATCTCTTTTTCAATTTCACTCATATAAAGAGAAAAAAATCATAAGCACTCTCATTGCTTTGCTTATATTTTTACTTGATCTAATACTTACACAAGTGAATGTACATGTGTATTTTTAGCATTTGTAGTGGTGTCAACTTTAGGAGCCTTTTATTCCTTTAATACTGCACCGATTTAAATAATATATAATCGGGTCGCTAAAGCTCAACAATGTTTGCCATTTGGTAAAAGAAAGAAGAAAATCGGCTGGCAAACAAAAAGGAAAAGGGGATCTAAAAATTTGTCTTTGCCTATTTATATAATAGGAAATGGAAGATAGATAGTAATATATAAATTGATTATTATTAGACTTTGATAAATCAAATGAGGGGGAAGTGGAACAATATTTTTTTCCTCGCCTTGGAATCATGACAGTCCTTCCAAAAACTATCTCGACGGGGGGTTTTGAGACATTTGATTTGTTTCACAAGCAGAGTCTTTGGCGGTGGGTCCCTACAACAACAATATTCTGTTTATCAGTATCTCTTTGTTATAACAACATTTACAATCGTTTCTTTTGTATGCAGCTTGAGTTTAACAACATTTTGTATCCACTAAAAATTCAAGTAATATCACTCCACTTTAACTAATATTTTAACAAACATATTTAAATCTAGCTAATAAAAGAAAACTTGATGTTAAACAAACTTAAAATAAAATCATTTTTAAAGGAAATTACTATTCCCTTGTTCTTGTTGGTATGTTGATTGAAGATCGATTCCGAAGTTTTGGTATGTTGATTGATGAGACCAGAATATCGTTTATTTGATTTCTGCTAGTAAAATAAATATTCCAATCCAATAGTAAATAAATAGTATGTTGATTGCAGAACAATTAAAAATATGTTTATTTAATATTTGAGTATGTTGCTTGTTGATGTGTTCAAAAATAGTTGACCAAATCCAAACTTTAAATGGCATCTTAACTGTTGTTTGATTCAAATTAAACAATGTAAACGTTTTATTTTTATTTAAAAATTCTTCAAATAGTTTTAGCACATCTTGGTAAATTGAATTTTTGTTCCATAAATAGTATACACATGTTTTGTAGTTGCATTTGAGGCGGCCATTTTCTTTAGTATGTTGATTGTTGAGTCGATGAAAAGATTTTGATGATTTTGTTTTTTTTTCAAAACAATGTAACATTTCTTTAGCTTTTGGTATGTTGATTGTTGATCTTTTATTAGTTAATTTTTGAATGTTAACTAAACGTTTTTTTTTTAATTTTGCAATTGTCTTTATATGGATGTTTTATTCTTTTTTATATTAAAAATTCGTATTTTTTGTTTTGAATGATTTTTAAGAATAGTTGCCAGACTATGGTAAGCTCTTTAAATATATTATATTGATATTGAAGTTATTTAAGAAAAGAAGCACCTTACAAATTTTAACAAGTTTTTCCTTTACTTTGTACAATTTTAATTATAAAACTTTTTTTTTAATCATATTTAAAAACATAAAATTAAACTTAAGATTTTGTTTTGTTAATAAAGGGTGCCTTTAAATTAAGCATTAAATAGAAATATTAATTTAATCAACCACATTGTCGTGTGGCACAACGTAATTCACATCCATCATAGATATTTAAATTATGTTGACGTGAATATTCATTAACAACGTGTTGTCCTGAATTGAATAAATGGTATTTTGTTAAACTTGCTTATCAATTTTTATAGAAAAAACTAGATTTTCTATTTCAATATTTTCAGTGTTTTCTGCTCAGTTTTATAAATTAACTTAAAATTGATTTTACTTATTTATATGTATATAAATCTTAGACTAAAAATATTAACAAATATCTTACCATCTAGTCTTAATCGTTTGGTAGTTTCATCCCATTCTGTTCTCGCATCATGGTTTTCGTCACGGGCTTTTAAAACATTACCATCGAAAATATTTAAATTGTATCGTTTAAAGACTTGTATGCCTAAAAACCAAAAATATACATACATACATACAAGTTCCAATGTTGTAAATCATAAAATTTTTTTATTTATTTTTTTATTAAGTTTGCTAGACTTCAGAAAACACTGATTTTTTTTTTAAATATAATTAAAATGATTGTTTGTTTGTTGGTTTTTTCTGTGCAACTTACCTTCTTCAATACGTTTTGAAGCCTCATCAATATCTACACCAGCATCCTTAAGTATCACATACATAAGTGGCATCATTTCCCAAGGATAACCAAACTTCTCTATCAATTTTTGGCAATAATCTAATATCAGATCTGTAAGAAAAAAGAATAAGAAATTTAAAGAAATCAATAGTAAAATAATCGATCATAGAAAATGTTTTTACAAATAATTGTTTTAAATTTAATAGAAAACTACAGCTAAATATAATTTTAAGATATGTATATGAATTTTAGTCGAACTGAGAACATTTAAAGCTGTGTGCCATTCGTGCAATTAGTGTTTTAATAAGCTCGAATAATTAAAAAAATTACTTGGATTAAAAATCACAAAAAAACGACGAAAATACATAACACTAATTGAACGTAATTTTTTATAAGTAATCATTGCTCAAATACATATATAAAATAGGTACAAGTGAACATTCTCAAAATACCTAAAGACAAAAGGGAAATAGTTGATATATTCAACAAGCCGTTGCACATAAGGAAAAATAGAGTTACATTTTTTTATATACTTCAATAGCGCGATTAAACGGTAAGAATACGTGGTTCAATAACTAAATACCAAGCCTTAAAGAGTCAAATTTTAACACTGGGAAGTGCTAAAAGTGATGTGAATAAGATTTAAAATCAATAATTTGACAGCCGCAAAAGATTATGATGTCAAAAAAGTGTTTGAAAAAGTGCCTAATGGGCAAAAAAAATTAAAATTAATTTGGAAACTGCGCAATCTTTTTTTGGGTCTAAAATTAAAGCATAAAACATAATTTCCACATTTGCACCTTCACTTTTAAAAACCTTGTTTTTTTTTGTTACAATAAATCGTCTAAATTTTTTTGTTACTTTTTAAACGAATTGTGTCACCATTAATATTTAAGATAATTTCTTTCTTAAATCTTTGATCAAATCTTTGAGTGAAAAAAAAATTCAATGTAATACCTTTATTCGCTTAGCCAAAAAAAATAACAGATAAACATCATGAAACTAAAAAAAATCAAAAATAAGCTTTCCTACTTGTAAGAGCTTTCGAATTGATTTAAGGCCAATTAACTAATTAATATTTAATTAACTACTTCTGCTATGAGTACCGTGATAGACATGAAAGAAAAAATCTTAAGAACACTGATGGTTAAATCGTGGTTGAACCATCATGATGTCTGTTCGATCTAGTGCTGGCAAATTCTACTACTTTTCATTACTCAATAATATTCAATACTTTTCATTTGGGTACTCAATACTACTCCATACTTTTAACGGATTTTTTGAATTTCTAATGCATAGTTTTTATCTGCAAATTGAAGTATTTTTTTCAAAAATTGGTTTTGTGTGTCTTTTATTATTAAATAAAAAATAAATGTAAAGCTAACTTTTAATTTAACGTTAACAGTAATTTAATTGTGCTCAAAAAAATTATTTAGTTTTGATTTGATTAAAGAATGATGCACCTAGTTTCCTTTTTATACAGTGGTGTATATTTATCCACTATTTTAGCCACTCAACTTGCTTAAAAATACAACTCTGAAAGTATCGAGTAACTACTTTTGAGTATTGAGTAACCAAAAAAAAAAGGAAATACTCGATACTCGGTACCCACTACTCAATACTTTGCCAGCACTAGTTCGATCCCCCGTGTAGCCGAAAATTGTCTTAGTCTTTACATTTGTTTATATTAGACTTTATTTCTAAATAAAATAAAATTTAATTGAAAAATTAAATTAAGCGGACTTAAGCTACAACAATTAAAAACACTCATTGGATATATACATACATATATTTATTTACTTATAATAAACAATGTTTGTTTAGATATTAATCGGAATTTTGTAGCAAGATTCAAATATTAAATAAACGTATTTAAAATCCTTCGAAATGTATGCTTCATGAGCAGCAGTAATTTTAACAGATTTTTTTTAAATCCCCACATGTCTCAAACAAATAAGTTATTTTTCTTTACATCAAAAATAATTCCCTATATTTTATTCCTGCTCTAAAAATGCATTCATTATGGTAAAAACTGTGTTTACATTTTTTTATATTGCAAATTTATATTATTTATACATTTTTAAAAAATAAAAGAAAGTTTAATTTTCTGCTAGCGTTAGTTATTTTTCTTTTAATTTTAATGACGCCCGATATCTGTTTTTGTGCCATCTCAGATCTCAAAGTACTGCTACAAATTCTAATGGAAGTTTTCCTTGAGTTTCCTCAAGAGATATATAATGAAACCGTTCAGATTTTATCTGCTGGGTGCGTTTTTGCACAAAAGTTTTTAACCCATTACAGAAAAGCAAAAGATAAATTGAACGTTAGTAAATTGTATTATTGTATATTTTCTTAGAAAAAATAAAATAAGATGTTTTAAGTTTTTTTATTATAATAATGGTTAAGTAGACAGAATTGAATTAATATTGTGTAGTGGATTTAATAATAATGTTGTGTGTTTCTTTAATCCAGTACAACTTGTCGAATTCGAAGGTGAAAATTCGACAACCGTAATGAGGTCAAATGGTTTTTTGTTTTTGTTGAACTAAAGTTTAATATAAAGCGTTCCATAAAATCTAACCACATACACATCCACTTTTTAGTACCTGATTAATTTATATGATCCTTATTATCCATACCAACTTACATTTGTTGCTAAAACAATGCTAAAATAATGGGTCTATAGTTCTTTGCATTCATTGCCACAATATATTTCTTACAAGTTAAAAACAAAATTGGTAAAAATAAAAACGAAATTTCGAAAATTCCACAAAAATTTGTTTATGTTTTTCATATAAATTCTATTCCCATAGAAAATAGGGCATTGTTTTGTCTTTCATAGTGTCTATATATTATTTCCTAGACTTCTTAAAATATATTGGCCAAATACAATCTCCAACTCCCGTCTTTGGAAAACAACCCAACAAATTGCAATACAAGCAGAAATACATATGTAAACATAATTTTAAGTGAATACTTCACACACTTTGTCAAGATGATAAGGATATTGCAAAGCAAGCAATCGAATGGAAACCTCTGTGAAGCAGGCGTAGGAAGCTGCTCATGCATGGAAGCGGCAGATTGATGTGGAATTGACGAGAGTTCGGAAAAGCTGGAGGTAAGATGGAGTAACTAAAGCCATTGCATTCGACAGATCCGAATAGAATGAACTAATTACGACCCTACGCTCCAAATAGGAGCTGTATTTTCGTCGTATGAAATATCTCCAAATGATCAAATTTTTGTTAAAAACATTAATAAATATTTAAAATTTGATTACCTATATGAAGTCGCACTTTAGTGTGATATTTTAGGCAGTTAGTTACACTTTAATTGAAAACGGAAAAGTATAGTTTTTAAAGTGTTCTATATTTTTCTTAAAATAAAAAAAATCTATACCTTTTTCCCCACGCTTGACATATTCCAATAGATTCCGCACAAAAAGGCAAAATTCCTTACTTTTAGCATCACTGCTTGAGAATGAAAATGGCGACATTTCAAATCGGAAAACAGTGTAAAAATTGGTTTTTAAAATCACTAAAACTGTAAAAAGACAAAACTCGGAAAATAAACATTGCAATGCAAAAATATCCAATATTTTGAAAAACTTAATAAAAACCTTTCGTGTTTGTAATACTTACTTGGACGCTAGTGAGATCAAGAATAAAATATACATACATAGTGCATACATACATATGTATGCATGATAAATATTTCAACATTAAATTGCATAAAAAAGTTTTAATTAAAACAAAGAAATAGGTAAAATTTTCATTTTTTATTTTACTTTGTCGAGCCATTTTCTTTAATAATTCGAATGTCTTCCATTCATTTTAATGAAATTCAAATGGTTGTGTGCATGAGAGTGCGTGTGTGAATTTGTTGAGCAGTTATGAGCAATATTGTAGGGTTAGGACACCATTTTTTCTTTTTAAGTGCTCGTTTACATTATACAACTTTTATCGCTATAATTCATAGATTGTTGGCGAGGGGAGACAGGAATAAAAAGTGTGTACTCTTGAAATTCGGGTTGTTCGCGAGTTCGTACATATACAAACACAATACATCAATAAAGAATAGCTGCAATAAAAATTTCACAGTGTAAACTCAAAGAAAAATGAGAGAAAAATTGTAGCTACAAAACTTGCATACAGTAAACTGGCATCAATATACCTATTCCGGGCTTTCTTCTCTAAATGTGAAATGAAATTGCATGTGGACATTTTATATTGGAAACTTACCCCCAGTTTATGACTTAATATTTAAATATGGATTTATTTAATTTTCATTTAAATTTAAGTTGCATTTAAATCCAGTTTTTCAGTGTTAAATTATACAATTGATTAGTTTAATTACGATAAAAATATGGCAGCATCATGAAATTATCTAATTTTTAAATTTTTTTTATTTGCAGAGAAAAATTAAGAAAAAGTTCAATGGCATGTTGCCGCAGCATTTTAAAATTTAAAAAAATATATATAAAAGAATTGGCCGCAAATTTTTTGCTTAATTTGTTACGCGAAACAACAACAAACTAGGAAAAACATGCATATGTTAAATAGGCTTTAAAAGCATGCGGTTAGTCATTTTAATACTATTTAAGTTTCATTATGGTTTGTACTGAAAAACTGAATTTCGTATTTAAATATAACTTAAAGATAAGTAATATTTAAATACGAAGTAAAAAACTTATCATAAAACATATATTTGTTAGCATTAAATTGTCTTGCGCATTTAGAAAAACTAGTCCTCAATTTAGAAATTACACTATACAACTAAAAATATAAAGTTTCTAAAATAATGTTCTTAATAATCGACATACAACTGGGGTTCTGCATTGAAAATAATTGCTTTAACGTAATGCAAATTGGCGAAGATGAACTATGTATCTATAAAGCAACTTTATCATATATCAAAATATGCTATTTATGTTTTCTCAATAGTATTTCGCAAAAGGTGTTGTTGGCATATTTTATTTATTTTTTAACAGCAAAATTGGGGAAAAAAATATTTTCGCATGGGCTTTTCAACGGTTGGGAAACAAGTTTTGTTTCATCAAATTGTTATCGCACATCTTGAACCAAGATTAAAGCATTGTTTGCTACCTGCAATATACATATACATACTTAAGTATCACAAATGTCGCCAAATTTTTATTTTATTTACAAGAATGTTGTAAATTAACTACCAGACTCACTATGTCACACGTATTCGTTCTTTCGTACAATTATATTTAAAAGAAAAACAAAATTTTAGAATTTGTTATACGTATGAAATAAAATAGCAAACTATAAACTATTAAACTCCATATCGAAAACACAACTTTCTTAGACCAATAAATGTTGGACTCATTCGTTGTGATCAGTGGTGCAAAAAAAGTGTGTGATAATTGCATTGTCGCATTAAAAAAGTAAACCTTGCCACTGTTGAATTATGCATATATTTTTTGTTGCTTCCTATTATATTGTATAAGTTGGAAAAAACAAACAAAAACACATCAATAACAAAATAAATAATACATATATATAATGCAATAAGCAATGGGTGCCATAAATATACAAGAAAATAAAAAAATTAATACAGATGCATGTATTATGTACCCACTGAACAATTTTTGCCGAGATATCTGAACTCAGTCGAGTTGCCAAAAGTTTCCTTGTGCTTTTAGCCGAATAGTAGGCAATTTTCTGTTCTACAGTTTTTGGATATTTTACGAAATATTATAGAACTACGCACTACGTTGCTCATTTGAAATTAAGTTTCTTTCCGATATCAATGCTTATGATGTCCCCCAATATTCCAATAATACTTGTCAACATAATTTAAAATTTTTTTTTCGTTTATAAAAACAATTGATTGCATTTCCGTTTCCATAACGAAATATTCTCTTGCTTAGAGTTCATAACCGAATTTCGCTTAATAAGGAATTTATTAATAAGTATATTCGTATTTACGTATGTAGAATAATAAGAATAAAGTCAGTTGTATAAATCCGAACCTGTACTATTAATCGGAAAAGTCTGCTGAATTCGAATAAAATTTGGATACGAATTCAACAACAACTTCTCCAAAATTTCTGAAAGCATTTTAACAGAATTCCACAAAAAATGTTCGCTGGGTATGGATATATTTATGCATGTATGTATGAGTGAGCATGAATGGCTGTCTGCTGTATTTCTACGATTATTATTCATTAACTAATTTTGCTTCATCATGTTTTGATGTTATTGTTGTGGCCTAGGGAATGTAATCTTGTCTTGCAAGTTTTTAGTTGTTGCATTATTACTACGGCTACTCTTCCTTCCATCTTTACGTTGGTTGTTCAGTTATTTCGGTTACTCTACTGCTTACATACCTTATTATAATTTTTTTTAAAGCAAAACAACAAAATATGTATATACATATGTATGTAAATATTTAAAATTGTAGAATTGTTTTTGTAAGAAACAAAAATTTTGATATACGAAAGTAAAGGTGACGATTTACATTCCCATTCACTTCAATAGAGGCAAAGCATAATGTGTGATAATCACAACTACGCTGATTATAAACTGAAGAAAAGATACCCTAAAGGCAGTATAGCGTACAAATGTCATAACCGTACAAATATAAAATAGAGATATACAAATCACAGAACAGATAACCCCATGGTAGAATAATACAGGTAGTGTCGAGGCTCCAAACTGTCAAAAAACACAAAATAAAAATGGCAAAAAAATGTATATTCTCATGTGTGTTTGGTTGCAATTTCTGTTCTATACAGAATTTTGTTTCTTTTCCTTTTCTTATTTGCATTTGAAAGAAATGTTCAAGTGTGCTTTTTTAGTACATAATCAAATTTTGACAACTGCGAGACCAAAAAAGTCCATTAACGCTTCGCTACTACCTGTATTATTCTACCATGGATTACCCCAAATGCACGTGTTGTAAAGAATATTTAGAGATTCGTCAAAGATCAACAGAAAAACCTGGAATGAGACACATCAGCAATTTTGTAATAGACGATACTGATTTCCCGTAACTATCGAGCCAAGTGCAACATGGTAAAGCACAAGACTCCCGGTTCCAAGGAAAAAATGCTAAACCAAGTTTGAAAAGTTAAAAGTTTTGAGTATGCCATATAAAACTTTTGTTGTACACAGTATTCATGTTATGCACTGGAACGCTCAAGGCAAATCAACCGAATCAGCAGATTCACAGTTTGTCTTCATGACAAGATTAATATATTTTTTGCTCAATGAGAGGGGCTTAAAACTGCGGCACAAGCTCCACGTGGCGGAGGAGAACTCATAGCGGCAAAAACTATCAAACAGCTGGTAATGAGCCTTACAGATATTCCCTGCTTTCAAACTGTTACATTTACTTATTGTGTCGCGTATACTTTTAAGTTTGCACACAAAAATTAATACTTTAAGGCCTAGAGAAACATTCTTTAAAAAATACTTTCTGTGGAAAAACGTTTAACAATGTTTAGTAGCAATACGTTTTTATTGGATTTTAAATAGCGCCGGAATATTTTACAAAGTAATAGGGTTACATTTTTGGGCGTTACACAACTGAATATTACGAGTATAAAAGCTATGCTTACAGAGTTTTAAGGCTTTCTCGACGCTCAGAAATAACTTAAAATTAAAGTATCCAAACCATCGAAATTTTTAAGAAACCAGTTTTTAAATTATTAAAAAATAGCTGTTTAAAAAACCCGTGAGTTAGAAGCGTTCATCTTATTTTTCTTTTAAAAAAAATTCATACAAATATCATCGGCTTAGATTGAAAACTTGCTCTATAATTTTTTTTATTTTTATTTAATTTAATCTATTTTATTAAGCTCATAATATGAGTATATCCCAAAATACAAGAATTTTTATTAGGGGGCCATGCAAAACTTCGCATAACGTGATTAGACTAATAATTGACGAAATGTATTATTGCACTAAGAACAATATTTCCGGCGACAGTTACATTAAAATCATCGAGGCGTCATGGTGCCACTACACAAAAAGATCCCGCTTTCAGATTATTCAGAGCCAATGAGTGAGTAAGTACTGAAATATGCACTTTTTTACTCCTTAATTTCTCGGGAAGCTTTTATGGTATAACTTTTCAACTTCACCTACATACGCAAAGTTATGAGGGGACTAAAACAGAAGGATACTAAAAATCTACTGACCCAACAGGACATCGAACGCAAGCCTATGGGTGCTCACACATGAAAGCCAAATATATTCCGAAGATTTGAGAAGTTATTGGCGATGGATTGGCCACGGATTACAAAGACCTCCCGGAGATGTAGCTCTCAATGCCATTGACTTGAATCCAAGGTAGTCAAAGTAGAGGAAGGTCTAATATCAGTTCGTGAAGAGAGTTAGACATAAAAGCTTCGCGAGCAGGAAAAAGCTGAAAGCCTAACATCAAACAGAAACGACTGGAAAACTTTTGTTGAGCCCCTATGCTCCTTATAGAAACTAAAGTCATAATAGTCATAAAAATTGTGTGCCACTTTATGGCAAGATATACTTAAAAAGGGGGTTTTACGAAATAATCGAAAAGGTTACAAAACTTAGTTCTAGTAACGACATTTGAATTTAAATTTATTACATTTAATGTTAGAATGAAAAATAAAATTGAGCTTGAGCTAAATTCAAATTATAAATTCTGGTTACATGAAAAGCTAATTAGTTCTAAGTACAGTATATCAGAACAATTAGTTAGCATTTCTGTATGTGTGACATTTTTCATAGAAATTTTTAAAATCAAGGACCCCAAGCTTTATTTATTAAAAAAAGTACCAACAATATTCCACAAAATTTCCCTTTTTTACGCGCTTTTTCTTTTTACAGTCAATGTTTGTTCTGTTCTTGTTTTAAAGTTTACTTAATAATATGTTAAAATTTTCTTAAATTTTGAGAAATATACTGTGAAAGTGGACAATTAAAATAACACACGTGTGAAAATTTTAGCTAAAATAACATTTTTAGTATTTTAAATTTTTTTAAATTAAAATAATAAATTGATTAAAAACCGACCATTCTTTTAAGAAAAAGTTTCATTTTAAAAATATGTAAGAAAATCTCTTGTTTTTGTTTTATATAGAAATGAAGCTTTTCGAGAAGTCGTCCTTGAGTACCGAAAAGACGTGCTAGCTGCGACAGAAGTTGTCCATGAAGTTAAATTTTCACAGAAAAAAGTGTACAACGCAAATTAACATTAGAAAAAACGAGATCAATTGAAAATAATATAAGAAAAAGGTATCGAAAATCATATAAAAAACTGACAATGTAATTGTCCGACTGTACTGGCGGGATCCTCTTGTTAGTGCTCCTAGCGTCAGGTTATCAAAAAATTATTGTTTGGAAATATTGCCAGGCACAAGCCACATGTTTCGAAAAAAATTTATAAAATGCGTTTAAATTCTACCTTACAGCATTTAATAAAACTTTAAAATTATTGGAATAATATCTATAATAATATATCTTAGTTTAATCGCTTCTTCTTTGACGGTAAACTATACGTTCCTAGAAATTCGTTTAAAGAATTTGACACACGATACGTTGGTCGTAGTGTAATGGTGTGGGGGGTTTCTCCTACTACGGAGTAGGTCCAATTGCACGAATCAAAAAGTTTATAAAGAAATATTATTATATAAAATGCTACCAGTTGATGAAGGTACGAGTATAACTCTAAAATGGAAACTTGTTCGGGGATAACGACTAAAACACATAACCACGTCTGTGAAGTCGTTTTTGCAGGAGAAAAAAATCTATGTGGTATCATCGCCGCTGCAATCTCAAGATTTAAACTCCGTCGAACATTTATGGCACGATGTAGGCAATTAAATAGATCGATAATACACTTAAAAAATGAATCAGTTATGGGCTGAAATACAAAAGATATAGAACTTGATTTCGGTTGAAAAGTGCTGCATCATTATTTTACCTATGCTACAAAGAATTACTGAACAAATTCGAATGGAGTTTTTTTTTTTGTTACTTGTTTAATAGACTGAAGTTATTACATTGCTTTCCACAAAAAAGTACAAGTGTGCTATTTAATTTGTCGATTTAAAAACTTTGGGTATATAACAAATGTTACACATTAAAATAAAGCTGAATTAATAGGTATATTATTCTTATATATTTTTTCGACCATTGGTTTTTTAAAGGAAGTGGCGAAATATCGGTTAACTAATAAAATTTTGTAAACGTTTTTTATAAAAAATTTGCCTAGAGCTCGAGATAAATTAGATTCATTTGCTGAATAAATATTTTAATACTATTTTTTTTATACCTATAAGGAGTTTGGACCTAACTTTGTAAAAAAGTTTTCAAAAAAATTGCTCATATAAGTATATGTATATTGAGTGGAAGTAGTGTACTATAAACTCATCTCTGCCGAATTAAAAATATTTTCTTTTCTTGCTTTACATGTTGGTTTCTTTTTTTTATTACTATGCTTTAGTTTTCTATCACCACTTTTTGTTGTTTTCTTTGTTATTGCTTCATGTTGTGTGGCGTTACTTGGGTGTGCCTGAATGTGTGCTTATTTCTCATGTTGTTTGCTTCTTCGTGCTTTTCATAGTGTGTGTGTTTGTCGTGTTGTTGTTGGCCATAGTATAGTTTAATGTGTTTATGCATGGATTTGAGTGTGCGACGTGAGTGTGTTTTGATTCGGTATTGTGTTTTTGTTTTTGTTTTCTTTTGCAGCCATAAAAGGGTGGAGTCACAGTTGGCAGTGATTGGTTGAACATTTTCTCTTTAATGGCAATTACACTCCACCTTTTATGCTGTCGAACATGCACTAGAATAAATAAATACAGGGTCTTCCAATAAGGCGTTTTATTTTAATTATAAACTAAAAACTATTTCTAAGCGGATTTATGTTTCTTTACCTGTAGAGAGGAGGCTATGCTGTAAATAATGGAAAATAATATAAGCGAAATGGCTGCCACGGATACGCTTGTAGGGCCATATTCCTTTCATGAAATTTTCCATAAACGATTCATAAATTTTTGGCTGTATGTCTTCGATACCTCAACGAATTCCATTTTCGAGGTCATGAATCGATTGTGGGTCATTGTCATAGACCTGATCTCTTACGTAGCCCCAAAGAGCAAGAATGTAAAGGCTAATTGTGATCGCCTCTGCGAGAAATTATGTGGTAAAAAAAACTTGTTATACAAAAGAGAGCTGGCATCGTTGCCGGTGTGGCATGAGCGATGTTCACGAGTTCGTTGTTCACTTCACTAACTTGTCCGAAAAGCTCAAATTTTTCCACCAGTTTCACATGTGTTGGCCTAAATTGTCCTTCACGACGAATCAAAAATTCTTTAATTTTGCAACTGTGGCCGCGAAATTTTCACCATTTTCGTTATTGAATTTCAATGCGTTTTTGAAGCATTTATCATTCGTTTTTTAATAATGGCGTCATTTTTACTTGTCATCTGTCAAGTAGTTACAGGCTGAGTCATGACAACTGTGGAAATGGTGGACGATTGAAAATTCAACGTCTCATTGGAACACCCTGTAGCTTGTATAAGATATCAGTGTTTGTATTATTTTATAATATGTTAGACAAAACATTTTTTGTTAATTTTAAATGCAATTTGAAAAACTATTTCATATCAATTTACATATAAATTGAATTTGATTGTAAAAATATTGATTTTTAATATATAAGCCGTCGGTCGGTTTTGTTTCAAGTTAAATTTAATTTTGTTGAGCAGATTAAATTTTGATATTTTTTCTGTACGTGTCTATGTAGGAATTTTAATTAAATTGACAAGTTTAAGCCTGTAATTAGATAAAAATAATCGGTATATCGACAGGTTTTGGACAATTCAATTCAATCCTAATCTCATGTATGTATATTTTGTATGAAAAGTGTAGTTTCAAGCACACTTCAAATCCAAATTTTTATCTTTTTAATACAGCAGTTAACCTTTGTTGTTTGCCTAAAACAAACTAAGTATTCCATTAATTATTTTTTAGTAACTCATATTATCTTATTGGTAGAGCATGATTAAATTTTAAGATAATATTGAGAAAGAAAACAATTCTGTATTGATACGTTTCAGTAATATGTATTGCGTTGCTGATATTTTGATATTAGGCTTATCAACAATGCTGGATTTTTTTTAAATTAAAACCGACAATTTATGAGGTAAAATTTTCATATTTTCATTAATTTAATTTTGATACAATATCATCTAAGATATTTCATACAAAAAATCTACAGACAGACGACGGACAGATGGACATCCAATCTGGAATTAGATAATTTCAAATAAAAAAATTAAGAATTTTGCAATGAAAAATATAGAGATGAACAGACGTGTAGAAGTGCATACTTTCAGACGGACATCGAATCCAAAAGTGGACTTTTTTGGAAGTATATTATTGTGACTAAAAAACTATCTGTTTAAAAAATCTGTTTAAACAGTGGAGTTCAGTTGTAATTGTAATAAACAAAGAGTGGCGGACATTCGTGGAGACGGACATCAAAATCAAAGCAAAACAATTGAACAACGGATTTCCGAAGTAACAAATATCAAGAACAAAAACATACACATTCGCGTGAAATTAAAAACGCGTAAAGACAACCACTTAAACTATTTTCTTTAGTTTTTTCTCTATCCTCAAACGTCGCTATTTTTAAAAAAGTATTTTTGATTTATAAAAGGCCTATTAGGCAGATTTTCATAGCAGAATTGATTGATAAACCTTTTAGCGGTTTCGCTAAGCAAAGACTTTCTGCCTACCAGTCCGCCGGGCGAGCTTATGGATTCCCTTCTCTGCGTTTATTAAATAAAGGCTCCCAAAAAACTCCTAGTGCGCCTTCAAAGGCTGGCAAGGCAGAAAATCCAACTATGCAGGTAATATTTTATCAAGGAAGCTTCTGTTCGAAAAGCAACGGCCAAAAAATCTTTTTTGTGTGATTAAAAATTTTCCAGAAAAATACCATTTGTTCATTTTGCTTTTTTGTAGCAATTTTTATTAGGGCGATTATTTGTGCAGCCACGTCTCACAGTATTAACGAATTAAGACAATTGTGATGTTTAAGCATTTTTGTGTGAACAATTTTGAAAACATATTAAACTTTTATATACTCGCAATTTGGTCGCCGCCCGTTGCTACTTGAGCCTCCTCTATTATTTAAGAAACTTTACTTACAGATAATTTTATATTCGATTAAAGCTAAATAGATTAAGATAAATATAATTTGTTAAATTTTTTATTTGGTACTCGATTTACATCTGCAACATTTTTCTTCCTTTCCACTTCGATTTGCGTCGTCATTTTGATTTACTAAATTGTCAAAACTAGTGATTCTACGTGTTTTTTTTTAATTTGAAGTCTTTCGTTTGTATGTATTTCTATGTCAAGTAGGTAATTAATGCATGGATGAATTGTGATTTTAATCAGAGTAAAATATTACTTTTAAACAATTTTAAAAAGTATGAGAAATTGTAATTTACGTTGCTTCCACGACATAAATCAAGGGATTTTACAATATAATTTTATACAAAAACTTTAAAATTTTAGCATACATTTAATATGCATTAATTCAGAATATGAATATTTATTTTTGGAATTTAGCGCTGACTCTTTTCAAGTCAAGGATTTAATAAAGAAATTAAAACACAAGTTTGATTATGGATTTTTTTTCGATTAATTTACATCGATTGCAAATTTCTTTGTTGTTTTAATTACTTAAGTGAACTAAATTAATAAATATTTTCAAATGAAGGTTTTGAATAAATTAAGTTATTTGAAACAAAAAAAAACATCGCGTATTTCGAGGCGAGTCGGTCATGCAGAATATTCACTAAGGTGCTGTCTATGTGGCACGCAGCGAAGCACATCTCGTGTAAAATCGTTCACAGCGTTCAATGCATGCCAAAAGAAAATATTTATTGTGGTTCGAAACATGATAACAGATCTGTTAACATTTATGGCATACAAAATTTTGTCGACAGTGTCCAATAAACGTTACTTTTACGTAAACTTATTTGTTGGCTGAGTTTGGACTAATGTGCCGGCCATAGAATGTAGGCATTAGGCATATCGTCGGAACTAGAGAATATAAATTTTTATAATAAAGTTCAACAAAACTGACGACGTTATGTACCGGCCTTCGAAATTTGTATACTGTTCACATACTGCTTGTGTTGTCAGAATAATTAGGTTTTCCTTTCTTAATATATTCCTTAGAGATCATATCAGATTCATAATAATGAAATAAAGCCAGATTGGATTAAAAGTCAACCGCGTAACTGACTTAGCAAATTGACTTGGAATATGGCCAAAACAGATAAAAAAATATTTAAGCTCTGAATGCATAAATATTAAATGAATGAAAATGTCTGTAAAACTTTAATTAAAGAAGAAAAACATTTTTTTATGCTTAAAAAACTGGCAAAAATTTTTTCTGTAAAAAGTGATTTGATTGACCATTTTAAATTTCGCACAACATGGTGACCTAAATTCTTAAATACAAATTTCATAAGAAATCCATTTAGCCTTTAAAAAATAAATTAAAGCTTAATTTAAATGCAATAACCATTAATCGTTAACACAATTTTAGCAACACGTGCGAAATTTGGGATAATTTTAAATTTCTTAATATTTTGTTTTGTTGTTTTTCGATGAAAATTTCTTTGGATGCACCTGATATGTAAATACAAACATCTATCTACCAAATAAAAATGTTTTCAGAGCGCAAAAACGCATACGTACATAATTTTTTGGAAGCTGTGCCTTTATGAAAGTGAAAGCAGGGAAAGAAAAACAACAACACCTTAATATCAAATAACAATTTATTGAGGGATACTTAAAACGTGCGCAAAGTCTCATTAAATTGATTAATTCTCATTGAGATGAAAATATTTTCGTTGTTAATGCATTCGACCATGTTCAGATTGAGAAATTTGGGTCATTCAGACTGTTGGATGTGTAGCACTCAGCACACTTCCTTAACATCACCGCTGAAATTAAATTCAAAAGGATGCTAAAAAAAATAATAAAGGCAAATGATGTAAATAAGGCGTGTTTTATGGGCATTGAAGAGCTACAGCTTTGTATTTTTATTTTTTCTTATTTATAATTTTTTCATTCTTCACTCTTTTTAATCAAGTTCAAACTTTACTGGAATGACTTTTGACACTTTTAATTTCTTTGCGAAACTTACTTTAATTATATAACTTTGCAAGAGGGGAGAAATGGGCTTTTGCCGCTCTTAGAAAACATTCCTTGTTATGCCAATGTCCTTTTAATTTGTCACGTCCCATAAAGGAGAAAATGCCTCGTTTAAAAATCGAAAAGAAAAGAAATTGAGATATGTTCGCTTCAGATTGGTAAAGCTTATATTGAAAACTCCGCTGAATAAACTTACGGCCTTATTTAGCAAACCGAAACGAAGTTTGTAATATATATTCTATATATTTTTTAATATATTTTATTTTTTCTATATAAAATTTATCTTTACTCCGTGAAGGCTTAAAATCCTTTTGAACTTTAACTTTAGATTTAAAGAGTGAATTAAAATTTCTAAAAAATAGAAAATAATCTACTCAACCTGGGCCATAGTACAATACAATCGATATGTCAACTTTCGATATTTCAAATCTCGGTAAGTCAATGAAAAATATACAACTGCATTCTCACATACGGTTCTGTTGTGTGAATTCAACACACATGAGAGAGAATAGTTTTGCACTTGAAAATTCACGAAATTCGCACTTTCTTTTCTACACTATTTAATATTAATTAATTTTGTTTACTATTTTTTGTTCTTTCTTATTTTAATTTAAAAATATTTTTTGAATTTTGTTGACATTTTTTAGATGCAATTTTTCATTGAGTTGAATTAGATTTTCATTTAACTGTGTTGCATTTTCGTCCCAATTTGGGATTAAATATTTTGCTGTAAAATACAAAAACTTAAAAGAATAATTATCAAACCAATGATTTCTACATGAAAATATATTAAGAAAAACTATAAATTAGTTTTTTTCAATAATAGTAAAACATTTCATATTTAACATCTAGCAATTCGTAATGAAAGAATAATTTCATTTTATAATACTTTTGCCACAACTATGTGCTCCCAAGTAGTGTGGGGAATATTTTTTTAAAAACCAACACAAAAAATTATTGTTTTGACAATACATATATATGTACTCAGAAAGAAAAATGGCGTACTAAAATCAAATATTTTCTGCTAGCTTTGAGTACAAGACGTACTCAAAATTTTGAGCACAAATAGCAATACTGAAAACGGGATTCCTTTAGATAACCCATCCTGGAGTTTCTTAAAATGAGTACGAAATTCATTAATCACGTGAAGATTATTGAATCAACTCAAAAATTAAATTGAGCATTTAATAGTCCGCACTTACTTGATTTTACCACACTTTTAATACAGCTTGGTATTGATTTAAGTACGAATGGATTGAATTTTTTTTTTGAGTGTGATCTATGCAAGGAGTTGACATACTATTTATACTATGCTAAAAACTACATATTTCTCTATATAAGTGTACATATGTACATCTCTTTAATTTTTTATTAAAAAAATTAAACAATATGTTTGATACAAACATCTTTCAGATCATTAACAATCCGAAATCAACAACCAAAATAGGCAAAAAATGGACTTATGCGGTAATACATGAGGGCTGTAGAATTTACATATCGATTAATAGTTTTATATCACATTTAAAAAGAAAGAAATCTCTTTCTTCATTATAAAAATCTTTTCTTCTATATTCTTCAATTTTCAAAACAGGATCCTATCGTGATGACTTTTTACTTGCATTTTAGTTAAACAAATAGTATACATGTATTATTTAATTTAAACTTGTCAGCTTTATTTTATATGTTTGTGTCTCAAACAATTAAAATAACTTAGCATAGTTTTAGATAACTTGCATGTTATAAAAATCGTGTACTAAATATTTCATATACAACTCATGTAATATAATGTAAATGTACTAATGTAATGTAAATGTTTTTACTTTGAACAGAATAAAAAATTCAAACGACTTGTAACTTTTTGTATAAATTATATGTATATGTAAGTATACTTTTATAGTTTTAATAATAGGTTTCATATACATATAACAAAACATAATTTTATAATGCCCCGCAGTTCTAGAGAATACCTTCGAAATTGTGTTTGCTATCAGTCTGGGTAATTAAAAGTTGACAATTGGTTATTTTCTATATGTATTTTGATCAAGCATTTGATTTGGTATATGTAACGATTATGGTTTATAGGTGACTAAGCACCCAAGATATTTCCAATTAAATTATTGCAAATATTTTTACCTCAAAGTAATCTCGGATAATTAAAACTGTTTGTTGTTCAAATTATATTAATTGTTGAAATTACATGAATTTTACATTACAGTTTTAACAGTAAAAGTGCAAGATATTAATTCATTTGTAGTGTTGAAACTTTAAATTGCAACAGTGATTATTATAAATATAGGAAAAAACATTATAAAAATCACGATAAATTCTGTAGAATTTTAAAGTAAATAAAATATTTTAGAATTTCTTTGTTACGTGTGTTACGCTCTGTGCGTATAAAAAAAAAGAAAAGTTATTAATTTGGGCTCTCATAAAGAAATAAAATTAAAAAAAAGAACCCATTTGAAGTTTTGAAGATGTGAAAGAAATTAATTCTATTATCAATTATAAGAGTTCAATTTTGATAAAATAAAAACAGCTTAAAACGTTTTCTTACTGCACTGGAAAAATACTTTTTACATAAATAGTATGAATTTAATATGAATTATTTTGCCAAACATCCTTAATTGACGTTAAGAACTTTGAAATCCCTAAATAATATTAGCTGCACATAATTTTTGTTTTGAATTTTTTTTAAATTGTCATTATCTATTGAACAGAATGTTTTTATATTTTTCTGTATCTGTTTTCTGTAGATGTTTTTGACAGAAACAATATAAAAAATGCCTTTTGTTCTTGTATTGTTGTACTAATAATGTGATTTTTTTTACTTCGTATAAATAAAAAATGGAATTGTAGAATTTGTCAATATAAAATTTTAAAATTTTCTTCGACCAACTTTGAGTTTTTGAATTCATAAATACAAAATAAAAACATAGTGTTTTAAATAAATTGAATTTTCTTAATTAACAAAGACATAAATTATTTTTTTGTGTTCTTATATGAATGTATTTGCAAACATTTTAATAAATGAATTTTAATAATATTTTATATATTGCTTAAGTATTTAGAATTTGCTATTCGGAGTATTAACACGACAAAGGTTGATTAGAAATTTTAAATAATATTTAACAAAAATTATGTTATTGATAAATATTTTTTATAATTAATTTGGGAGAAGGCACCTAAATATTACAACTAAGAATACTAGGCTTTTTTATTAAAAATCTATTTTAAAAAGAAATAAGAAAATCACTTCTGACAGAAAACTAATGATGAAGACACAAGTTAGAAAATTTCTTGACAAACCAAATTTTGACAGGTAAACAGTGTTTTTGATACACTGAAGAAATTTATGCAAAATAAATTAAATCGATGATTTAGAAACTGAATAATTCACATATGAGTTGGCAACCTTTGGTGCATAAATGATTCTTTCTTTTTCTTGATATCCCAGATCTCACTGCATCACCCGAAGCAGGTGTGTAAGGGAGAGTCGGTGGTTTTTGTTGTACCTCCTGAATCGAAAAACGCTTGGCTTTTGTTCGCGATGTCCTACTTGGGAGCTCTCTTTTTTGACAAAAAATATATCTTCGTTCAAAAGTGCGCTAAAATTATGTCGCTTCGTCTGAATCAGGGCCGGAAATAATAATTATTCTTAAATTTTCAATGGAAAAAGGCAATCATAAAGTAATATCGGAGAGATAATTCAATATTTGTCATAATTTGATTTTTCTTTTTCTTGACAGAAATATTTGTCCTATTCTGATTTTCTTGATATCATGTGATGAAGTCATCATATTTTAAAGGTTTGATTTCATGTTTGGTGGGTAACAATTAAATAATAAACACAAGCTTATCCTAAAATATGTAAACAAAAGCCAAATAAAATTCAGAATATGACAAAAATTTCTGACAAAAAAAATAAGAATCTGACAGTTATTTCTGACAAGAAAAATAAAAATCATATTATTACAAATATTTCTGACAAAAAAAATAAAAATCAGAAACTGAAAAATATTTTTCAAAAAAGAAATCGAAATCTGGCAAATACTTCTGTCAAAAAAAAAATAAAATAGAAATCAGAGACTGACAATTATTTCTGTAAAAAAGTAAAAATCGTAAAATAACAATAATATTTTAATTTTTATTATAAATGTCATAATTGTTACGGTCTCTAGTCTTAATGCGTCATCTATTTATAATATAAATTTTATATCATCGTTAAACCGATGTTGCTTACATTAATTCGTTATATAACAAAAAAATCAAATCGTGTGAATTAATTTGAGACTCTCCTCTATTCAATAAGTGAGAGCTTTAACTATTTTGTATTTTAAAGCAAATTGAAAGATCTCTGCCTTATTTTAGAGCATCCTTTGAAGTGTTTAAAAACAGCGCATTTGCTAAGCTTCCAGAAACTTAATTTTTTTTTCTGAAATTTGCCACTAAATATTTTTTATTAGCAAACAAACCAGGAGTAATACAATAAAAAAAAGTCCCGCCCAATGTGCTGCGTTGGTTCACACAATTTCAAACGATGTGCTTTAGTTCCAAGGAATAGAAGTTTTCCTACTAAATACTAAAAATTCCATATTCTTGCGATAACTATTTATTTTCTCAGGTGACTTAATTATATGAGCACAACATATTGAAGTAAAAACATATAAAAACTAATAATTTTTTATTTAGTTAAATCGATACGAAAAATAAGATGTTGCATAAGGAATCCAAATCAAATTACTTTAATTTTGTTACAAAAATGTTTGTCGCTGTTAACGAAATTTAACTGCCTGGCCCACGATGTCGAACGATATCGTTCTTTTGTGAAATTACATTTAAAACAAGAGCAAAATTTTAGAAATTATTTTTGTTAATTTCAAACAAACTTTAGTGCTTAACTTAATTATATGAGCACAAGTGTAAAAGATTTTAAGCCATCAACAATGGCGAAAATGTAAGTTGCAGTTTCAAAAAGCAAAAATATATCTTTTATTTAAAGGTAAGTATTTTCTTCCGACAAGAAGCCAAATAAATTTCAAGTTCATATCCATGAAAATTAACTATTACAACTCTAATAAAAAAAACACCTTGTGAAAAACTGCCATAATCACATACATGCACATACATATATGTATGTAGTTGTGAACGCATGAGTGTAACTCTTAACTCCTCCTTCTTATAATGCTTAACAAGTTATTTTGCATAGAAAATCTCTACTCACTTTAAATAGAATTATTGTAAATAACAGTTTGTATGTAGTTGTAGCTTAACTTCCAAAACAACTTCATATCCGGTTGTTTCCGGTATGCGCGCGTCAACCTTTCTGTTTTTACATATCCATTTAAATTGCTTGCAATCAGTTTGCTCTTAACTTGTTTGTTTATATTTTTACCAATTCGAACTTCTTTCTCTCTTTTTCTTCTACAAACACTTTTTTGTTTGGTTTTGCACATTATATACAGAGTATATAATGTTTATATCTACCAACATTTACCACACCCCATTAAGGTTGAGGTAAACGATGCCATTAGCGAACATAAATGTCTCTGTTGGTGTGCGTGTGTGTGTGTGTATGTTTGCCTTAAAACCTTTATAGAGATGGTGTTGGGTACTTAAATTTTTGAGGGTGGTAAATACTAGAATGTATTTTTTGCTCGTTTTTCTTTGTTTCCTCTTTCCAAGTATGTTTTGTTTTCGCCTTAATTCCTAATTTTATTCGTTAATGGCTGTTTTTTTTGTGTTAAATAAACACTGTCTCACTCTACATAAAATGAAAATGACGTTAATTAAGAAATGCCACCTAATGGGGTTCCCACGTTTTAAATTATGGTTTATGTGAATAAAGATGTGCGTTGAGATAACACTACAGTTGGGGCACTCATTATTTCCAGGCTGTGGAATATATACATATGTATGTATATATGTAAGTATACATATGCATGTGCATTATAAAACAAAGAAATTTATTAAAACTAAAGTTCTGTCAGAAGTCAAGCAGGGTAATTAAAACGTATTTTGCATTTACATTTTTTGTATTCATAGTACATATTGCAAATATATTTTTGTATGTAAAACTAAGAAAACGTGCCGGGAAACAGCGATATTATGCTTCAGTAATAACTATTAAATGATGCGTACGTATTACACTCAGAAAACATCTGTTGGGCCAAAATCAAACAGTTTCATACTTGATTTTAGAATGCTGAAAATTAAAATTCATACAAATTATAGTTCTCAAATTAAGATTGTTAGGTATATTGAGTTTAGCATTATCGAGCTTAACAGACTTTCATGATGTTTTTAATTTATATCAAACCCGTTTATCTTAAATAAAACTTGTTTTTTCCCTGAGTGTAGAGTTGACAAACAGGAGATATCGAAATATTCGTTTTTTCGGGATTGGGAAACCCCAGAATCCCGAGATCCGTAACAAAATAACTAATGAATATTTCGGGACATCTAATTAAAAAAATTTTATGTACAGATAAATACTTTTGAATATTTTTAAACCGAGATTAGTATATTTAATTTCAGGACTTTGTTGTTAGACTCGTCGAATCGACGAATGTCAAAATTGCGCTAATATAATTCAAAAACTATACATATTTTGTCAATGAAAACGAATTAATTTAGTTTTTATACACTTCATTATTAAGAATGTGAAAAGGATATAAAATTATAGGTTTCTCATTCCTTTTTTAGTTTCCACAATGTTCATACTCATTGACTTGACTCATTGAAGTTGATTTAGCGATGTTCATTTGTCCGATGAAACGCCTGGGCTAAACGCCTCATACGAATTACAGCCTTTAATGATAGATAATGATAATGGAGTTTGTCCGAAGGTTTTTACTGAAAATCTGCAAGAATCCATAATTATTGGAGATATAGTCAATTCATGGTCATTTTCTTAGGAACAAACAGAAAGAAGTATTTACATATTTTTTTATATTTTAAAAGTTTTCTTCTATTGAGTACAACATTGGTTCTATTTTATTTTTATTGCTATATTACTACAAAAAATTAAACACTTTCAAAAATACATACATAAATAAAAATCTGACATTTAAATATTTTTCGAGATATCCTGACATCTCTAATGTACGTATAGATAATAATATATGAATAAAATAATATTACAAAAAAAAGCAAGACAAGGAAAACTGGAGCAGTTTATATTTGTTAAAAAAAATAAAATTAAATAAAATAAAAAAAAATAGCAAACTTCGTATTTCCCAAATGAAATTATAAGGAACAAGAAATAAAAAAGTGGTTTAATTTTTTTTAAAAAAGTTGTCAAATAAATTTAAGAAGTTGCCTTATTTCCTTAAAATATAGTGCAATTTATTACGATTATAATGTTGGTATCTCCTCTCGCTGCCAAAATATGGGGAAATAATATTTTTAAAGTCAAACAAGAAAAGGGTAATTAATTCAATTACGAAATTAATCTCAATACAATTATAATTGATGATACATGTTTTTATTGAACATGTTCTCTGATGGAGTGAATTAAGGAAAATACTATTCCCCACCAAAAGGTACCTGAAAAAGAGTCTTTCATAACTGAACTTCTGGAAAAGCTTATCTGATTAATTTTTATTATTTCATAAAAATTCAATACTATATTTGTTTACTATTTTCTACTTAAATTAAAATTTATTCCATCTAAAATCAAATTTATCGTCATTTTACTCACTTTCACATGGAAAATAATGATTTTTGTAAATTATACCGAAAAAAGCACACATCTGCGTGTGCAAATAAAAATATAATGCATAAATATTTCAAATAAAAATTGTCTACAAATGTTTCAACAAAAATCATAAAATATGGAAAAATAAGTCGTAAATTGCTATAAGCTAAAATAAATGGGAAATGGTGTGAAAATATCGTAATAAAATCATGAAAGGAAATCTTCAAAGTGTCATGAATGGATGTCCTGTATTTGTATAAGGAGAATTTATTATAGTTTGTGTGGTCTTAACTTTTTATTGGGTTCCAAAAAAAAATCATTCTAATGATTCTAAAAAAGCTAAACAGTTAAAAGTGTCTTCAAATGTCATAAAAATTTTCCTCAATCAATACATTGATATGTGTGTATGTATGTAAGTCTAATTTTTTATAAGGTTAAAAAGAATTAATATGTAGAAATATAAAGAACAAAAATTTGCATTTAATATTTAAAATTCTACTTACAAAGCCGGTTTAATTTCATAATAATTTTTTTAGTTCTTACTAACATCAAAGTTGGCATGAATGTATGTACTTAGTTTTTTTATATCAATAATAATTCACACATTTTTATGACTTGTCGTAAAATATGTAAATTTTACAAAAGGAAATAGAAAATAAAAAAATACAGTGTGTGTAAAAGTGATTGAGGAACAAACTTGATTTCTGCGAAGCAAATGAGAGACAACTAAGCATCTTGATCGATTTTTTTTACATACTTGTTAAATATAGTTATATAATATTTTAGGCAAATTAATATTTTAATTAAAATACATGTCGCTCATTTACTAAAACAACGTCATAACTAAAAAAGCGCGTTCTTCAGAAAACGAGTTTCAAGTTTTTAAACTACACACACCTGAAAGGAATAACAAAAAAATATTCTCTTCTCAAGAGGTGAGTAAACAAGAGATTTGTTAAAATTTGTACACAATATAAAGAACGAACCGAAGATTAACACTGCATTCTTAACACAAAAAATATGTTTTTCGAGTTATGACGTTATTAAAGCAAATGAGCGATGTCTATTATAGTTTTACATATAAGGCATTAATATAATGTACGGTATTCAAAAAGTGTATATTATTTAAACTGAAACATAGATGAAACTCAAACACCGTTGAGAACAAGATGTTAAATCTTTAAAGGACCCAGACAGAAATAACATAATTTGCCAACGATGTTGGATTGTCCGCACTAAATAGATCTTAAGGTAGGATCACACGATTGTCGCAAATACGCCAATAAGACACAATTTTTATTGTGCTGAATTGGTGCACAATAATAATATTTTCCCAATCAAATATACTGCAGTCACATGATTGCCCCATTTTAGAAAAATTTGATTGACACAGGTTGGCGAAGAATGAATTTGTGGCAATAATTGCCGCATCCCAGTCATACGATTTTTCTAACTTGCGGCAACACAGACAAACAGCTGTTATGGTAGTTTTTATTTTGTTTTGTTTTACGTGCAAGTTTTTTCTTTAGCATATTGATGTAATTGCTATGATGCATCATAGCTTTTAATTGGCCTCTAAATTATTATTAATCGCTCACTGCGTATTATAAATAGTAAAATAAATACAATCTACAAGAAATAAAATAATAACATTTTTTTGCATATGTCTAGCTAATTAACACAATAATTATTGGTACATTTCTAACACTTATATTAACGCATGGTTGCCTATCAACCGTTCACAAGATTGCCGCACCAGAGTTGCATTTGATTGCGGAAAATCAGCACAATATTGTTCAAGATTGCCGTAGGGTACAATAAATTGGTTGTCAAATTAAAAATTTTTTGAAATTTTTTTTTTGAAAAATGAGAAAATGAACTAATTCTGAAAATTGGAAAATATTAACATTGATTGTATTATTTTATTTTATTCTATATTTACTTTTTTAGCCTATATTAAATGCCTATAATTCTGTGCTTCACTATCAGTATCTGCTCTAAAATTAATTCGTAAATCTGGCGGTACATTAATTATCTGAAGCAACTATGACTTATCGTCGTCCCGAAGTTATCTTCACGTATCTACAAAACATTTTTCTTTGAGAAATCAGTCTAAAGTGTCAACATTATATACAAAAAATTATTAGATGATCCCGAACTTAGTCCCGGTTCACGCACGTTAAGTTTGACTCGTCAAGTCTTGAGTTTTTATTAGAAACGATCTTATCTAATTTCGACGATATAACGACGACAAAAACAAGGAAATTGTTAATTAGTAATATATTGTTATTTAAATTGTTTCGTAACTTTTTTCTCTTGAAGAAGTTCCCCAAATGGTAACGAAATATTGAGAAAAAATAAATTTGGATGTTTTTTTTTATAAAAATTGACTTTAATTGGAAGAATAATATTAAGATAAGGTAGAAAAATTTTATATTAAATCAACATTTAATAAATTAAAAAATCGAGATATGTCTCGATAGGTATCTTATTTCCAAAAGTTTTTGTATTCTTCGAGAGTAGACCCACTCTACAGATACATTAATTTCATTGGTGCTTAAAGTTTTTTCATGATACACGTTATAACAAAAACTTCCTTAAGCATCCATCTATTTTATTTAATTGAGATATTTTATAAATGTTTTTTGCTGCCAATTTATTCACAGCTCATTTCTTTGCACTCATGTTCATTTAACCAAATATTTAAAAAATGTAATTGACATTTTGTAGCGCAAACAATTTCAATTAACTTACTAATTACTTCATAATAAATTTTCACAATATACTTGTCACTCGCAATGACATACGAGTTGTAAGAACAAAACGTTTTGCTGTTGTTGTTGCAGATTTAAATTTTTGTATAAAAATAAAACCAAATTAAATCACTCACATGTGTTTATTTCAATAATACAAAACAAGTGCATGCATACAAATACGTATTTTCAAATACAAATGCACACACACAAGAGAAGAAGATACACCAAAATCTATATTCACCCCTGACGCAAACAACATTTAAGAAGAATATAAATTTACATGAGAATTTTTAAATCTTTGTGGAGACAAAGTCCGCAAGCAACAATTATAATGCAAATAAGAGCATTTATAACAAACCGGTATTTAGGATGAGGGGGAGCCAAAATGTCTGTTTTGTAATGACTAAATGCTGTTTGTGTGTATTTGTTTGTGCATTAGGCATGGTTGCGAATGAAAGTGGCGAAGTGAGTTTGTGCTTTTGCCTAGAATATACACATTAAGCTGATGCATATTTTTAGGCATGGAAAACATTTTGCATTCAGAGGAATATGTATGTGTTTTTGCAAAAGTGATTCAGTAAACAAAGTCAAGTACAGATTAGACTTTCCAAAAGAGTAAAATATATGTCAAATAGTTTGCGCATTTGATAAGTTTGAAGGAATGTTATTTTTTTTTAATTTATTAAAAAACACGGAATAAACTAATTAATATCAACTAATTTTTCACAATAGGGATGTAAAAAGACAGTGTTGTTAAAAGTAGTTGAAATTTTCGATAAATTTTTTAGCAGTTGGTCAAAATTAATTAAAAACTGTTACACTTGACGTGTTAGCTTTCACCGTCGGCAAATAGAATATGAAAATATAAAAAGTGGCAATATATATGTATATAAAAAAAGGGCATGAAAAAGAAGTAAACTGATATTAGCTGTCAAATTGTTGTTTATTGTTTTTCGTTAAATTTTAGTGATTAAATGTGCAGAATTTTTGTATAAGAATTGTTTAACGTGTAGGGAACACAACGGTGTTCTTTATCATATGCGTAGGTATTTTGCAAAAAATCTACTAACATCAGTGCTCTACGCTGAGATTTTCATATTTCTGTTGAATTTTATCACGATATTATGGCATATGCGAGCCAAGATTATATAGGCATGCATATCTCTACTAAAAGACTGTCAAAAAGTGTGACCTTCGCACTGAAGAATTATTCGCCGTATCATTCCGCATCTTATATAAAAATATTATACAAATGTCTCGTCTACGCAACTCTGGAGAGGCATATTATTTTATATTCCCATTAAGTAAATTTAAAACTTTAAATTCATTTTAGTAAGTACAAGTTTTTTGAGTTATAACGATGTTTGATTAAATGAACGATATATTTATTCATCATCATTACAAAAAGCACATTTTATTGATTTATATCTGATTGCGGTATTACTTGTTGAACTTAGCACTCTCGAAAAATATTCTCCACCCTAATAAAGCAATAAATTTTTGTCTTTTGTTTGCAATCTTTAAACGAAAAAACAAATTGTAAATAAAACACAAAGTGCTAAATTGTAGTGTTGTATGTAATGTAAAATTGTATGTCCGTGTTAAATTACCAAAATTTGCACGGGGTTGGTTATGCTTGTACTCGTATATATTTAAAACAATAAATTATTAACACTTAATAATAAACAAGGAAATAAAGAAAAAATTTTGTCAAATTTTTATTATTTCTTTTTATTAGTTGGTAAAAATAAATTTTCATTTCAAAAATAAAAAAGGGGTAAACATGCCAAAATGCAAAATTTCGCGTTGATAAAGTTTATGTTGTGGTACGATTATTATTTGATTAAACAGTGGGTTGAAAGGAGACGCAGGTACTAAACTGAATATAAAGTTTGTCAGTTAATTGTGAATAAAATTAAAATTTGTGCATATTTTTGTGATTTTAATGGAACATGACTTTGTTTGCAACATAGTTTTTGTTCGCAACATTTTTATTTTTTGTTGATTTTTAAAAACGAAAATAATGAAATGTTGCATACAAATTTTACTGCTCTACAAGGTTTGATTATTATACAGAACAGTGTTATATTTGAGTGTTTTATTGTGTATGAATTATTCTTGAGTAGAAAACATACAAATGTTATTTATTTAAATTAATGTTTCGATTTTTTTCGTATTTTTTCAAAGCATTAAAATCATTTTGCATTAAAAACGGAATATAACTAAATCGTAAATATTTTTACGCTCCGCATATGCATATATATTGTTATTAAAGTTAAAATTTTATGAAAGTAATGGTATTTTAAGATTATTAAACTAAACTTCTTTTTAATATAGAGAGATTTATATCGGACTAAAGTTCGTAAGATTTTAATCGAACAGAACTGGAGACAATTTTCCAACGAAATGGAAAAATTAATTAAGTCCAATCAACACGCCCACAACATAGTGTTATTTTCGTAGGCCGCAACTACAGTGGTTCAACACGTGCATTTCAAGGATTTCATCGCTTCTTTTTGAAAAATATATATTTTTTAAAGAAATAACATTTGTAAGGCCAGAAGTGGAACTAAAACATATAAACTTGAGCAACCCTCTAATCAGTTCAATGTATTATTAAGAAAATATTTGACTGAATAAGTAAAATATTATTTTGAGAAAAAAGACTTTACGAACCGTCGTCCCGATGATATCTTCACTTACATATACCACAAAACCCAAAAAATTAGACAAGACAGCTTCTTCTAAAAACTCAATACTTGACAAGTAAAACCTGACGTGTGTGAACCGCTTCTAAGATCCTGAACTTGAGCTCCGGAAGTAGTGGGAATTCGGAACATCTAATAATTTTTTTGTATATAATGTTGAAACTTTAGACTCAATTTCCCAAAAAAAGTTTTTTGGAGATACGTGAAAATAACTTCGGGACGACAAAATTGTAACTAAATTGTTATTCAATTTTGTGTCTGCTTTTTGAACGTCAATTGCATTGTATTTTGTGTTTTTATTTTTTATATACCACAATTAATCGATTTCATTACTTTTTGAATATTTGATTTGGTGAAATAACATAAACTACTCAATTGGATACTGATTGACGGCATTACACTACAAAGCAGAAATCTTGACTTCCTGCTACAGTAAAGGTCGAGTTATAGTCTCATTAGAAATTGTAAATGAATCGTAAATGTAAATGCTTGTGTAGTTATGAATACTAAAAACCATGTCATGTGTTTTTGACATATACGAAAAAAATCATTTATAAATATGAAACATCGAAACAGTAATGGGAGATAAATATGTCCAAAGTATTTCTAATTGTGTGGAAGCACCAAAACATTATTTTATACATATTATATTAAATTTTAGCTTTATTTTTATTATTATTGTTGTTGATATTATTACGGCCGTATCCGTAAAAAAATAATTTTGGTTTGAAATGTATTTTATAACAATTTGTATGAAAAATATGATTTGAAATACATTTAAAATACAAATAATTTTTTATGAATACGGCACATATTATCTGCAAATAATTTTTTTTACCCTTGTTGTTGGTATTATTATGATCTAAAAATCATTTTTTGTACCCTTGTTTGTATGTATGTACATACATATATATATAAGAAGTACATACGATTGGCAGTCAGTCTCTTGTTAAATTTTATAAAGAAAAATAAATTGATTAAGAAAATTAAATTTATTCAAAATACACCATGTATGTATACAAATTTAACAATTAATATGGTTCTAATATCAAAATAAAAAAGTACCAAAAAAGGACTACTTTGCCGCACCCATATTCAATATACATGCATCCCATCACTGTCTACAATTTTCACGTAACCTCGTAATGAAATTCTATTTTCTACAGGTTGGTTGGTACGTTACGACCAAGTGACATTTCGGTGACAGATACGATCAGCTGACACGAATACATTGACGATTCTACATTTACGGTCGGCTAAAAAGGCCTTCAGAATGAAGTTCAGTTTGATATAATAACCTTGCAAAATGCGATCCATTAAAAAATAACAAAATTGTGATAACATTTTTCTTTGTTCTATTTTAAGATTTAAGTCGTGTAATCTACTACGTGTTGTCGAGAAGCAAGTACGAGTAGTTAAGAGGGCATGAACTACTCTCGCGCAAGAAAATCAGTGTTTAGTAAAGACAATCAATAAATGATTGCAATTTGTTTATGGTTCCCAGAGATGGATTTTGGCTGCTTTTACGCTACCTTGAATAAAACATAAGAGTACGTTCTTTCACAACAATTCGCAGTAATTTTCTATTCGTGTTATCCAAACTGAAATAGATGTACAACTTGTTAAGCTCAAATTAAAAAAGTATTTTACAAAGATTTTTAAAAATTAAAGTTATTAAATCTGACTTGAGTTCAAGTCTTGAATTAACCCATTAATTTTAAAATTACATATTCTTATTAAGAAAGTCATAAGGCGAATCTAATTACTCTGCAAGAACGGAGCAGTATTGTATTCGAATGTCATGTGTTTATTTCTAAAGATTGTTAAAAATGTTCGAAAAAGGATGTGATGTGTTTGTTGGCTTAATTTCGAACAAGACAATTGAAAAATTTTATAACACAAAGGCAAATTTTGTGTTTTATAGCCCAATGTGCTTAAACGTTTAAGTTTTACGTTTGCATTTACGTATACAGTGACTTTAAATGGGGGTGTATTAAAAGATGTTTGCATAAATTTGTCAACAATTTATTAATAAAAGAAAAAATATTTTTCTTCGGCTCATTTGTATAGAAAATGTTTTCTAATTAATACTCATGTTTGTGTAAGAGGTCTTGCAAAATAAAAACACTAAATTAAATATTTCCATTAATTCTTTTTTTTTACTTAGTTTTCCTTGGTAATAAGAAAAAACCAAAAGAAAACGCTTACGAATGGCATTCTAATTCAGCTATAAAATTTATTTAAATAAACATTTATTTCAACAACATTTTATGACTCTTCTCTAATTGGCATGTACGATATACGAACGGTGTAAATGATTATTCGTTCATTTAACGAAAAATAAAAAAAATATTTTTATTTCATATTTAAGATTTGCAACAAACAACTTGGCTACTTGTATATGGGAAATTTGTTGCCACTTTACAACAACGAAACCTTTTTTTTTCTGTTGAAATCTTAAAAACGAAATCGTTAAAACTAAAAACAAACAAAATTGTTTGTGTGTGACTGGCTGAGTGACTGGTGGCTGGTTTCTTGTGCCGTAGAAGGGATTTATAAACGTAAATTGTTCAAATAATTGTTAGTAGCTTGAGTCTGCATGAGGTGCAGAATATCTTTATTTTTTTTATATTTACTATTGAAGTTTACCAACTTTATATAATTTTACTCATTCAGATAATGTTAAGAATGTTTGCGTGTTTCAAACATATTTAGCTAAAATTAATTGAAGAGAATTTAATCATTTCGAACAAAGATTGAGCTATAAAATTCTTGTTGTAAATATTATTTATGATAATTTTATTGTACATACGCATGTAAGTAAAGAAAGTTTAAAAAACAAACCTGCCTGCTAATTGTAATGTATTACATATAATTTTATTCGCAGCATTTGTATTGTTAACCAAACTATTTACAATTAGGAAATGTTTTCTAAATTTTTCCTCGTTGCTTTCAGTTACTCGATTATAGTTTGTTACATCGAGGTAGATTTAATTTTCTTTTGGAATTTAGCCATTATGAAAGCCTTATACAGTGGATGACAATACAATGGAGTTTTTTTAAACTCTGGTACTAGACTCATCAAGTATTCGGCATATTAAAAAACCGGTTTTTGACAAACTCGAAAACCCGTTTTTTAAAACCGGATTTCTGATTTTCTGTTAAACATCTGTTCGAATAACCGACCTTTCCGTTCATTATTGACAGTAGCTTATGTACACTTTGGTTGGGCTTTAAGGCAATAAAGTTTTGCGGTAGCATTCTTGTGGTGCGGGCTGGTTGTTGGAGCCGAAATGAGTAAAATTCATATTAAAAAATATTTGATAGCTGAAATCGGATACAAAACCATTTTAAAAGATCTCATGTACTCATACACAGAGGAAAATGTGTGCCTAGTTAGGAGATTTCAGCACAATAATGATCCCAAACATACTCCTACGGCTGTAGACGATTGTTTACAGTCTAACGAGCTGCGTGTTTTGAAATATCCTGCCCAATTGCCTAATCTCAATTGCATAGTTAGAAAATCTATAGGAAATTGTAGATCACAAAATAAAGGATGTCCAAAAATTAATGCAAGATTTGTGTTAAATAGAAAAGAAAGTTTGTAGTCTTTTTATTGTTTTTTAAAAATTATTTTCAATAAAATGAAAACACGTTGTTCTGCCGCGTAACGCTGCATTTTTCCAAGCTCTTAAACTTTTTTGACCTGCTAACACTTAACTACACAAACGGCAGTAAATTCATTTCTTGCGTTTATTTTGGGACACCCTTTACGATCCCGAAATTATAGCAAGAAGGAAGATTTCTCGGATGAGTTCAACAGCGAATGTCAAAGAATATCAATGGAAATGTTTGAAAGTTTTATTGTGAGAAGTGGATTTAAAGTTTTCATTATTTTGTCAATATTAATCAATTAATGTATTTAAATATGTTTTCCTATTTTCGGTAGTTTGTCAATTGTATTTTAATTTACTATTAACATAAAGTATAAATTACTTAAATACTTTGTAAAATGTTTAAGAATAATTTTGGGGTTTCATCCTTTAAGAACGAATAAATTAATATTTGGCAATATTTCCATTGTATTTTCGTCTACTTTATATATTTTTATATACCGTCTTCTGTTTTATGAGGCGGCGTTAGATCAGCAGTTTAAGGGGTTTCCTCCTAGATTTACGGGGTTTTTATTTTATTTTTTATTTGCCTAAATTTGGAGGTTTTATAAAAGTTGCTTTTGGAGAAAGAAAAAATTAGCTGTTAACACTGGTTAGACCAGAGCTGTATTTACTGCAACATCTAATATGTTTCTTCTTGTTTTGCGATAGAGAGACATGAGGAAAACGATGGTCAAACTGTTTATCTTGCAGCATGTTTTTTGGGCAGGTCTAAAAACTGCAAAACGGATACTTTTGACCGTTGACCTTGAAGAAAACTTTTAGCAGACAAAGGATCCGAGTTAGTCTGATTGATAGCTCAACAATTTTTTTATTTACTTGTATTCTGATTCGAACTTTTTTTTGGTAATTTTGAGACATAATTAACGTGAAAAAGCAATATTTTCATGAGAAAATGAAAAATATTAGAACTTTAAGCGAATTTTCGAACTTAGTTTCGCATTGTGAGATATTATTATAAACTGAAAAACATACATTTTTTATTCTACTAATATTATAAATGAGAAAGTTTATATCATGTGATAACCGGATTTCATCCAAATCAATGGAGTCTAGAAGGACACATAAACTATATATTTTTTAAAAATAGGACCACAAGTGTGGTAAGAGACAATTTTGGCCTATCTAAAATTATCTAACCAATTTCAATGAAATTTTAAGCATTGATCTAAGCGTGAGATCTGAGTTTGGAAGGACACATACGTAGTACATATTTTTATTCAAAAATTAAACAAAGAGGGGGGAGGGGTTAACTTCTGCTACTGAATTTCACGTGAACAAAACTACGGGTAAATGCTAGTATATCATATTTTCAAATAAATATTAAAAGGGTGTAAGTTTTATTAGCTTTTATAAAGTGTCACATACTTTCGAAAAATTAAACTTTCGAAAACAGATCACTCGATTATTATTATTGCATTATTAACCAAAAAAAATTAAAGGAACCTCAACAGGTTTGATATGACTTCTTACAAGTGAAGAAATATAAATTTCTTCACAGTACTTTCATCAAAAAAATTATGAAAGAGCAATAAAAATAAATTGTACCTTATTTTAAATTGGTCATGGAAATTCAGTAGTTGTCTACACCTAAACTGCATGCATTGCGAGCAGATAATTAAAAAGTAGCAAGAAAATAGTGAGTCACACATGCAAACATCAAAAAATATAAATTGCATTTGCATATGAAAATTATAAATGAGTGTTTGGTTGTTCTTTAAGTATTATGCCAAAAATTGCAACATAAAATTTGATCGTAAAAAGCTGGCAAATAAGTGTATGTTTGTATGTACATACATATATAACACATACAAGTAGACATGAATGAATTGAGAATAATAAAGATTTTAGTGCGAAACATCTCATATCTTATAATCAAATACTCACTAGCACATGCTAGTTATTAACTCTAATGCAGTCTCTAAAGCTTGACATCCATCCATACTCTTGAAAATAAAGCTCAATATGCATAAAGGATTACTGCTAACCGCGCAATCAACCAAAAATGTTTATGACCAACAACCGGAATTTAACGTCTTCAAAGTTTAACAAAAACTCAGTCAATCAGTGATGGTGATGGCGACCTAAGAGAAATGATAAGATATACAACGAAATGCTGCTGACTGCATTCCAAAAATACGAGTGTGAATGTGGATTAGTGTTAACCACATTCAAACTGTAAATAAAGATTAAATAACTCACATTCTTGCACATGTGACTATGGCGTTAAAGCTCACTCAAGGGGAGTGCTTTGTCAGTGTGTGCATGAGTTGCACATTTGAAAGTTAATAGGAATTGAAATATAAGTTTGCATATACTACGTAACTTGCAATTGTGCGGAATTCCCACTTCACTGCAAAATTTTGTGAGTGTTCTTAGCAAATAGTACTTATTGAGTTTTTTTTTTAATTTTAATTTTAAGGATGCCCATAAAAATATCGTAAATATTATGAGCGTCACAAGCAGTACAACGCAAAATTTTACGATGCACAAGTCTAGAGTAAATAATAATGTTTCATGTTTTACATTCAAATGGCGGTACGAGTAGTCATGTGTAGTTCAACTGTTTCTCGTATCATGGTAAAGCTATTATAAGATTTTGTATATGCTCATAGGTTTACATTTAAATTAGAGAAGCATCGATAAGCCTTCTTGCCGAAACGATACCGATACTCAAAAAAAAAAAATATCGACCACACCAATACCGATACGCACATTGAATATGAATTCAAGGTAAAATTAAGAAAGCACAAGTAGAGTAATTTTTTTATTATTATACAAAATTACAGCATAAGAGATTATTAGTATTTAAAATTGACATTAATAAGATTTTTGTTTAAAAAACAAACGTAGGAAGGAAGATGAATACGCGAGTCTGTGCACGTTTAGTTTGTGGAACTTTCGTCACTACAATGACGATTTAAATTTTAAAAGGATATATGCATACGTCCTTTTAAATCCTCTCTTCCCTCTTGTCGACAAAGTTCGAAGTTCGTTTGGTTCCTTCTCTCACACAAATACAAATTTAAACATCATAAAAAAATGTTTGCAATAAAAATTTCGCATTGTAAGCGCAACTGCAATTTTAAAGAAGAAACCAGAAAAGCTGCAGCGAAAAAAGTTGCATAATGTAAACTGGCACTTTGTTTGAACGAGACCTGGAAAATGCCAGAGAACCCATTCGAAAAATTAAGTACTTCTGTGCCATTTTCTTCATTGCGCCAGTTAACAAATACCGACAAAGTTAAATGAATTTCATAAAAGCAATTAGTTTTTTTTAAATCTGTTGAAACGGTTAGAAAATTAAAGGATATTATTATTATTATTCTGTTTTGATTTTATGCTCTACTTTTTCATGTGTTTTTTCCCCTTAGTTGTTGTTATGCAGCGAAATAAATATTGAAAAGAGTTGAGCAGTTTCAAGAACTTAACTACTTTTAATAGTTATTCATAAAAACTTTAAAAAGTATCTTTGTAATGATAATAATATCGCCCATATCGATACATCGGTAAACCTGAAGTATCGGTATTGGATATATCGTTAGTAGAAATATGATTGGATTTCCACTGGTTGAAGAGGAAATCAAAATCCGATTTTTATATTGAAATAATTCTTGCAAAAATTTTTGCATGACCCTGACTACTTTTGTAATTATAATATTGTATTGTGTCGGGGCCTTACTACGTGAGTAAATACTATATGAATCGTTTGAGTATAAATAGTTGATAAATAATAATTATTTTGTTTTGGGGGACTCTGCCTACTTTTCACGGGAATCGAAGGTGCGTGCAAAGTTTCAGAAGAATCGGTAAAATAAGAAAATCCTGAAGATGAATATTAACTTTTCATGGGTGTGACGCAACCCACTATTTTATCCATAATGTTTTATTGTCGAGATAACTAAATGTCAGAGCAAGTTTTCATAAGAATCTGTTCGGCAGAAGTCGTTGAAACAGAATATCTATTTGCTTTGTATGGGCGTGAAACTGCCAACTTTATAACGGGATAAATTTGAAATTACAGGCTTTCAAATAAAGAAAAAAATCCGAAGTCGATTTATGAAAAGAAAATGCAAACCAATTGATAATCGATTCCTCTTTTTTTAAATCAGATAAAAATTAAAATTTTTTTTCAGGAAATACTGTCTTAAAATGTTATGCAAACTTCTCTTTTAACAAAAAATCAGATTTCGGTTACTTGAACGAAATTTCATGCATTCGCTTACTGTCAGTTTCACGGCATGTGCATGTGTTTTATTTCCTCTTGGTACCAACTGGTATCATCCTTTGGATGGCTGAAGACTTTCAACAAAAGTACCTACATTTTATTTGGGTGAGGTGCACTACTTGGTGTTTTGATTTCCGGGTAGAGAGTATTTTGCAGAACTAGATCTCATAGTCTCTATCCAGTTGTAAAAGGAACGTGAGTTTGGACATACATACGTTTGTCTGCAAATAGGCATGTGATCTTTTCCTATAAGCGTACTATAAGTGTACTGGCAATCCCATAACTGTCTTTTAAAGAAATATATTTCATTCTATTTAAGCCACATGAATCTGTTCTTAGCTGTAGGAGTGATTGATCGCCATCTGGAAATGTCCTTTTCGGATATTTCTTAGTTAATGTTTTTCGCGGCCTTACCATTGATTTTACACTGGTACCACGGTATCCGGTAGCTCCGTAGATGACATGCCTTCATTGTGACCCCACAGAGTTCAATAGATAATGCATGACTTCAGGCTTATGGATTCTTAAACTAAGGTTTGCTGACGAATTTCGTTCTTAATCCCCTCATGGAGCAAGGATTTTGCGACCGGGTATTAATGAGGGCTTCCTTTGGGGAATCTAATGGATAAAACCAAAATTGAATACCTGATGCTCGACCAGTGTTAGTGGCTGGCCCGGACTTCAGGCAGGGAAGGTCAGTTTAGCTATTGACTACCTTTTGCGTAGTCATTCTTTCGGCACAATGCTCGAAAACTTTAACAAAGTATTTGTGCATAGAGGTTGATCTACCTACAAGAATTGCAACCTGTGTGGATATTGCGAATCACAGAGGTATCTTTTTCAATCCTCATGGTGTTGTAAAAAGCGTCTACTACCACTCAATACTTTTTCAATTGAATATTCGATGCTACTCAATACTTTTAGCGTTTTTTCTTATTTCAAAATAAAAATATTTATTAGGTTAAAATTCGATTTTATTATTACACGTACTCACTCCATAATAATCCATGGATTAGCAAACTTAATAATCCATTAAAAATATCTAACTAAACGTCCAAGCTTATTAATTGTTGCAAGTGATTTAAAGACGCATGCTTAACTTTCCTCAAAAGTTGTATTAATTAATGAAAATTTCAAGTAAAACTTTCATATTTACATATGGAAATGCATATCTGAAAGTATTGAGTAGTTAGTTTTGGGTATTGAGTACTCGGTACTCAACTACTCAATACGTTTACAACACTACTACTTCAGTCCACTGGAGTTTTAATTGTAAAAGTTTTTAATTGTAAAAGTAGTTTCCTCTACTTATTATTATCACGCTATATCGTTAGAGGTACCTTGATTAAAAATGGGAGGCAACAAAAATTATTTTTTTTGACTTAAAAATTATTTTTAGCAAAAAAACCCGGTAAGAGGTAAAAAAAGTTTAATTATTCGAAAATTATGTTGAATCTTTTTAATTTTACCGGTAAACCCGGCTTCGATTCCGCTTTTTAAATACTTTCGTTGTACCATTGTTCAATGTTAAGTTTACTTTTTTGCAGTGAGAATAGAATGCATGATAAGATTTTCAATAATATTGTGTATGTATGGGCCGGTTAAGAAGTTATACAACAGTCCATTTCGGTTTGCTTTCTATTTCTCAATTAAACCAGTTTAGTCATTTTATTACGATACAAAATGGCATTTGTACAGATTATTTTCTAAGCATGTAGGTACGAGTACGTTTACTTAATATTGTTTTCGCTTAGACATTTTGTTAATTATAATTTAATGTTAATTTTTTCATTGTTTTCCTTCACCCCAAATACCATGCATATTCGTATTCGTTTTCAAACTAATAAGTTTATATAATATTTTTTTAAGTAAAACAAATATGTGCCATAAGTTAATGGAATTCATTGCCACGTTATTGTTTAATAATATAAAACGAGTTGTGAATGCAATTCACAGGAGTATCAAAGCACTTCAACATACATACATTCTCGCTGCTCGTGACGAAAGTGTTAGATATTAAAGGAAAATATTTGTAATTTGTTTAGAAACAAGCTAAAAGAACAGCACCAGCAAAAAGTAAATAGAAACCAAAAAAAAACAAAAACAAACAGCGACTGCAACAACAGAAAAATACGCAATTGGGAGGGAGGGAGGTATTGAGCTGTGATGACGATGATTAAAAACAATATTGCAAGAAATGCAAAAAAACAAGAATAAAACCATGACCATTAAAAAAAATCTTAAATATGCAAATATTTATGTAACAACATAGAAAATATGCATATAAATGAAGCTGTGGAATAAAACCAGAGCTGAAAAAGGGTGTATTGCTCATATTGAGTGAAAAAATTAGATTTATGTCCTCATTTTGTGAAATGAAACATTTGTAAGCGTTTCGAATTTGTATGAAAAATAAAAGAGAAAAAATATAGTTAAATTTAAGTTTTTTCTATACAAAGTCAAAGCGATACATTTTGCAAAATCAGGCGCTTAAAATAAACGAGAAAAGTGTGTTTTTGTGAAAAAAAATTATATCAGATTTTTCCATGTCAACACAAACTGAGCAGCTTTTTTGGATTTTCTGAAGAGCATAAACTTAATTTTAAAAATTTATATGGATGACATGAAATAAGAACTTGGTATTTCTGCTCCTTTTGGGCCAGTAATATTGTTGGGTTTTATCTGAATTTAAAAGCCACAATTGCCGCATAGTGATCGTCAATGGCGCTCGTGATCATTCTAATTATTTTTGAATTTTTTTTACATTTCAATATAAGAGACCGTGCTCCATATCGCAGAGGCGAAACCAAAAAAATTTTCTTTAAAAATACCGATGCTCATTTTTGTAACCTCACGGCTGAGAGTGTTTGCTGCTGCCTTTAAAGTTAATTTTATCACAACTGAAAATGCATTTTATAATTTTTATCTTCTATTAAAATCATTCTTTTAAATACTTCAGAAGGGTAATTTTGTGTAAATATTTGAAAACATGGAAAAAAACAAACAAAAACAAAAAAACTTCTCAAAAGCTATTAACACCAAACCCACAAATAACAACAACAGCAGAGCTATCAAATAGCAACAATATTGAAAAATTTATTATACATTTTTTTTCTTCTACATATTTTCCATTTCCCAACAAAACACACTACAAAAACGAATTTTACTCATGCAAAAATGCCTGTTGTAGTACAAAGTCATTTATTTCTATTTCTGATTTTGATGGAAAAATTTATTAAGCATATCCGTTGGTTTCGTTAATAGATTTTGTACCAAAATAAACTGTCAAAGCTACAAATAAGTACACGGTTCATAAATATATCGTACATATTTCAAATGGTATGAATTGCGATACAGAGTGCAAGTAAAAAAGTCATCTAAAAATGATTAAAATTATATGACGAACGATATAGATCAACCTTTAATATAATAGATAACACTTTAAATTTTTTAGTATGCGGCTTTAAATATTTTATGAGTAGATTAAAGTAAAATGTATTGAAAATATAATATATTTCAGTGTCTATACACAAATAAGTGAATTATTAATAATTGCAATGAACAACTCAATTCAATTCAATTTAAAATTATATTCTAATTAATTAACCGGTCAAAGTCATACTTATACTCCAACTATTTTTGCAGTAACTGAGCAGTAACTTATTGTAGTTTATTTGAAAGCGTCTTAGTTCATTTATTTTTATATTAACAAATATTTAAAATGCAAAGCAAATTCACGTTTTAGCTAATTATAACATTTACTTAAAAAGTAAATAACTATAAATTTTCCATTGCAGTTAATATTATCATTTATTTTCAAAAAGTTTTGTTTGTCGAGGGTTAAGCTATTCCTATATATGTACAACCTAGAGATGTATCGTTCCGGAACGACCTAGTTGAACCAAACGATTCACTTAAAGGGACGGTTCGGACTTTTACAGAGTTTCCTTTTCCTTTCTTATGTTTTTTACAAGGTGGTCTTATTATTAAACTACATGTGCATGATATTGATGATGGGTTCTTTTCGCATGAAGTTTGAGATCTGGATTACAGATGTTATTATTCGTATTTACATGATGTTTGATAGAAGTGGTACGAATTTGCGACCACATTAATGGGCCATCAAGACAGCATTTTACACTGTTTCGTCCACATATTTTTGGTACAAGGTTGATATTTTTGTATAGAGATTGACATTAAAACTAATAAATAATAACAATCAACTGAGCCCAGACTGTTTTGCTGTTGACAAAATATTCCTGTAGTGCCACAGCTAATTTTGGAATATGTATTTTGTTTTTTTATAATTTTTATGTTCTCTGTAATTAGATCTTCATATACATGTGCTTAAAAAAATATTTATTTCATTCTTTTTATATATTATATTAAAAATCCATCGGTTTTAATATTTCACCTACTAGATAGGATAACCTTGCCTTTAACTTTTCGCTCGCTTTAGGTTAAGGAAAACTTAACACCACAAAACGTTTACATACCATTTTTAAACATACGAGTGCGTAGTGTAGTAAACATATTTATATGGAGACAAATTATGAAAAACATTTGTTGACGTTTTTAAAGTTTGATATCATCATACATCAACTTTATTGATCATGTAAATTGAGAACAAAAAGCGTGCCGCTGACACTTTGCCATTATTTGAAATCATAACTGAGTATTAAAATAATTAAATATGATTGTCAACAAGAAAATTCAATCAAGTCTTTCAACCACATAATCAATTTACTTACGCTTAACATTTTTGTGGGTTTCTTTCCAGAGTTTTGCTTCTCCAATCCAACCAAACAAACATTCACAGACGATTTTTCAGTCTACGTTTTGTTCTCAACTATTCTACATTGTTCGACTGTTCGTTTGGTCGTTCGCCACCTGTCCTTTTGATCCTAAACGTAATAAGCGAGATAACAAGAATGTGTGAATCTTTCATAGTATATTAATTTTGAGTCGGGTTCCTGGCAAGAAATTTTGTTTAATTTTGACACATTTGCTAATTCAACTGGAATCAATATTTATACAACATAATTTGTAATTAAATATTTGTGGTTAATTTGCTAAATTTTTATACGAAAGTATTAAAAGTTTGCTTATTCATACATTTAAATGAACGGAGGACATACTAACAATATGATTTTTTTATAATCATAACTTTTGCCAATTTTTACGCCCAATCAGTTTTCAAGATGCATTTCGACAAACGGAAAAGGAGAATTGCGTTTTTTCTTGTTTTAAAAACTTTTTTAGATGAGACATTAAAAGGCATTTAAATTTGACGCTCAGACAAAAATATTTTTGTCAATATATAAATACATAAAAATATTTATTTGTAATCAAGATAAGATATTTTTAAGTATCATTCATTATACATAAAATCCACGTTATCGTTCTGAGGGACTGAGGGTCTAAAGTGCATGAAATGCGTGAGTCAGGTTTTCGCTAAATTATCTGCGGTTAATTTTCGAAGATATCAAGCGCAGTGATTTTGTTTGGTAAGCTCATGGCCGGAATCTTTTTGCGATCCGCGTGAAATTACTAATTGACTACTGGGGAAAAAAACAATAAATGAAGAATATTCTTCGCCATTGCTTCGCCATTATTGGTGCAATTGCGCAGAAAAAAATAGAGACACACATCTCCATTGAGGGAAAACAAAGTGATGTTCCATGTTCGATGGCTTCTGGGGTTTTTTAAGATTCAATGATTTTTTACATATCAATTAAAAAATTTATCATTAAAAATATTATTTCGCAAAGATGACCAGCTTTTAAGTTTGTATAATACGTATGTAAATCAAATTGCTTACATTCTCAAAACTTCAATATCAGTTTTCCCTAATTTTATTATACTTAATTTAATGCAGTAACATAGTTATCGAAATTTGGGTCACAGCAATTTTTTTGTGCCTCATCGGAGAAGATGAGAGCCAAATGAGAATGTCCTTTCCGCAACAGAAACCTATTTTCGGTGCCAACCGATCTTAGAAGGTTTATGTTTTCTACCACATTTTCCCTTTTCCATGTCACTAAGCGTCGTCATTTGTTCTTTGACAAAGAGATTCTATGTATTTATATTTAAAAACTTGTTAACGCCAAGAAACTAACAAACCTTTAAAACTAAAAACAAAACATAAAACGTTGAAAAAATTATAGCGGAAAAAAACATTAACAAGTGAGAAAAAAATTAAAGTGATTGAGTGCAGTACACTATATTAGTTAAAATTAGTTTATACCTGCTTAACTTGAATTCATTGTAAACGTAAAATTTCAATTCGAGACCTCATTTACCAGTAAGTACATTGTCGTTTTTAGGTTTTCTTGTATTTAATCTTTTTTCTAAGCCTCTGGCACGCATATATAAAATTTAAAACGTCTGCCAGATATTTAATAAAGTGGTACGTTGTACAACACACAACATTTTTATATGGTCAAGTTGCAATGTCAGACAGACGAACGACATTGTGTGACAAAAGCATACACGCACACAGACACACATTCACACTTGCAAATTATTTTCCAAACATATTCACCAGCGTATGCAAAAAAACAACAACAAACACACAGAGAATGCCGCAAAAAATCGTAGAGTATGTTGCCGCACAAAAGCCCAAAAGAGTCCACAAAAAATGTTTATGGAATAATGAATAGAGAGTTGACAACAGGCTGTCTAAGGAACGAGCCTGAAAGTGGGGGTCAGTGAATGAAGCTCAGAATAAACATAAAAAATAAATTGATTTAGAAGGCAAGCAAAAAAAAAAAGAACAATCAAACAGTAGCATGGGCAAGAGATGTACGTACTCAGGTACAGAGAAAAAAGTCTTGGAAAGAAGTTTGTAGCGGCGGCAAAAAAAATATAGTCGATGTGCACAGTGATTATTCATACATGATCAAAAACACAATAAGTGAGAACTTTAAGGTAAAAAAACGGAAAACAAATATTTTGAAAAATATTATTATTTTAAATTATTTATAATAAAGTCCTTCTTAACTATGAACTTAGTTGAATACTGGACAAAATCTAGTAACAATCGATAAAATGCATTTCTTAATTTACCTGGCTTTTGAAATGTTTGGATAACGCTTTATTTAAAAATCACGTAGCCGCGGTACATATATCGGTAAATTTCGCGACCAAAACCTGAATACCGGCAATAAAGGGTGATTATTTAGTAACTTTCCTTTTTGCAACACTGTTATTAGCAGCTCAGCTGTTTTCGTGCAACATGTTATTGTTAAACGTGTTCAGTTTGGTCTATAATTTAACCATTAATCGACTTACAAACGAACAACGCTTGCAGAGTATAGAATTTTATTATTAAAATTTGTGCTCGGTGTAACGTGCTCTTCTTTAATTTTTGGTCAGTTTGGGCGACTTTCTGAGGCGGCTATCCGGAATCTTGTATTGTACACAAATTTCACACCAAATTTCCATTAAATGTCCAAGAACCACCAACACACTTACATACGTAGAGTGCAAGCAGAGGAAAATATCGCAGCTAATTCCGAAAGTGTTGTATATGACCGGCAGGAAGGTTACTGTGAATGGCGGCCGCTAACGTGCGATGATTACAAATTTTTTCCCCAAAATGGATGAGCTGGACCTGGCAGACATGTTTCTTCAACAAGATGGTGCCACATGCCACACTGATAAAGATTTCAAATCAAATCCGAAAGCTCTTGAAAGCCTACCCCTATATAAAATAGTATGCGAAACCAAACAAAATTATTTTTTTATAACAATATTTAACAACTAAAACACTTCTTGATATAAATCCTTTTTAATAGATTTAAGTATGCTGAGCTCAAATTTGCAGTTTCTAAAATATCGGTGACAAACATTTTACGATTTTTAAATATCTGCAATATTTTTTGAAGCTGACAGTAGATACGAGTATTTTTATAGTTGTCATTATTTGCTTGTGAAATATCGAATTGTTTCGAAAATACAGTTTAAATAAAAAATATTTAATACAAAATAAATTTCGAAGCAGGACACAACTGTTATGCATCATCATATTTTTTGACTCCCTTAAGCGCATCATTAGTTGAGGGCTCAGTTAACCATTGGGACTTATCATTCAATGACTGAGACACACGCCAGCATCAGCACCAGCATTTGCTTTAGACTTTAGAGATTTCTGGCAGTCGACTGCCATTCTCCTCATGCAGTCCTTAGTAATGGCTAGCAGCTGACTTGGGCTGAATTACCCCATCCTCTCCACAGAGAGACAGCAAAAAATGATTTTAGCTATTTATTTGAAACCGTTTATTAATCCTTGTCTTTTTATAAGATTTTGAAGGTATTGAAGGAAAACATATTTTAGTACCGGTATTTTGTAACCGGAACAATTTACGGTATCGGTATATATGTATAGGGTGGCGCAAAATTAATCATCCTTTCTTTACAATATCTATTGTGGCTCCTGCTCTGTGTGCGGTTTCATCGTCTTGTTGAAACCACATGTTCACCAATCCCCGTTCATTCGATTCCGGCAGTAAGTCGTTTATGATGGCCCTGTAGCGCCTGGTTGATGTTTCTTCGTTCTCAGCGACATCGGTAGCCACATCACGATAATCTCGACAGAACGACTAGTTCGGTGGAGGCCACGCCCTGTAAGGTCTTTTGTGGTTCCAGTCTGTTCGAGTCGAGCACTTAAGCGGCGGGATATATTTTACAAGTTGTCGCGACACGATTGGAAAATCGCCGTTACAATTCACGCTGCGCTAACACTACCAACCGATTACTGATTTAAAAAATCAACCCAATTATTCTCCGCTCTTCTTGCGAAGTATATCGCTCCGTTGCTTGTTTGTTTGTATACTGCAGCTGTCTGGCTCACAAATATCAAATATGATTGACGTTCAAAGTCATTTGCAAAAATTATAATATCTTCCGATAGGGTGATTAATTCTGCGCCACCCATTATATACCGTTGTTCAATTTACCGATTGGTAGCCGGTGGCTTAGAATATAAATAATTTTGTTTGACATAATTTTATTCAATGGTAAAATTTTCTAAGCGGCTTAATGCTGACGTTGCAAAGAATTTTTAAAATTGAAAATTAGTTTTCATCATTTACTTGAACGGTTTCGACAAAAAATTAAGCAATGTAAAACCGACAAAAAAACAAGCTGCGGCTCTTACGTGACATTTCGATAATTGAACTGTTTCTTTCGCAAATTTTCGATTAATCAGAAAAAGATGGCGGCGGCTTTTGGCCGGCTTTGGGCTAATCGACTTTTTTGCTGCTCTGATATAATCATGGGACATCAATTTGCGTGTGCCCAGCAGATAATTCAAATTATTTACATAAAAACTTAGAGCCATAGAGCTATAAACAAGCAGTGTTACCAGTAATTAATTTATTTTTTGCCAAATAAGATTGTTTAGATTTAAAGCAAGCTCCTTTTATGTTTTGAGGGGAATTTATTGCAATAAAAGGGAATGCATTGTAAAGAGTAACGTTTCGACATGTTTCGAATACATTTTATGGAAATAAAACAAGACCGTAGCAGGTTCTATGTTAACATACAAAAGTTAAAGTTTTTTTACAACCATAGTTAACAAGCATACGCAAATGAAAACAATAGAAAAAAGCACGTCTTATCAATAATAGTGAACGTGAATTTAATTGGCAAATACATGTAGTATTTAAGAGTTATAAGTTGTATAAAATATAACGAAGTATTAAGTGCAAATAAAACAATTTAACATGATTAACTTCAACAGACATCAACTCTGGCATCGGAATCATAAGATCTGACGTTTCATATTTGCTGAATAATGATGGCTATTTCTTAAAGTAAGATAAATAAAAAACATTTTTTATTAAAAAAGTGACTGGAACTAAAAATTATGGTGTAATGATTTTATATGATTTTCAACGTGTAATTAGTTCAACTTTATCCTTTTAAGCTTCCTTCAAATTTTGAGTTTAATGACATAGTGGCCACATATCGCGGTATTCTGAAGCAGATAAAAAAAATCAGTCAGTCTTTAGACTGTGCGATGTATACCTACTATATGTTTGCCGCGGCAGCCTCGTCGATAGTGTTCTAAACTATTAGTTAGAGATTGCTTGTTCGATTCCCGCTAAAGATTCTGCTTTTTCACTACAACGAAAGGGATCGAAAAGGCACCAAGAATTATACACACATGCAGAACACCAACATCAACATTAAGCTGAAGTTATTTTTTTTCACAAAAGAGGAAAAACCTCGTCCGCTTAATGAATGCCCCATATTTAAAATAAGTTCTTAGAACTTGAAATTTTATGTATTAAAAAAAAATAGCAAACATGGCTTTGATCTAGAGCTGCAAAAATCGATGGTGTTATCGATAGTTTTATTTTCAATATGCTATCGATATTTTTTCCGATAGCGATACTGTCGAGAAAAAAGTAAGATAAATAAGTAAGAACTATTCGGCAGCTTTGAAATAAAAAACATTCGACTGATATTTGACTTGTATATTAATATATACGTTCAAAACTTATTTGTAAATTTAAAGTGTAATTTTCAGCACAATAATGCTCCAATCTACACAGCCCGATCCTCGAAATCATGGATTCAGAGCCAAAAAGTTGACGTCCTTTAATGTCCTTCACACTTGCGCGACCGAGAACGGTCGGGAGTGTACGAGGCCGGAAAACAATTCAACACAAAAACTGAATAAATCGAAGGCATTGAATACGCTTGGTCAACTATTTCGTTGAATTATATTAAAAAACTTTACAATTCAATTCCGAATGAATTTTCGAAGTGATTGCAAGCAAAGGCGGCACCACACATTACTAATTATCCTGAAAACTGTTTGAAATATAACATGTAAATATTAAAAAGCTATATAGTTGCTCAAAATACGAATTAAATTGAAATTATCGCGGGTGGTGCTATCCTGATGTACAATTTTTCAATGAGTTTTTAATATATAGTTGTTTTAAGAACTTAATTAAAATATTATATTGAAGCCTTCAGCAGTCATTCTTGTTTCATTATGAAGAGAATCGATAAGAGTCAACTGGATAAAAATTGCTCAATTGGTTCAGATAATATTTAACATTAACGGTCAGTGAAAGTGTAGGGAAATGGATGTAACGATGTTCGTCTGTCCGTCTATCACTCTGCCTGATGTGGGAGCCTCTGCTATTAAAGCCCCGGATAAATCACGTCCCTAAATAATGAAATAATAAACACATCTGCTGGAATTTGTTTGAAGATATTTGCTAATTAAAATCAGTGAAGTCCGTTTATGAATGACGCAGATATATCCCATGTTTTTGATTTTTATTACCACCTTTTTAGTAACAAACACAAAAAAGTATTCGAATTCAGGCAACTGTTCTTAATTGAATACAGTAAAATTCTTTTGTCGCCAAAAATATATTTTATACTCCATGGTTTGGTTAAGGGTACATAAAATTCGGCCCAGCTTTCCCTCAAAATTCGCATGAAACTAATGTATTTTTAATTTTAAAGGAAATGCCTCGTCCGTCACTTTTGCTTATTATTAAAGGGATATATAAAACTTTGTAAGAGAAAATGATAAATGCATAAAAAATATTTTATTAATTGAAACATTAATTATTTTAATTAATTTTAAAATATTTCTATATGAGATTTGTAAAATAAATCAGAAACCTTTTAATGGATATATATTAAAACTTAAGCATTCTTTTAAGGATTCGATACTATATGAAGTATTGGCAGTTTTATAACAAACTGTCGAAACTATCGAATGCGGCGTTTATCGATAGTTGTGCCACATTAATGCATATAAGCTCATTAAGCTTATCATTAAGTATTACTTTCCAAGATTTTTTTCTTATTATTTGCGTTGCATGTATGAAGCTAAAATGCATTCACGCGGCGTATATTTACTTGTCATATGTCCTGTAGCTTTCTGGCCATACGTAATTTCATGTGTCTGCCAACATCGAAGGCAAGATTTTTTTGTTGCAATTAAATGAAATGCAAATAAATTGTATGAATTGTGGAATGTCTATTTTTTCTGATGTAACTCTATGCATGATGATGATCGGAAGATGTTACTAAGTGGATAAGTAACTAAAATATTTTAGCAGAAATACATATCATTATGTTTACTTGAGTCTACTACTTTTCATGTCTGTGTTGGCTTTTTTTTCTAAGTGGCAGCAACAAACATATTTATTTTCGACATTTGAATGCAGTGATTTTACCAGGTAACAAACATACAAGTAAACTGTCGGCAACACAATTTATTATTGTTTGTTTGAAAGTACTCTACACTGGGACTGGTGAGGGTGGTATTATGCCGCCAGACCAAATACTATTTCATTTTATTCCTTAATAGCCTATTTTAACAAAAAAAAATTGTGTTCAGTTTTCAAAGAAGCAATGAGACAACAAACGTAGTTTCAAAAGTTAATTTTGGTTATATAGCCAACATATGTACATACATACATATTTGTTAAGAATTCAGTAATTTTCTCCTTGTGGCGCCTAATGGATTGAACGAATTGAGTGGATACGAGTATCATTTAGTCGTTGTTTAGCTGAAGACTTTTTATAAATATATCTTGTTAGTTTTTGACTAAAAGATAGATGTTGCAACATCATCATACCGGACCTTTAACTAGGATCTGAACTTAAATCACAGTGGTATTTGAAAGCCTTGCAAGAGTATACAGATATAAATACAAATTCATAATTTTAAGTTCTAGTTATTTATTCCTACAGTCGGCATGTGTCACTTTTGTGTACCATTTTAAATTTGAATTTGACATTGAATGCATGCGTGGGTTTTGCTTTAATAATTTTTAATTATATGATAATTAATTTTTAAGTCTATTGAGTAAAATTTGGGTTAAAATATTTAATTAAAAAATTATCGCTCAAAAAATTTCGCACTACAATCATGTCATCAAAATTAAATTTATCCAGTAATTTTTAGAAGAACGCATGCCCGATGACGGGAGCCTCAGTGTGTTTTTCCTGTACATAAGAAAGGAGACAAAACCGTATGCGTACAATGCGAACGATTAAAAACTAAAGGCAGTGCTTTAGACCTGGTCAATTTCCCAATCAACTACAAAGCTGCCTTTTTCAGCCCAGTACGAGCAAAATTATTTAAAGTCATGTCTGAGTTTGGTATACCTGCAAAGCTGATTCGTTTATGCAGAATGATGTTAACTGACAGAAGATCATCGGTTAAAATTGGGAAAGACATCTCTGAGACGTTCAATACGAAACGAGGTTTTAGACAAGATGACAGTCTATCTTGTGATTTGCAGTTAAAAGAGACGGCACAATTTACATAAAAAAGCACATGCTATCGCTTATGCCGATGATATTGATATCATGGGGCGGACTGTGCGAAGCTACATTTTCTAGTATCGAAAAGAAATCGGCGAAAGTGTGTAGTGAATGAAGATAAAACCAAGTTAATGGTATCAACCAACAAAGAATCAACAAGACTGGGTCAGTATGTGAACGTTGGTGATTGTAACTTCGAGGTAGAGAACAAATTTTTCTAACTCGGTACCACCATAAAAAACGAACAACATCAGTTTAGAAATAACACGAAGAAATTGCTCTTGCTAACACATGCAATTTCGGGCTAAACAAAGAAACAAAGCCCTCTCTCGACAAACAAAAATTACACTCTATAAAAAACTTATACTACTCGTGCTACTATATGGCGCTGAAGAGAAAAATATTACGAAAAATATATGGACCTATGAACATGCATCGACGGAGAGTATCGCCATCGAATGAATCACAAGCTCTATGAGATGTACGAAAATATCAGCATAGTTAAGAGCATTAAAGTACAACGGTTGCGGTTGCTAGAGCATGTAATCCGTATGGATGAGAATGCTCCGGTGGAAGGATCAAGCTGAAGAAGACAGACCTCGCAAAACTTGGTGCAGCGCATTAAACCGACGCGCATGGAAAACCGTACTGAATCAGGGTACTGATCAGAACGGTTATTTATAGCCGTCTAAGTAAGTAATTCATTAAAATTCATGGTAACACGCACAAAAATACAATTTGTTGATTCAATTAAAGTTTTTCATTTGCAAAAATTTTTTGAAATTCTTAGAAAATACATATTATTTTATATTTCATGAGTTATTTATTCAATTAAGAAATTAATTGAAACTTTTTTTAATTTTTAATGCATTTTTCAACTGAGCATTTGTAAGGAATATTATTCCAATTTTATTTATTTTTATTTTAATTATCAAAATTGCATGCATAATTAGTTTTGCTTTTAAAGATCGGCCGCTAATGAAAATTCCAATTTTGATTATTAAAATTTTAATATTTAATTATAATTCAAAATTTGAGAGTTAAGTTAATATCAATTTCTATTTTAATATATATATTTTTTTCAATGAAAATTCTTGAAAAATAATATCTTCTGTAATAATGAAAACAATTTTTTCCTATAAATTTCGTCATTGAATTAATTTCTCTTGTGTTCAAAATATTTTTGCGATTGTTCAAACCTTAAAAAGTTTTCAGTTTTTCAGTTCAGTTTTTTTTCAGTACATTTAAAATTTTTTTTGTTGGTATTTCTTTTGAACGATTACACTTAAATTTACTGAAAGAATGTTAATTTGTTTATTACTTACATAAAATTAAAAGAATTATTAATTTACCTGCAAAGAAAAAAAAAAGAAATAGTTATTCATTAATTTATTATTTAAATTTATTTATTAAATTATATACATAGATGCAATAAAAATATATAGTTGCGGATCTAGAAAAAGTTTTAAGAAAGGGACTTTTTAAGAAACTTAAAATTTGCAATATACTCTTGCAGCAAGTTGGCGAAATCCTAGAAATTTAAAATCATATTCAACCGAGCCACCTAAACAGTGGCGGATACATGAAGCCACACATTAGCACTGATGATGGGAGTGCAGCGGCTCCCGAAAAACAACGTTGTCTCTGTTGTTGTTAATTTTTCCCTTGTGCCATTGGAATATTTTCTCATATCCAAATCTTTCTACAAAAATTTTACGAACTTTTGCCAAAATAATAATCACTTTGGATTACAACTACTAACAATCAATTTAGTTTGAAAAATAATTACATTAAATAAAATCAGAGTTTTGGGAAGGGAAATATACTTTTTTCTCCTATTCACATGGATCTGCACCTATTATGAGGCACCTAAATTAATTGAATTAACAGGTTCTAAATTGCATTTGAAAATTAACCGGGTCACTTATCATGGACTTTCCGTCTCTGAGGAAGAGTTAAGAAGTAATAATCAACCGCTTCATTGGCGGCCAATTTATTTCATATAAAATATTTTATTGACGTTATTTTAAATTATTTAGATACACTCCAACTTTTACTATTTTGCTTAATTGTTTAATCGGTACGATTTTAAAATTTACATACATATTCCATATTTACACTACGCAAGTTTAATGTGTGGTGCAAATTTCTTTTTAAGTGGGTTTGTTGATATATAAATATATTTTTTAAAATTTTTTTCTGTCTTGTTAACTTAAAATTAAAATTGATCGCAAAAAAGTTGCGTAGTGTAAATTTGGAACTGCATCAAACTGCGGCATGAAAAAATGCTTAATAAAAAAAATTCATACAGACTTAAAGTGTACTTTAAGAAAATTTTGTGTGAAAAATTTGTTTTAAAGTAGACTCGAAATAGAAATTACTTTTGTATTGAATACAGCAGATAATCTTCCAAATTTCTATACCGAATCAAAATAAACAAACAAAAATGTTTTTGCAAATCATTTCTTCTTCTAAAATGTTAATTTTTTGTATTTGTAATGTTAAGAAGAGATATATTTACTAACAAATAAAAATAAAAGGGAAAATTTTAATAAAAATACCCGTAAAATACAACAAATAAACCATTCACTGGCCAACGATGAAATTTAACGCTTCAATGACAAACGACAAAAATACGAAAAATTGCAAAGGAAAATATACAATTGTAATAGACAAAATCAACAGCAGAAGATGAAACAAGTTTTAAGATCTACGACAACAAATACTTTATTGTGTTATTAATGAATCAACGCACTGTGGGCCGTTTGCATTTAAATATTAACGCAATTTATTGTTGCGATTTTTTACTGCTACATCATTTTTCATCTGCTCACAATTATAAAGATATATTGATAAAAGTAAACTTCAATTGATTCATATATATCCGAAAATGATATGCTGATCAATTATAATTTAGTAAAAGTTAACTGTTATACAGATAAGCGAAAGGAAAAATTTTTTATCCGTAAATTTTCTTCTGGAGAATTTTAACACTCTAACTTTGCTCTAAACGAAATAAAATCCCCTTAATCTAAGCTGAGATGTAACATTTCTCTACGTTAGTAATTAATATTCAAAAAGTTTCTTATGAAATTAAGATAGGTCACCATTGAACATATGCATGTCCTTTTAAGCAATGAATTACATTCCGATAATTTGTCTACAGTGTAGAGAAATATAAATTAATAATAACAAAATGCTCTTATAAGGGCCAATTCAATTAAATCATAATTATCGTGAATTAAAAAAAAATAAGCTTAAATTAAATTCCACTGTAAAGAGTTTTTAATGCTGCTAATGCTAAAGCAAATAATTGTACCAACAAAATATTGTTCAATTTCTTTTTCTTTTCATAAAAAATTACATAGTCTGACGATTTTACTTCTTCGTGATTTATATCAAAAATAATATTTTACAACTAACTAAATGCTAGTTGTGCTACATTAAAAGTAAAGTGCTTTACTTCTGTTTTTTTTTTTCATTGGAAAACATTAAAATGCAATAAGAATAAATTATAATTCAGTAAAAAATGGTTTAATTTCATCGCAATCAGCGTTATGGAAGCAAAGGATGTAATAGTGAAAATTTGGTGGATTTTTTAAGCCATTTTGTTATCTAAAAAAGTTTTTTATTTTTAATTGAATTCAATCAAGTCACCTCTGATCATCAGAGAGATAAACAAATCTTTATCAAGATACAATCAAAACCAATCAATCAGTTTGTATATAAATTTTTCATTCAAACTTCTTTCTGAATCCACGAATAAGTCAATAAATTACAAATAGCTTGAAGCCACTTTAAATTTAATTTTAAGATAAAAATTAAAAGGTTGACAAATTTAAAAGACAGTAGTAGAGCGGTCACTTCAGAAAGTTTTTGATACGTAATAAAATAGTTGTGCTATTGATCAAAAAATAAAAAGCTTTACATCAAAGACAACAATCATTTCAAAAGCACGCGTTCAATACTATAGCTATAAACACATTCACGACAGCAGACTACCGACTACAACCTGTCAAAAATACAATACATGTGTGTATATGAAAATGACTATTTTTACAACTAAACGGCTACACGGCTGAAGGATGTTTTTCATGCTACTATTTTCTGTAGTCAAATTAGAGTAATTTATATTTTTTTTTGGATACGAAACAAGAAAAGAGTTGACAATATAACAAATAATGTAAGGCAAATTAGTGCTAAATTATACTTTTTTAATGTAAAATAAAATAAAATGCAAAAATTGCAGTTATGTTTTTGTTATTAACTTTTTATGTTAAAATAATTTTTAATAATAATAAAATCTTGAAAATTCCAAGGAGCAATAAAAGGGCCACCGACTCAATCATACCTTAATAATCGCGAAAATGCGCAAAATTTTCAAAAATTTAGAAAATCCGTAAAATCTTCTAAAACGAGCTACAAATGCAAGGAATGTGAAAAACTGCAAAATGATCGAAAATTCTCAATAACTTCCAATCATTGGGAAAACTAAAATGTTTAATATTATTTAAAATTCGATGAAACCATGAAAAGTAGAAAAAGTCACACACATTGAAAAAACCGCAAAACTCCGCAAAAAGTTACAAAGTTTTGAAAAAGCTGTAAACCCTTCTTAAAAGTCCTAAAAATTTAAGAAATGTGAATATATGTCACCTTCTTTAAGTTTTTACCTCTTTTTAAACATTTTTCAACTTTTCGCAATTTTTAGCTATTTTTTGCGATATGAGTGATTCTTTGTCTTTCTATTGTTTCATTGAATTGTACTCTTTAAAAAAACGTAACTTTAAAAAAGCAAAATATCTAAATCTGAAATATAAATGAATCTGCTGCAACTACGTAGCTGTCGTTTTCAAAATAATTAAGGAGTTGGATACGGGGCAACATTTGAAGCCAGCGGCATTTGGAGTCATGCAGCCGTGTAGCCTGATGTCGTGAATGTGTTTATAGCTTCAAAGCGGACATTTCATTTCTTTTTTGTGAAAAGTATATAACTCTTACGTTTATTAGCATTTCTTCTCATTACTTTGCAATCAAAGTTTTTGTTGCATTAATAATTGCTATAGGACAATTGTTTTCTTTATTATTATATTCTAATCATTCATGTCACTTGTAGTTATTTTTACTTTTCAATCTCAGCAAATTATCGTAAGCGATATTTTTTCAAAACTATTTTTATTAATAAAATTTAACGTTTATTTAATTGCTAATAACTTTTAAACTACAAGCTGTCAGTTTATATGTCATTATATATGAGACTTACTTAAAAATAAAAATCCTGATTCTGTAATTCTTGAAAAAATTATATATTGATGCTTACGATAATTTTGCGCTAAAGATCCGAAGTAATTTTATTTCAAATCAAATTATGATTCCTATGAAGGAATCCTAAATCTTTGATGAGAATCCAACCCACAACTCCAGAGACTATTGGGCTAGCACATTACTAAAATCAAACAAATTACGCTGTACCTTGTGCAATTCTTAAACTTTTTAAATAATTGTAGTTTAATGAATAATTTTAGCCAGGTTCAAGTTCATCTTTTTTTAAATTTTCTAGTAGAAATGAAATATAATTATAAAACTATTGAGTGTTTGGGTATTGAGTATTCAATACTGGTAGCTTTTTTAATGCTCGTTTCGCAAAAATTCATATAATAAATATATAAATATAGAGAGCGACCGAAACCAATTTCTTAAAGGCTGAATGGAAATCGGCATTAATGGTTGGTCCTTTGGCCATACAAAAAAAAAATGGACAAAATTACTACACTGGGAAAATCAACGGAGAAGTTATTAATAAAGTATGTATGTAGAAGCATTTTATTGGCAAAATTTACAAATTAAAAAATATTTGACTGATCCACACTATTCAACTCTAAAATTAAATGTTTAACGTGATAAATAAATTAAAAACGTGTTCAATCCTAACAGAATATTTATAAAAATCGATTTTAAACCTGATTGAAAATATCGATAGAATTATAATTAAAAATCAGTTCGACGATAATAAAAAAGTAAAGACTAGTATTTAATTATATTAATTCGTTTAAATTAATAAAAAAATCGTAGGATTTTTTCAATAACTAACTACCTGTGTATGCATGGAAAAAATTAATGATAAAGATTCTTGAAAATAAACCCCAACTACAATATAAAGTGCTCATCGAACAGATTCGAGTTCTGGAATAATCGACGGTGTCCATTCGATTTTTCATATTCATGTTAAAATATTCACAGCACCAAACGGCAGGCATGAATGTCTTTCAATATATTTTATCGGCCCATAAATGGCGGAGTTCTGCAATAATCAAGTGGATGGCCACACTTCTTTGTCCATCCGATTTCAATTTAAATTTCTAGGGGACCAAGCTGTAAGCTTGCCTTTTCAAAAAAAATAAAAAAATTAATAAATAAATCGGATCACAAACAATTGATTTAAAACAATTTCATAACCTTTATATCTTTTGAAGTCCGTTAAAAAATCAATAATTTCAATCATAATAGGCATAAATTAGATTTTCTTTGAAAGAGTCATGGTGTCCTCATAAATATGTTTCCTTTTGTATTTTTCAAAATTATAGGTTTTCCTGAATGTAATTGCTACGAATGCACCAAATATTGTACGCGCAACGTCGTTACTGATGCATAGAAATAGTTTACGTGTGCAAGTGAATTTAATTGCTCTCTCAAATAGTATTGCTATTTGATTCTCTTGTAAAACAAACAAGATAGTGAACAAGTAATAACAAAGTCAATAAAAGTGGTTGTAAAGGGGTAAAGGGTATATTGCAAAATAAAAATAATGATAGAAAACGCAAAAGTACGGACTACGTCAACATGCCATGTGTTATACAAGCTGGCGTGGCGTTTATGACATCTAGCAGTAAAATTCAATTTCAATTATAGTCGAATCTTACAATACCTTACAAAAGTATTGGATCCATTAAGAAATTAAAAAAAAAATCCGTTGATTCTTTATTCCTTTTTGCATATTAAGTGCTTTCAAATCGCTTGATTTCTAGAAACGAATTCTGCTCTTAATTTGTAATACATTGTCCCAATAACCGAACACTGTTTATCGTTTTTTGGCAATCAATTGATCTAAGATCTTTGATAGAGTAGCTGAGTGTGGTGGGTGGTGGGTGGATTGGATGTTATTTGAGTATCTTACAAAAATCATAAGAAATTTATGAATATAAAATAATTTTTGGTTGGTTAATTTTTTTGCAGTAATTTGTGATTGAATTTCAATTTGATATTAATAAACCATAAAAAAGTCTGGGGGTTACTCTCTATTGCAATGCGAAAGAAAAATGCCACAAAATCGAACCATCGTTATGCTGAAACTGCTTTCGCATTGCAATAGAGAGTAACCCACCTGGAATCTAAAATGACTTAATACTAAACACTTCTGGGCTTAATAATTTCTTGAAATACTCTGCTAGAGTTGCTAAGTATGTCAACAAGTAGCCGATATAATACTCTTCTAGAGTTGCCTGGTCAAACCGACAACTAGCAACATGGATTTAGAGGACATGCAACTCTTTAGGTAAATTACACACAAGCCTGTACGTAACAGCTGACATCGTTGATTTCGAATGAGTGATTTAGAAGCTGCAGGGAAACGTACTCAAATCTAAACATTTGAACTTGTGGTGTCGTTAAGGATTTATTTAAATAATTTGTGTAATCAAATGTGGATATAAGCAAAAAGTGAGTCGATATTGTTCTCATAAAACGATGTAGGGTGTAATCAGCTATTATATGGTCTTCCAATAAAAGGTTTCATTTTGAGATGTAAAAATAAATTATTAATTTTAAGCGAAATTGCGGATGTTTATTTAATTGCAAAACGGAGGGTATGCCATTAAAAATGGAAAATATCGGACAAATGGCTGCAACGGCTACGCAGGCAAGATCATATTCTTTTAATGAAAGTTTCCAATTTCTCAATAACTTCACGAGTTTCGTATTTGTGTTCTTGAATCGATTAATTATCTTTAATTATCTTTAACGTAGCCCCAAAGAGAAATGTCTAAAGGTGTTAAATTATAAGATGTCGGTGACCAATTGTGATCGCCTCTTTGAGAAATCACAGGGTCACAAATCTTTTCACGCAAAAATGCGATGGTTTTTGAGTTTTTGTGTCAACTGAACCTTAAAAGCCTTATGACTTAAGTCTTTATACGAAATACGGTGTAATATCGTTTGTGGAATGTCCAATTCAAAAGATCGACGAGATATGGACAAAACTGGGGTTTCCTCAACACTATGGACCTTAAAAGCAATATTTTTAGTTGTCCTTGAGCGATGAGAACGAGTTTTATTTTTCACCATCAGAATTGGTGGCCGAGAAGGAGATTCACGACGATCTAAAAATGCAGCTGTGATCGCGAAAGTTCCATCAATTTTGTAGTGAGAGTTTTAATAATATCAATGCGTTGTTGAAGCATATATCGTTCCATTTTTATTGATGGCGTAGTGTTTACTTGTCATCTGTCAAGTAGTTTTACTTGAGTCATCATGACAACTGTTGAAAAGGTGGTTGTGGAAAATGAAACGTTTTATTGGAACACCCTGTATGTATTTATATTGGCAAAGGAAATACATTGAGAGCGTAGGAAGTTAATGTTAGCGACAATAAAAACCAACCAAAAATGGGAGTTTGAAGAATGAAATAAGTTACAAGCAATTTGTATCAATGTTGCTTGCATGTTGGCAAGGACCACATCCAGAATAACCTTTTAGAACTCGAAATTTCTTTAAGCAACGCAATAGAAATGAGAGATGTTTTATTCATTTTGGGAGAAGAAAAAGGGTACAGGCAAAAATTTTTTTGCAGGAATTTGGTGGAGTATACTCATTTATACTCCTTTAAGTTTTAATTTAGATAAATTCTATATATTTTTTAAAATAATGTCACCAATGTTTTATTTTTAATTTTAACCTTGAATTATTATGGATTTTTTATAATCTATTGTTTCTATCTATCTATTGTTGTATTAGTTTTTTAATACTTTAAATGCCTGTTTTTGGTTTGTTCTGTTCTACTCAAATATTCCGAATAATTCATTTACTAGGAAAATAATATTTAAAACTAGTAAAAGGCACAGTTTGTCAAGAAAATTTAGCAAAAAATATAATATAAAACTTAAAAATTTATTTTGGATTTTCTTTTGTGATTTTCCTTTATAGCATCAATTGGAATCATTACAATCGGAAGCAATTTTGTACTTTCCTAATTATTATATGTATTTTAACATTGTAAGCAATGTTTTAACAAATAAGCGAACCAATTTTTTCGTGGCTTTAAATAAGTAAATAGATAGAATGTGCTGTGGTAAATGTGAAGTTCCTAAGATTTTTTCGTTTTGCAAAAATGTTCTTGCAAATTATAGATTCAATTTGAATTGAGGGATTGGAAAGGTTTCTCGATTTATACTTTTATAAACCTTTTCAATAAATAAGAAGCGAAAAATATACTTTTAATATTTCTAACTGACTTTCTTTTCGATTGTTCAATGAGTTAGTGCGCTCAATAGTGACAATAAATTGCCAGAAGCATCTTAAGAAAGTCAATTGTCTATAAGAACTTTAGTTCATACAACACTTCTGTGGCGCAACTTCGAAAGACATTTACTGAATCATTACGTATATAAGAATAAAAATTTGGGCTAGTTTTTAATTTTTTTTACTTTCTTGCAATTTAGGAGTTAAAAACTCTCCATTAGCTCTGGTATTTAGAAAAATTTAACTTCAATTTTAAACTACATTTATTTGGCACTATTTAAATAAATTGAACTTATTTAAAAACTTTTGCATAAAAATATTGTAATTAGACAAAAATTAAAAATGAAATTTTTTATCTTTAAAGATTTTTAAAAACAATTTAAAGCCAATTAAAACCCCAAAATAATATTGGCAGCAATTTACTATAAAATGAAAGATTGTTAAAATAAAACAAAAAGTAAAATATAAGTAAATTAAATTGAAAAAAAAAGAAAATATAGAAAAGAAGCCTTAAAAACGAACAGTAGTTATACGAAAAATTCGTACAACTGATTAAAATTTTCTAAATATCAAAATATTATCATACTCTTTCCGCTGATTTCAGATGTCAAGACACTAATACATACACAGTAAGTCGAACATTTTCGATACGGAGTTTTTTATTTAAATAAATTTTGAATTGAATGACCCTACAACCATTTTTATATATAATTAGAGAGCTGCATAATACCCTTAACACAATGCAATTGTGCATCAGTAACAGATGCAAAAAGTTACCCCTACACGATAATCAGTGTTGCCACAAATAATATTTTTTCCATGAATGTTTTTTTCCGGTCAAAATAATTTTTAAAATCTACTAAAATAATTTATCATTTTAAACTACATTTACTTTAACAATTAAAAAAATATGTCTGGAAAATATATTTAATATTACTATTAAAGTAGCATTACGTCTGACAACTCGTTATAAAATACGAGTATATGGCTCGTACAGAATGAATTATTTAAACAAATATAAAAAATGCAAATAAAAGTAACTCTTAATTGAAATTCTAGCTAAAATTCTGTTCAACAATATAAAACTTTACACACTTCGTTCGAGCCTTATCTAAAAAACAGTTGATCGTACAAAATATTGCAGTATGCGGAAATTGTGGGAAAGTGAGATAATATGAAACTTTTGATACAATTTATGCAACATACATACTACATGTCTAAAAAAACACAGTGTTTGCGGTAATGAAAAAAAATTGTTCCTTTATATCCGATCTACTTATTTACAAAATAATTTTTAGAATAATCTAAAGCTAAAGCGAAGATTATCCAAAAATCCATCGACCGTATTCCCAGAAAATATGAATTTTATAAATTAAGGAATAATATTTTCTTATACAATCAAGTGCACTTTTGCAGAGCCTGAAGTAAATATTGAAAGTTCGATCGATTTAAAACAATTTCATATAAATCAAAATCAATTTCGCTGGCACTTATATCATTTTCAATGTCGGCTAAAATTTTAATTAAATTTAATATAATATTTAAAAGAAGTCACTATATTCATGTAATAATGTTTATTTATGATTTCCATTTTCCCGATAAAATCGCCAAAATATTGATGAGAATATGAGTTTCTCCGGGGACCTCCCGCCCCTAACACCCGCATAGAAATGTGAAATTTTCCTTAATTGTATGAGTTTCGCTTTGAGCTTCTGTACACATGTACATAAGAATGTTAATACGAGTGAGTACGTATGAAACTATATTTATGTCTGAAAATTTATTATTTTTAAATCAAATGTTACAGAAGTATGCGAGACCAATTTGTATCGCACGGATATAGTGTAAAATTTATTTTAAACAATTTAATTTTTTGTCTCTATTTGTTCAATTTGTGGATATAAACTTAAATAAACATACCAACCCGTGCACCGTGCTCATACACATGTATAAGTATATGCATGCCACCAAACTGAAATATATTCTTGATGTAAAGATATTCAAAAGCAAACAATTTCATGTAAAATCTAAACAAATATCAGCACGAGAGTTGCCAATGCAAAAATAATTATTATACCAAATTTTTAATAAAAAAATATATATCAAAACCCTTTGAAACATACCAAATGTTTTACGTCTATTAAACTGAAAAACACGACAAGTTCTAGACAGACGATATTGTGATTTTTGTAATGTCAAGATTTTTATTAGTTATTTTTATAAGTGTTCATAGATGATTACGTAACGCCATTTTTACGTTTTCTTACTATTTCGGCTAAAAATGTTATATATGAACAATACACCTTTGGATCCGTAAATTCAAGATATAAACTGCAGATATGTTCTATGTATATCCAATACATTATTATTCATACAACTGTGAGATGTGATTTTTTACAATGCGATATTGATAAGCAGTTCAATACTTCAGAAAATATTAAAAAATACGAAATTATTTTGCTTAATACATCTAAAACACCAAAAAGATAATAACCGAAAATAAATTTTTATTTTATTATAGAAAACTGTATCCTTTATCCATCATAGAACGCAGTATCGATCTTTCTACACACATTTTATTTTTTCCCATATTTAGTAGGAGTATTTTTCTTTTGTTCTTAAAATAAGTAGAAGCTTTTTAACAGCCGGTGTCAGCAGGAGCTGAGGAAAAGAGGAGTTAAATCGCGTTTTTAAAATGGCAAAAAAACTAAATCGTAAAAAAGTTTTAAAGAAAACCTGAAAATTTTTAATTCATAATTCAACGTTTTAATAAAAAATTCATGAAACACATTAAAAATTGTGAAACAAAAACGCACATAAACAAAAAAACCGATTAAATAGCACAACAATATTTATTTTTGTTTTTAAATTTTTAATCGGACGTTTTCCCAAAATTAATATTTTACATATTAAGCAAAATATGAATAGTTTTATTAAAAACAAATTTGAATTGATTAGTGAGAAATATAGACAGTATTTAATCGCAGTTCCTCCTGTTGCAAATGCAGATCATCAGGGTGAAGTTACCTGGGAAAAAGTGCGATTAAAAATTAAAAAAATTAAAATTTTAGCAATTCCCATAAAAAGCAACAATTAATATATATTTTAACTATTTTAACACACAAGTCGCATTTATTAAACAAAATTAAAATATTTATGCTTTATACATAAAATACTCGTATGTTGAAATTTTGGTTTGAATCTTAGACTTATTTATTTTTTGGGAAATTGTAGCCTCCTTAATTTTTTAATAGCAACTAATTTTTCATGAGAAGATTTATTTTTTGTTGGATATTTTTTCTATGGAAATGTTTAGGGCTTTTATGTCATCATCTACTGTTAGTTTTTGTGCTTTTGCAATTTGTATATTCTCTGAAACTTCTGAAATTTTGAGATTTGAAAAATTTTCAAGCGCCGCTTCTGCTTCTGAACATAAAGAGTAAAGCGAATGAAATTAATAATAGCTCTTGCACAAAAAAAAACCAACTTTATTGCAAAGAACCAATCGAAGAAAGGGCATTACAAAAAACAATTTTACAAAATCGGTCGATAAGTGGTGGAGTTGTACGATCATTTTGTAAAATTTGTCTATATGGTCTATATTTTATGATAATCAATATTTCCACATGAATTCCACTTGAATTTGTACGGGGCCAAATGATTTTTTTTAAATCGGGCCGTAATGAAGGATTTATGTAATAATCAAGAAATAAAAGAACCAAACTGCAAGCATGGTCTTTCAAACAAAAATATAATTTTAAAAATTAGTTTACAAGCGAGTAAACACGTTAAAAGAACTTTATCAACACATTGACAGCCACCTCTTTCTTTTAAGTCAATTAAAAATTATCAACGTTGATGTGTGGAAAACGTTATAAAGATGGGTTCTTTGATGTAACCTTGTTAAAACATAAATGCAGAGAGGCAATTGCTTAATAATAATAAAACAGAAAAACTTGCGCTAGTTTTTTGATAAAAGTTTCACTTATAAAGACTGCAATGTAAAAAAAAATTACCTGTTGCGCTAACTGGTGGTTGCGCAAATCAAGTTAGCACTGTATTTTTAAATATATGTAAAACAATGCAAAACATAAAAATAATCTTTCGTAATTTCAGACATGATTACGGAGGATTTTTTAATGAATTTTTAAATCCCAGTTTTGTTTTTAAATAAAAATAATAGGTATATAATATTTTTCTTTTTTACAATTTCAACGATATGTACAAGTTAAAAAAGGTGGAGTAATGTTTAAGAAATCAAATTTTTTGGAAGCATATTTTTGACTTCTTAAGGTATGGTGACACTTGGCAAACATTTGCCCGAAAAAACGAAACCACTACTTTTACTTATTGGCTAGTGTGATTTACCTTGGTTTTTATTTCACAAAATGAAATGCCGCAAAATGCTATTTTTATATTATTTTTAATAAATGCGAACCCATATTAAAAAAATATTGGAATTAAAGAATATGCAAATTTAGCTTGTCCGTTCGCTACGTTTTTTTCGGCAAATATTTGTCAAGTGAGACCGTACCTTTATGAAGTTTTGTTAAACAAATTAGATAAAAAGTCGGTAAAAAATACTCACGATGCTTTAAAAGTATTAATGGTTTTTTTTTGCAAATACTATGAATAATTGTGTAAAAAAAATAAATATACATGTTTAGAGAATTTTTTATGAAAACGTTGTTGCCCACTTGCATTTACAGAAGAAGACGTGAATTGATGATATGGATATGTTTAATAAATATATTTTCAGAGAAAAATACAATTATAGAATGCCAAAAAAAGTTTTTCTTAACATATTTACTGGAATAGGAATTTAAAAGAGAACTTCTTGCTTATGCCACAGTTAAAATTTTCGAACAGGAACTACTTCCGATGCCAAAGATCTGTATTATATTAAATTTTTTAGACGGCCGCTTTCTAAAGGGATAATATTAACTATTTAAAATAATAAATAAAATATATTTGCTAAATAATTTCCATATCAACTTGCTCCAGTTTTCTTTTAGAAGGTTCGGATGAAAACTTCTCCAAGTTATGTATCGCAATTTGTTTTCTAAGCTTCCCTAATCTGGCTAATCTGAAGGCGACTCATATTATAGATACAGAAATATGCCAATTATGCCGGCTTTTTATTTTTTTTATTTTTGAAACTTTTCAATAGATTTTTTTTTAGAACAAATCGATTATCGTTACGTTTTTCTTAATCTTATTTTAGATTTAGATTTTTTCAAATAATTTTATAATTTATTTCGTTGTTAAAGTTTGCAATATAAAGTAATCGATAGAAAAAATTGAGTGTTCGTCTATACTACGGTATGTGTAAAGCTCTCCTGGCAACACAGAGTACAAAGTTTTTAATCGAGAGCTTGTAAAAAAAAAGTAATAGAACAAAACTAACATTTTTGCATGTGTGAGAAAAATATACTTAAATGCATGTGCATGCACCAAGTGTATAGAATTTAGAATTAAAAACGATAGTGACACTATCAATAATTTTTATGTTGTTCTAGAGCTTTTTGCGTTTTTGTTTTGCCCGGCAAGCCCGTCTCCTTTTAAATTGCTTACACGTGCCTCTAATACTTGAACAAAGAAAAAAATGTGTATGTACATATATATTAGAAATATAGCTGAACCAAAAAAAAAAAATAAATAAAAACTGTATGCACACAATTTAAACATGCAAAGTGACACAAACGTTTATACAAAGAATAAATTTTTATTACAACAAGTGTAATGCATTTTTGTTTTAATTGTTAGTTGTAGCGTTTGTAGTCATTTGACGCAATAAATAGAGAAAAGAAAAAAAAAACGCTGCAAGTAACTTTAGATTCTTAGTGTGCGGGGACTAGATTTTTTAAATGTATTAATGACGAGACAAAAACTACTTTATAGACTGAGATTACATATTTACATTTGTTTATATGTAAGTGGAAAAAAATGTGTTGTCTGAAATTAAATTTAAATTTAATTGAAATTTTTTCTAGTGTTTTATGATCCAAAAAAATTTAATTTATATTGATTTTCTTTGAGATTTGAATAAAAATTGGAAATATATACATAATACGTTTAAATAGTCACTAGTATCGACTGTCAAAAGGGCTAAAATCGAACAAAAAGAACGCTGATGAGATGGTGTAGCGACGTCGAAATCAGTAGTGATCCGTTTTGCTAGTCTGATGAATAATAAACTGTTACTAAAAAATTACTCTCTTAATAAAATAACAAAATTAAGAAAAAATGGTTAAACTCAGATTTGAACCCAATCCATAAAATTATAATAATAATAATAAATTCAAAACTAAATGATTGTTTTAGACCAAGAAGTTGTGGCACTCCATATATAAAGAAATCAAAATTTACGTGTGTAATTAATAAATTCTAAGCCAAAGAAAGCTCAAACTTTATATCAATCGGTTTGTATCTTCAGTAAAAAGTACTAGAGATAAAGCAATCAGCGTTACCACCAGAGAAAGTTAAAATTGTACAGAAGCTTGGCAAAAATATTACAAAACTAAATAAAACAGTACAAAAGAATATCGACAAAAGGTTTTTTTTTATTTTCATCAAAAGATATTGATTTTATTAAAAAATGTAAACAAATATGTAGACATATATTCCTATTTGTTTCCTTACATATATAGTATCTAAGTACATATATCTATTTTATATATGTATGTACATTGGATATATATATGTCATTTAGTGGTCACAGGTTTTGTGCCGTCAACATATCAATAGATTTTTATTCTAAAATAAAAAAGTAAGAATTTTTTTCCAGTAGGTTCAAAATTTGAACCCCCATTTTTTTAATACCCCCTTTCGTAAAAATGATAGAAGCAATTGTGTCAGTTGACAAATTATTTCTCGAATCGGTTTTAATATTGTTTAATTTATTTTTATAAATTTGAAGCTAGAGGCAATCGTACAATGTTGTGTTATACATGCATATTTTTTTTAAAGAACAAACACAAACCGCGAAGCCATTTTGGCTTGTCTGCAGAAGCACCCAGGGTCTAGGCAGGAATCGAAAATGCAACCCCCAGACTAATAGTTTAGTACGCTATCTACTAGTCTAAGGGGACTCCCCTTTCTACGGAAGAATTAGAAAATGGTAATATTAGAAGAAATTTTATAAACAGTTTCGAAATTTGAGAAGAGAGTTTCACCAGTACAATTTTTTATTTTAAAAACTTTTGTCCAAAAAATTTCGACATTTAAGTCATAAGAAAGTTTTAGCTCGTTGTGACCCAAAAGTGCATGTTCGCGCCACTCAATGTCTAATTTTTGGAAATCTATTGTAACGGAAGGAAATCCGGTTTTCAGATCTCATAACGATTTTATCGCAAATGTTTGTGTAAATTTTGGATCTACTATATCTATAAAGCTATAAAGGACATCATCAAAATTTAATCTTTTTTTAATTTGGGTAATAACTTCAATGTAGGAATTTCTGAAATCGGTATACATTTTTTGTTGATCTGATTCCGAACAAAATGAAATAGTCTCTTGTGCAGCGACAACAATATTCATTTAATTTTGTTATACAAAATAAAATTCATTTGTGTGATTAATCAAAAATAAATCTTTTTGTTTTATAATATATGTTTTATAACTTAATTTTTTTGTTTGTATAACATTGGAGATCCTGATTGGAAAATTAAATTAAAATTAGTTAAAATACCAAGAGAATAGGAAAGGAATTATAAATATACTTTGGTAAATTTGCTGTTTTAATTTTTCTTGCAATTAATAGTACAAAAAAACAGTACAAAATTGGTGCAAAATTTTCATGGTACAAAACTCATACAAATATTTTCAAATAGTTTTTGTACTATAATACAGGAAGTGGCAACGCTGAGAGCAATATACATCGTGTTTAAAATAAATGCATTTATAATTTAGTTTGATGATGGGTTGTACAGTTGCTCTGTCTGGTTTGAGTTTGAAGTGGTAATAGTCCTAATTTTTGTTCGTTTGGTTGGAACAGCAAAAAAAAAATGGATACATTTGTATATTCGTGACTATATATATATGTATAGATTTTAATTATTGCTGCAATACTTTGCAGACAGGTTGCACAAATTTGCTGCCTTTACGAATCTACCCATTATTTATCACCATAAAGCCAACAAGCCGAAAAATTCGTACTGTCCCTCAATATAAAATTCAGATGAAGTCTTGAGCAATTTTGCGGAAATCGGCTTACAAGTTGAGATTCGAATTTGAGCTTTTCAAGTGATTTTAGATCTTGTATATAATGGAATAATAATAATTCTCACATTATTGTCTTTTATAAGATTTTCATTAATTTGCTGTTGGCTGAAGTAGTCAGCGCGTTGATTATAAAGCAAATAATGTCTAAGAACAGTTTCAGACAAGTCATAACATCCATTATTTTTCAGATGTGCATTAGTGTGCCATTGTATTTGTTGTTGTTGGACTGTTTACGTGTCGAAGGCATAGCACTGGCCACTGAACAGTACAGGCAGAAATTTATACTGGTGTATGCTAGCGGATATCATAGCGCCCTCCTTCGTCGGTATTGTAGCGACATTCGCAAAGTAAAATAATTAATAAAATGACTACACATCTTAAACAAATTTGGACAAACTCGACACCAGAGAAGCTGCAGCACTGATCTAAAACCTAACACAACGTGCGATGACAGAGTTGTACAAATTAAGATCTCTCACTTTAAACATTTGTCTTCTCTCGCTATCGCTTTCCAAAAGAAGGTAATACACCTACTGGTTGGTAGGAATACTATTTGTCTGAGTGTTGTTACTTGTAAAAAATATATAAAAAAATTTAAAAATATAATATATTATATTGATTTGTATGGTTCCAAGTTGCAATAAAGGGCTACACCGAGATTCTTGCATCGGGATCTGTTCCTGTGCCATTAGTCTTATTACAGACCAAGTTTTTATTTTTCCCGAATTATTTTCGCAATCTAGTTGCTTTCTACGTGTGTTAGCGGGCCTATCTTTTCTCCTGCTGCCTTGAGGGTTCCATCATCATTAGGTCTTCTCAAAATATTTGCAACCCAGGTCCATTTCTTCTTTGCAATTTCTATGCGGATTGGTGTTTCGCCTGTTCTTTGCCAAAGGTCTACGTTCGGCCACAATATTCGCAAGCAGCGGTTAATAAATACAACCAGCACCACCTAAACAGGTGATGAAATACGACCGACCACTATTGAGCGGATGCTGCTGCCTCCGAAAACAGCGTTGTTATGTTCTGCTGAGTTGGGTGGAATATATTAAATTTCTACTTGTTTCTTGGACTACTTTGTTCTAAAGTTCGATTTGGTTTCCACATTGATAGAAACACAATAATCATAATCTAAGAAAACCATACCTGGTTCAACAATATGGTTGTATTATTATCATATCTTGTTTGATTTTTTATGCCTAAACTCAAATCATTTTGTTAGTAAACAAATGAAGTTGTATGAATAAGATTTTTGACAATTATAATATTAATAACAAAAAGGATTGCAAAAAGTTATTCTGCTTACCACAACAATAATATAGATGTATCAACTATGTCTAACACTACATTTTCGTTGTATGTTGAAACCTTTTCTTGCTTCCAAATTAATAACAGTGATGGTTCGCCGGAAAAAGACAAACGAGGAGCTCATCTCATGAGCGGAGCTGTACTTTGAAATCTTTACGAAATTTTATCGAATGCCGTAATTTGCCAGCCCTAGCTGTTGGAAAAATGCCTTATTTGATTTGTTTTTGAATACCCCTACTAAATAAGTACGAGTATCTTGAAACAAATCTACTTTTAATTTTAAACACTTCTCATATATAAAATTTTTTAATGACTTTTTATTTCTCTATGTACATACGGAATCTATAGTATTAATTTCACAAAGGTTGACTGTTTAATATAGCAAACAATAAAAATAAAATACAAATAGCAATGAAAAAAAAAATTGCCACCAGAAGCGATAACACGTTGTAGATTTATATTAGTATCAGTTTTTTTAATAAATTGTATTTTACAAATGTTGGCGATTTCCAGTATGAATTCCTTCCATTTTTTGCTATTTGAATTTTCCTTTTTTATTTACTAAGAACGCCATTTTTCGTTTGATTCTCTTAGTTGATATGAATATTTTTTTAATCTTAACCTTGATGCCTGCTTAATTTAATTTATATTGAGTATTATTATTGAATGTAAAGTTATTACTTCTGCTTGGCTCACATAACATGTTTGCTAAATAATGCCGATATACAGTAAGAGAAATAATTATGGGATTGTTAGGAAAGTTAATGGAAATCTTTCAGTTTTTTATTGTGGAACGATTTAGCATCGGAGAGCAGAGCAGTCAGAATATGTTTGATTTGAAAAGTTTTCCGTTCAGCTATTTTTATATAAATAAATATCGAAAAATGGAAAGCTATTTACTTTTTAACTGATTTCAATATTCATTTGGAAAGTGAACAACAAGTATTGAATTATCAATTGTTTCTTCATTATTTACTGTTTTATTTTTAATGATTTTGGAAAAAGCGGGAGAATATGGAATATTTGGAATCAGAGATGGGAATTTCGTACTAACCGAAATTGATTTAACTTGTTGCACTTTTCGTATTCTAATTTGCTAAATGATACGGTTAAATAGTTAATATTTCTTGTCACTAGTATCCACCGTCAAAAGTAGTAAAATAAAACATATAGCGCTGATGAGATGGTGTAGCGGTCCTCGAAATCAGTACTGATCCGTTCTGGTAGTCTGATGAATAAAATTATTTCAAATAAAAGTACTCTTAATAAAATAACGAATTTCTCCAAAAACTATTTCTTAAAAATTAAGAAGAAATGGATGAATTCAGATTTGAACTCAAGCTAAAAAATTCATTTCAACATAAACCTTAAACAGTTCAACAATTACATATAAATATAAAAAAATTAATTAGTTAATTTTTTTAATATTAAATAAATTTATATTTTTATTGAAATTAAATAAGATTAAATCGTTTTTAAATGCATATTTATTTATTTTGTAAATAATTTTCAATTAATTTTAACTGTAAAATGTTTATTTATGTCGTAAAAAAGAAGTAGTGAAGCAGGTCAGAGTCGCGTAATCGAATTTAAAGGTGGTGGCTTTAAACTCATAGGAAATTTTTAAATTGAATATTTTCTGTTGGTTATTTTTTTACCATTTGATCCTATAATTAATATCTACACTGTTATTTCTTTGATACGAAAGCAACCAACGCATAATGCCTTAATCTATAACAATTATTAACAGTTTATTGATTTTTGCTAAAAAACACACAAAGAATAAATAATCTAAAAAAGTATAAAGAGTATGTATGTCATTGTCTATGTCCGCCTGCCTGCCTGTCTGTGTTTATATGCGATAGTGTAAAATATTGGAAATCAAACGAAATTTTTATGACATTTATTATGTGGTTTTTCAAGAATTTCCGATAAAAGTCTTTAGTTAAAATGTATTAAAATCGCCGGGAGTGTGTAAAAGTATAAGTATATTTGTAATATTAAGTTGGCAACAATTTGTGAGGAAAATATGTGAAGTCTCGATAGCAATTTCCTTTTGGTGAAGCAATAATGCAAACTATCTAAAAAAATATATTTTAATAAGTAGCTAAAAAATATTATTTTAGATACCAACTGCGTACATTTATAAAAATTTCGTTTGTTTAGTCACTGCTAGCCTAATACTTATTGAATTTTTTTATTCATAGTCATAAAGACCTATTTTTAAATATTGAATGATGGCTTCAAATACTTTAAAGCACTTTGACTGTGAAGAATAAGGCTTTTGTCATCGTTAAGCCGCATATACATTTATAAACTAAAACGACATTATTGTTGGACAGGAACTTAAGGAACACTTTCAATAACTTTATCAGGATGTTGACGCTTCAAAGCAAACACAATTGTCACATGGCATATTGCTGTGAAACATTTTAAAAAGTCTTTAATGGACAACCATTGTTTAAACTATGTTCTTAAACATAACTTTTTTTGTAGAAAGTTAAATACAGTACAACCTCCATAATTCGGACAGATATAGTTTCATCTTCTGTCCGGATTTGTGGATCGTCCGGACTACAGTTAAAATGAAATTTTATTTTTTTTATTACCGAAAAGAAACATAAATACACGTATTCGTTCGTGTTTTAAATGTAATTGTACGAAAGAAAGAATTCTATCGACATAGTGGGCCTGGCAGATAATTAATTTACAAAAAGAAAACATAAAGAACCATAATAAAAGTGACACAAATATATTCATTTTGAAAAATAAGAATTTACTTTTATTTGAATACACATATCTTTATGTAATTTGTCCGCTCTATTTTCAAATTCTTTTAAAAATAAAATATCCTTCTCTGTCGCTTTGCTTTGTTCAGCTTATGAAATAGCTTTTGGAAACAGTTCCCCCCGCAAACTCAATTAAACTAAAATCTTTTAAATTCTAAATACTTATTTTGTGTAGCGGTAAAAATTTTACTGAGAAAAAAGAACACTTGTGCGGACTATAGAGGAAAAATTTTATAAGCTGTCCGAAAAATGTACATGTCCGAATTACTGGATAGTCCGAATTAGCAAGTGTCCGGATTAGGGAGGTTGTACTGTACTTTGATTTCAAAAAAATTTTATTTAAAATTTTGGATACTTCGAAAGTTTGATGATGGTTGATGGACATTCTTCAGCTTATGCGGGCTAACTTGCTTTATATCATTTGAAGTTACAAGATGTTCTTATAAATTATTTAAAAGAAAACTTTCCAGGATTTTTTTATTTTCTTTTTCGAACTAAAGGATTTTTTCTAGCTCTAAAGATCATTGTCTCTCTTTTGTCACGAATAATGCTATAATATACACACTACATATTCATATTAAAAAAAATTGAGCATTCTTTCTGAATGTAAATCCTTTAGAAATTACCAGGAAATGAAGAACGGAGTATGCAGTGTACTACGTTTCTTCTGTTGATTAATATGTATGCGGAATTAATCATCCTGAAAAATTCTACACACACAGTGTCATTAGTGAATTTTAAACTTACTAAGTGTGTTAATTTTAAAGACGCCAAATGTTAACATTTCAAACACTATTTTCGTCACTACAATCAAGGTTTTGTCTTGATTTCATTGTTTAATTATAACTTGTTGCAACATCCATTATATTATTTTGTGATTATGCCACAATCATACCTTTTTCCTAATGAGTTGATTAAATTATTATTAAATTAATAATTTGTTTTTTTTTTTTGTTTTTGTTACAAGTTCTCGTACTAAAAATTATTCCAATCTAAATGCTACTGTTGCGAAAGTGTTTAATATAAAACAAATTTTCTAAGCACACAATCAATATATCCTGTGCAGGCCTCTACTATATACTCATATTTCTTATACATTGTATATAGTCTTGATTACTCAGTAATAAGTGCCAATCATGAAGGCAGTGTTTTGAAAAAAAAAACTACAACAGCCACTCAGAAAGAAAAACAGAAAAGACCTTTAATGCAAGAGGAGATTTTTTTTCGAAATGTTTAGAACTTATTCAAATGTGAATAAGATTCACATGGTCATTTGATATGCGTAGACTAAACATAAGATTTAACAAGTACAGCAAACTGTCAACGACATTTGCTTTCTGTTTTTATTCTTCATATATTATTTAAAGGCAAACAAATAAATCATACAACGAAAAACTACATTCAAATCTTTTAATGCAGTTGATGTTTTCGCAGATTTGTTTTTTGTCACCAACTGTCATTTTCTCTTTTCGAGCTTTTTGTTTATATTATCCTACAAACGCTGAAAGACAATTTGATTCTATTGATTTTGTAGTGGAAATTCGATATTTTAGTTATTGTCTTTAGTTTGTTAGTAGAAACGGCAGTGTTTCCAATTTAGGAGACTTGTCCCTATATTGGGATTTTTTAGATGTTTGGGGTTTTTGGGTATATGGGGACTTTTGAGAATAACATATTTCTGCTGGACCTTACTTTCTTAAAACTTTTGGATTTTTACACCAACATCCAACTTGGTCGGATTAATGTCGACATTTCATAATATCAAATTAAAACTTCAGAAGTATTTTAAATATATTATAAATAAACAATTATAAAATAGAAATATAAAAATAAGTTTTATATTAATTTATTATAAAAAGGAGCGCTATTTTGGGAATTTTCAGGGAATAAAAATCTAAAATTGCGGATAATGCTTGAACCTGGTAGCCCTCTTGAAGAGCCACATACTCCTTAACATATTTCCATTTCGAATTGCAGTTTTCTATTTGTAAACAAACCCCATCACTAAGATTTAACTGGTTGCTAAATTCCTATTAAATACTCGTAGTTTACGGGAATCTCTACTGCAATTTTCTTTTAGAATGACCAGTTCAAAAACCTGGATGTGTAATCCTGGCTGACTTTTCCATGTACCAGATTAATTGCATTAAAAACATGTCATAAAACAAACGCTTAAGGAAACACAGAGATTTTCCAGAATTTGCACATTGAAGTAAAACAATCTGAATTTATTTGGTTTTCTGAACACAATTTTATTTCTTGTACAATTTCCACCAGTAGAAGCTTAAAAGTGCTGAAATATATGAACACTATTAAGTGGTGTAGTGGCCTCCAAAAACCATGTTATGTTTTGCAGTTTGAAACAAATTAATTTTTCCCTTATTATTGTTCTTTGGAAGTTGGGGAATACATGTTAACAATCGGTCCCTTCAATTAGAATTTTATACAAAATAATTTTATTTTGCATAAATTGATTGAGTAAACAAATTGTTCAATAGCAACAAATTGTAAACACCTATTTAATATGCATAAACAAAATATACATTAAAATTAAATAATACATATATTTTATAAAATGATGAAAAATATCATATGGAGTGTTCCATATACAGGATAATAATAAAATGAATTTATCATATTTTTTAAAAGATATTTTGGTTAAATTTATTCTATAACAAAAAATTATCCAAAAGTCATATTTAAGCTTCCTTGGATTAAATTAACTTACAAGTTTAGCTAAAATAAGCAACTTTATCTTGCGTTCAGCTATTAAACTCAAGCACCGAATTAACACTGTTTCAGCGTTAATAAACTTCATGACATTGTCCGTTCAATATATAAAATTTGTAACACATTTGAACTTATAAATAAATAAAGTTATAAATGAAATTTATTCAGATCTTGCAATCAATCTATACTGATAAAATATGTTATTGTATGCATTAAATAATTTAAAATTGAATACTTGCAGTATTAAATAAATATATATATAATTTTGATGTTGTGTTATTAAATAATAAAGCCACAATCAATAAATTTATTGAGACAATATAAAAGTTATAATATCAAAATACATACAACATATCGTTATATGATTTCAAAAAAGCCTTAAGTTACAAACAATTCAAAATCGATGTATCATATCGAAATACATGTCCCGGAAAAAATTTTACATATAAAAATTGTACTGATTCCTTAATAAAAAATAAGCTTAAACTAAAAAAGATTTTGGTTAACTTTTCATATAAGAGAGTTCTTTTCATTGTAATTTAGGGCTTTTTTAAATTCATATGACGAATATACTTGTGTATACCAGTCAGACATAATATGGTTAGGTGCAATACAAAAGGCTGTACGAAATATTCCTGCTTAAAACATGTTGATAAAATCCAACTTCCGGATACGCATTACATACATTGTTAATTAAAAGTTGGATAAATAAAGCTTATTTTTTAAGCCGCATTTATTTGCATGCCTTTGACCACCGACTACATAAGCTCGATTCGAACATTGTGTAATATTTCGATTAATCCCAATACGATTTTAAATGTATCTTAAAGTTAAACGACATCTGTAGTACTTTTCCTTATATGATACTGAAAGTTTCTTTGCAAACTTCCTTTTTTTTGTTGTTCTTTAGCCCTTTAACATCTCTATTAACGATATTGATATAAAAGCATGGAATGTTAGAATTAAATATTCATTGAATTGAAATGTTTGCTTATGCATCAACAAAATCAGCGTGAACAAAACTCCCACATAAACATTTATCAACTTGCAATGGGGAATGAAAATACAAATGTTTTTATTAAATACCGCAGAGGTGTGCCAAGTGGTTGACAAAAAACATAAACGCTATTAACAAATTGCTTTTTTTAATTGTTTAAAAAATTGAGATTTATTATTTTGTGATTTAAATGCGTGAATTTGACTTTTCGGCAGCTAATGGTGTACAAATTTTTTAAAGATTTGCCGGTCTTAAGAGCATTTTCTGTTGAAAGGAAAGCATTGTTTTCGGTGTGTTTTAATCAAATTATTTATTTTAAGCAGTTATTTCCTTTCGTTTTTTTTTAATACATGCATACACAAAAGAAATATTCTCCAAACTTTTTTTATAAAAACCGTTTATCAAGCATAAAAATTGATTTCAATTAATTTCGTGATTGAATCAATTACTCGTGTGAGCGAAAACATGAATTTTCGTAATTGAATATACAATTTTTATCGTAGCTTGAAGTTTAACAACAGAATTAATTGAATATGATGTTTCAATTGTTGAAATCGTTTTTTATTATTTTTAGCGAAAAAATTTCTATAAACATTTCATTTATCAAAAATTTTTATTTGTTTCAATTAACTTAGAGATCGAATCAATTACTCGTGTGATGAAAAATATAATTTTCTGACAATTTCTAAAAGTTTTGTGTTATCGCAAGTCAGAGATCGTTTATATCTCTAAAATTAAAATTTTTTTAAATAAATATATAATTTAATATAGAATCCCACTAGTAATTGATTTAATTACGAAATTTATCGCAACTGATTTATATAGAAAAAAATTTTCTTATTGGAAATATTTTAGAAATAATTTTTTGTGTGCATTTTAGTATTTTAAATAAATTTCGTTTTTTTTTAAACATAAATCTCGACATTTAAGTGGATATTTAGTTATAAGCTCATAGTTTTCGTCAACTGTCGGAAAAGCGGCATCCTTGTGAAAACAACCAGATGCAGGCTTCTGCTTTATTTGCAGCTGGCCAGGAGCGCTGTAGGGAACTCAACTATTCACTAATAATAATCAATTCAAAATAATTAGATTTAATCGGTTAAGAATTGGTTAGTTTTGGATTATCCGGTTGACTAAATAACTAAAATTACCAAAAAATAATTGGGTTTAAAAAAATAAAATCACAAAAATTATTCATAATTTAACGATTTCGTTAACACTAAAGCGCTGTGCGCTGTGCTTCGTATGAAGAATAATTGTACAACACTTCTATTTTGTGTAAGCAATGAAGCAAATAAAAAATAAAATTAATTTAAAAAAAATATGTACAAATAGCCCACAAAATATTAAGGTTGTAATTGTCTAAAACACGAGAGTGATTTTTGTAAAGAAAATTTAAAAAATTTGTTTTAGTTTTTCACACAAATAATTTTATTAAAATATTGTTATTATTGTAATTATTCTAAAAATATTAATGAGATTGGCCACCATTACCCGTGGCCCACACAAGCGTGCAATAAAACTGTTGATTTGTATTTTTTTCTTCACACACATAAATAAACTGTTGGATATAAAAGGAAAACTAAATTTAATCTTCATTCTTCAACGTTTGAAGTTTAATTGACGAGCATGTATCTTGAACACGTTGTATTACTGGACTCAAAACGATTCTACTTAATACGTGCCTTAGTTGCGAAGCTACGTCTTGACAGATTTCAATGAAAAAAAAGAGGAACGGGCTTTTGGCAGTTGCAGCCTTTTCTCTTTTCAATTTTTGATATATTTTTTTGTTATCAGTACGTTGCTCCTGAAATACAATAAAAAGTAAGTACTTATAATACAAACAACTTGGGCTTTTATTTTATTGTCATGTGCGGTTGGTTCGAATTTAAGCCGAATAATATTGTATGATTTGTTTCATAGCAGGAATAAAAAAAAAGAAATGTAACACACAAGTAAAGGACAATAAAATAAAGCACGTTTGAATAGTTTTCAAACATTAAATAAAAGTGCAAATGTGAAGAAAAAAATAATTTAAAATAACTGATGAATTTGTATCAAGGTTGGCAACCGAAACGAATATCGGTATTATTAACGGCCGGCGTCTTGAAATATGCTCTTTCTAATACATTTAAGTATGCTGAGCCCAAATTTGTAGTTTCTTAAATATTGGGTGACTTTTTAGCAACTTTCTTTACGGCAACACTGTTTTTGGCGGCTTAGAGGAAAATATCGCGGCTGTATCCGCCAGGCGATGACCGCGAATTATCGATTCGGCGCTGTTCGCAGTAATTGGGCCTCTGTTACTCCAATACTTTTTTGACGGAAATGGAAGAGCTGGGGGCACGAAAAAACTAAATTTCCATACGATTTAAAAAAATTTTGTATGGGATATCGCTCTATATCGAATGTCGTAATTTGCCCCCTCGACTTGCCCGTCATGTGGTTTTGGCAAGACGGTGCCTCACGCCACACAGCACGCAAAACAATGACCCAATTGAGAGGCGAGTTCGGTGAACAGTTTATTTCACGTTTTGGGGCCGGTCAATTGGCCGCCTAGATCGTACGACTTAACGCCTTTAGACTATTTTTTGTGGGGCTATGTTAAGGCTCATGTCTATAGCGACAAGGCCGCAACGGTTGGCGTACTGGAAGCCAATATTGAAAAATTTATTCGGGAGATAATGGCCGATATGTTGGATAGAGTATGCCAAAACTGACACAGCGTATGAAATATTTGAGGCGTAGCCGCGCTCAACATTTACATGAAATCATCTTTGAACCATGAATTATACAGATCGTTCTATCGACTCAAATAAAAAGTTCATACATTTCTCTAAATTTTATGTAATTACTAAATCTATTATTCGAGACAGATCTCGAAATATTTTGAAAATAAAACTTTACTAAATTTTATGTGTGGTTTTTTAAAATCAAATTTGAAAGCTCTTAAAAAATCACCCCTTATATATTGTATACATATATAGATGACATTAAATATTTTTATAGTTGGCTTCGGTTGGCTTTCGAATTGTTTCGAAAATAAAAAGTTCAATAAAAATAGTTAATATAAAATAAATTTCTAAGCATCCCGCAAAAGTTACCCTTTGCGACTCTCTTAAGCAAACCATACACTACTCCAGCGTACTGGCACCAACAAGTGATGTTGAATCGTGCTCGAGACACATACCATACAAACATAATGGTGCAATATTCATTTCTTTGACAATTTTGTACGGATGAGTTGTTGCAACTAGTGCGCACCGCATTTATTATTGATATTGTTTTAAAACTTCAAATTAATGAAAATGCATATATTTTTATTAAAAATTTTTTAGAAATGATTTGTTTTATTTCAGAAAGACTATAAAATACATATTTTGTTTCTTTTTTCTTAATTTATGAGTAGTTTATTCGATTAAATGTGTTTTATCCGGATGTTTACTCTCTGACCACTTTTCCCAACTGAGCTAAATTTACCATACACAATACCACAAACTGGCGCCATCAGCAAAATATCAAATTCTGTTTGATATCGCTGCGCAAAACGTAAAATCACACAAAATGCCCATACACGACCAAATCACTGGTGGCCCTTTACGCACGTCAGTAGTAGACTGTTCAGTCAACCATTGGTTCGGCCTATCATACAAATGACTGAGACAAACTCCAGATCAGTGATTTCGTCCAGGCTGAATTTCCATATTGCCACTACACAGGTAAAATTGCCGTAACCATTTCATTTAAAAAATTCTCTTAATTTTTATCGTTTTTAAAAAGTTTAATACCGAAACAGTGATACCGGCATGATATTATTAGTATTGAAGGAAACGGTATTTAAACCGAAACGAATTACGGTATCAATTTATATACTGGTTTTCAAATTGAGAGGGTATGTGATGGGTATCGTTATTAATAACTGCATCTGTTGCCAACCTTGATTTATATAAATAGTATTCATCAACTACAAATAGTCTTATAGATGAACAATTTTATAAAATGCTTAAATCTTTTGCTTTCTGTCTGTGATTTCAATAACGGATACAAGTTTCAGCGATGCCCATGTATGTACATATCAACGTTGCCATTTAATTTTTTTTTAAATCTTCACTCAGTTTTTAAAAGAAAATCTTTCGTAAAATCGTCGGTACATTTAAATTATTTCTTATTTTATTTCTATTTATATTAATCTGCGAAAACAAATCGTCCTACATTGGTCGTTGCTATTGCTTTTTTCAAGCACCGAAGCACTGCACAGCGATTGCAACGATTAATATTCAAAATAATATTACAAAAATTAAAAATTTTATTTTCATTATGCAATTTATGACATTGGAAAAGAATTTTGTTAATTGAGAAAGAGTTTAATTTTTAAATTTCGTAACACTAGCAGGATTTAAAATATCTAGAGGAAATCATCATTCGTTGCACATCTGCAATTTAGCACATAAAGCATGATTTTCTGCTACAAAGCGTGAGTGTCTTTCTCAAGCGTTTCGCAAGTTAATTTCAACAGCAGATTTTTGAATTTACAGAGTTGAATGAATAAGCTAAGCCGCAGACAATATTTCAACGCTAATGCTGCCGATAAAATTTTCACGCGAAGCAAGCGTCCGGGTTTTGTTTAAATTTTCTAAAAGTTTGGTTTGACATAGAATTTTTTATTATTTGAGCAATATTTTTTTAGCGCAGTCTTAACGTCAATTTATTTCTAACACAGGCAGTTTTTGTGGCAGCTCCGTCGCCGTAAAAATTTTTAAGCGCAGGAGTCTACTTGCTTTGATTCTAAAAAATAAAACGAAAAACACAGCTGTTATAGCATTGCTAACCTTTGCAATTATCAATCTGTAACGGTTATGAATATTTGTTCAAGTGATTTTTGTTGTGGTCTTGCAGAATATACGTATGTACGTATGTTAGATTTGCAATATCTGCAAGGTTTGCAAGGGTATTTTGCAACGAAGGGTGATTTCCGCTTGTATATATTTTAAAAAATCGTTATCAAAATCAAACTTATTTAGCTAAATATTGCAGAGCTCTATATAATTTATTAATTTATGTAAATGCATAAAATATTTGCGTTGCAATCAAAGTAATTAAAAAAATGTCTATAGAATTATATATTTTTATGTATTTTATATATTCATATTTTTTATATATTTATATTTATTTATACTTTTTAAAAATCTAATTTTGCTAATAAAAATGTACAAACCTTTTTAAGCGACTCGATTGAGAGTAGAAACCAGACTGAAATGAGCTTTTGGATGGACAGAAGGGCTTCACAATTTCAAAATTTTTCGAAATATACTTTTTTATTTATTTTTAAGTCTAGTGGAGTGGACATGATTGTGGACATGATTCAATATATATTTCATGAACATTTTATTTTTTGCAAACAATAATTGCCTGTTACTCATTTAAATTACCATATTAAAAAAATATGTTTTATTACTTTTATGAAGAATTGTATTTTTGGCTGGGAAATCGTGCAACCGACAAGTGAAACGGGAATGAAAATTAAATGGGCTTGAAACACGTTTTGGTTCCAACGTGAGCGCAACTAGTTGGACAAAAACGAATTCACATGCATGTATTTTGTTTACAAAATATAATCGTTTCGGCTCTTGAGAAAATGAGAGAATACTGAAAACCAACAAGAAAATAAAGATAAAGTATGCCCCAACGGCCGGTCAACGGCAACGGCGGTCAAAGCGATATCAACTGCCTGGCGCACGATGTCGAACGATATCATTCTTTTGTAAAATTACATTTAAAACAAAAAGAAAATTTTAGAAATCGGTTTTGTTTTAAATGTAATTTTAGAAAAGAGCGATATCGTTCGACATCTTGTGCCAGGCAGTAAATTTGTAGGAAAGCCTCGAACCGTCATTGTTGTGCCCCTTCATTCATATGAAGATGATAAACGTGCCTTTGTTGCCTCTCTCAAAATAAATATCAGTACGTCTTACGAGGATTTCGTTCCCAAACACGAATGAAAAATTCATTTTTAAAAATTTGTGCATAAATCGCTTAAAATATTCACAAATATTTTCATAATTTTTAACAAGATATTGTAATAGTTTCTGTTCGTGTTCGTAAATCTATAATCACAACTAAAATAAGGGGACATCATGTTACCCATGACTCTTAGTTTATATTAAGAATATTTTTTTGAAGTTATATGATGATCTCATTGGATTTTCCGTCGCTGTATATAAAAATACATTTTTTAGCATTAAGTGCCAACTGTTTAGCCTTGTCAAAGGCTTGAAAATTACAGATAATTAAAATCTGGACATGCTGGGCCTGATTAAATACAACTCTAAAAGTTACAATTAACTAATTACGAGTGTTGAACATCAGCACAAGTCGATACTCGATAGCCAACGCTAACATTAATACAGTTGCGGATCCAGAGGAAGAAAAAAATATTATAAAACTCTTAAAATTATAACATTACAGGATGTGAAACATTTTCCAACAAACGAGGAAAATTTAAAGAATTCCAAATTTTACGAAGGAGAGCACAACACCTCCTAAATCAGTGTTTATGTGTATTCCATCACTTTTTAAATTAGCATTGAATCATTTATGGGACCGAAATAACAAAATTATCATTCCAATATAAACAAATTCTTAAATGACAAACGTTAAAATTACCTCATCTGCATTTTTATTTCTTCTTTTTAATTTGTACATAGGCCAAACTTACCGGATTCGTAGTGACTTAGGCATGTAAGTAAATATATTTATTTTATTGTCAACAAGTTGTATTTTTTAGAATCTTCAGTAAAATTTAATAATTTTTACTTAAAACAAATCTAAATGTTGTTTGTTAATTTTCTTCTTTGAAAGTCCAGTGTTCAGATTTTAATACATTCAACCTTTATACGGGACGACTACAATTTAATCTCTATCTGCATCTATTTATTTGTGTTGTTTGTACATATTCTAACGTCATGTTTGTTTAAGGCATACTGCATCCACGAGAAAGAAGTAAAGATAGAATTGATGATGTGCAACATTTAACATAAAATGCTACATGCTACAACACCAAAACACATTGACAAGGCACGTGCAAATACGTTTGTACACATATAAATACTTTTTGGTTTGGCTAGTTACATGCTTTTCTGTTTAGCTTGTTATTTATTATCTAGCTGCTGTTTTCAATTTCAGCAATTTTTCAATTTCATTCTTATTTGAACACCCTACAACTGGTGGGAGTTAAATGCTTTAAATATGCACATTTGATACGATCTTAGATCTGCTCATGCGCAGACGGATAAAATGCGCCGAGGAGCATTATTTGAAATTGCTTGATTTAAGATTTTGTGCAGTTTGAATTTATTTGTGGTATTTATTTGATAAGGGGCTACACAGCAAAGAAATAAAACATTAAATATTTGTTTTAAATGAGCTGCTGCTTTTAAAGGTCTACGGGTGTACTCGCTGATTAACTTGCAAAAATTATCAAAAGGGTGTTGTAATTCGAGAAAGGAAGCAAATTTTCTTATTTTTGCAAAATTTTTAAGTTTAATTGCTTTATTTGAAAGTTATTCGTTTAGACTAGAGTTCGATAACTTAAATTACTTAATTATGAAAAAAGAAATTAACTAACAGTCACTTTTTTCGGTGGTCGGGACAACGTCTCTTCAGCGTTTGTTTTCCTTGTTTGTTTTTAAGGTGAATTTCTAACTATACCGATTTTTAAAAGAATTATATAATGATAAAAAATTATTTTTTTTAAAGAACAAACACAAACCGCAAAGCGATTTTGGCTTGTCTGCAGACACAACCAGATAGTTTAGTACGCTATCTACTAGTCTAAGGAGGCTTCCCAATTTACTTATTCATATTAATATTTTTATAGTTTTTGCAATAGCGATGCGTATGAAATTCCCATCTCTGATAATCGCAATTTATTTTCCTTTTTCGAACCTCAGCTTTCGGTTCGGGGATATTACAGTTCGATAGTTAAATAAAATAGTAAATATTAAAGAACTCGCAAGTCGTCTTTGATGAAATTGAAAAGAAGCAAAAATATATACTTTTTAGTTATTCCCAAATTTCTAAAAATCTTTTTCAAGATTTATTTGTGTTCTTAAAACGTGTACAAAAAAAAATATCGCACATGCAAGCAATTCCTACATTCACAACAATTTTCATTACTTGTCCATTGCAGTGTGATCTGTTGAAAGTTGCATTGAATTAAGAATACGAATGGGGCATGTACGCTTAAATTAGACATGTGTTTTTCTAATATCAACGGTGGCTGACAACCAGACATTTACTTAACTTTGAGCATTTTTCGTTGCCACAGAAAAAAATTACATCAAGCAAACAAATCAAATTAGTAAAAACACAAATCATTTAAAGACATTTTTGTTGCAGCAACAATAGATTGTCTCAATGTGAGATCTGTTAGTTTCAACACAATATTATTTGCAAGATATACGATTAATAAGAATTATATTAAATGAATGGTTAAAATTTCCGAAATAAAACTCACAGTTTAAGGCCTTATTAAAGTTGTCTAGACTTCAACACTTAATTTGATTTCTTAATGAAGTGTATTACACTTTTTATTAAAGAAATTTCAATAGACTTACCTGGAACTAAAAAAAAGGAAAAATTAGTTTTTCGTAAATAATTTATTAACATTTAATTTGCTCCTTGATATTGAAGGCAAGCTTAAGTGAATGTGGAAAGCAAGTTACTCGAATTTGTATCAATCTGAATTTACTTTTCCTCTACATACATTTATCGAAGGAAAGAGCGAACAACGCTTCTAGCCAATTAATTTGTTTTTCGAGTGAGTAAAACTTAGATCTGAAAATAGAATACATTACAATTGATATCAAGGAACACATTAAATACTATGCAATTTTAGTTCTAAAATGAGAATAGTAAACTTTAAAGTGGAATAATAAACTTTGATATAAGAATAGCAGCTTCCAATATAAAAATTTTTATTTTAATTTAGAACAATCAATTATAATACGTATTATATATAAGCAAATAATCAATATGGCATATTTTCCAAGTTAAGAGCAGCAGTGAACTTTCTTTGCATGCTGACAATGCAATTGGAAAATATTATTCGTGTAATTATCTGCAGATCTTTTTCCATAAGTCTCTTTCTAAGGCTCTTACTCTCTATTCTTTGATGGTTAATTCGTTTCTACTATTAATAATACTTGACAACTTTTTTGAAAGACCTCTTTTTCTTCACTTAACTCTTTACCGCAGATCATACATTTTTCAATGGGGTTAGACACTGGACTATAGGGCCGAAACCTGAGTATTTTGGTTTCACGAAATTCCAGCTCCTGCCAAAATATTTTCAATTTTACTATGACAAGGTACATTGTCAATTACCAGAACAACTGGTTGGTTAACCATTGCTTGAGGGAGGCACGTTTCCAACCACGCTTTTGCATTTTCTTTCTTAAACGAACCTTTTGTTATTTCGTAATGAATAAACCCGATCGCTCTTATGCAACATATTTGAACATTAGTGCTTTTTGAACCAACTTCTAAAGTAGTGCATCGTGTTCCCTGATCAGTCTCTTCTTGTTAAAATATGAGTGTTTAAATTCGTTTCATCCATTAAGAAAATATGCCTAATTTGAGACTGAAACTTTAAAAGGCATTCAACAAAATCCTTTCGCTTCTGTTTGTTCATATCTTAAATATTTCAGCCAGTAATAGAGAGAATTTAGGTGTTTTTAAATTATTATTATTTTTTTTTTTTTTTAAAGAGAAGTAAACACTCAGGCAATTAGTATGCCTACCAACCCGTATGTGTGTTACCTTCTTTGGGAAAGTGATAGTGAGAGAGGACAGATGGTGAAAGAGAGAAAGCGAAATAGAAAAGTTCAAGTTCAAATAATGTAATGCGCCAGTTATTTTCTTAATTTCAACCAAATAATTTAAATAAATATCAACAGTTTTTCGAAATCTTTTTTCTCCCCATCCTTCAGAGGTTTCACCTTTTGATATCAACCGATTTGCTGTTGATTGTGGAATATTAAGCGTGCGTGCAAGATTTCTCCACTTTCCATTCATGTTTGATATCGCAAGTAATTGCATTTTTAAAATTATTTTTCTAAATTTTTAAATTTTGTGGACATTTCTGTAGGATTTAAAATTTACTATAAAAACAATTATGCGAAATTGTGATTCTATTGTAAAATTCAAATTTATTGAAAACCATCACAAACAAGGCGTGTAAATACGCCTTGATCACAAGCTTTACTATTTTTATTTTGGTTTTAACAATTATCATATTGCAACTTATTGTTCTTATATTGAAATTTACTATTCTTATATTGAAAGTTACTAATGTGTTTTGAAGTTTTCTATTCTTATTTTGGTGTCTAAGATTTTTATTTTGAAACTAAAACGGTATACATTTGTTAAGTTTGATTTAACTAGATTAACAAACTTATAAATGCTTACTAAGAATAATAAACACCTTGGGTCACGTGCGACACACAATGAAAAATACAATCATGTAACACCATTGATAATTCACTCAAACAGTCACTCATTCATTCACTGCATGCCAACTATTAAACCATTAAGAATTTATTTGAATGAAAATAGTAAACTTATTAGTACTAAATGACTTTTAAGACAATCTTGTTTTACTCTTAGTGGAAATTGCTTTTAACACATCATCGCATCAACCAGTCCAAAGGTATTTTATTAATACACACACCGGCGCAACTGGGGGGGACAAACATTTAGTGGATCTTTTAAATTATGGATTGTAGCCAGCTTCTTACTAAGAGCAGTGCATTATGGATATATTCATTAGTAAATGTATGACTGCATGTTGCCATAAACATACAAACTGTAGAGATTGAGAAAGAACGGAGCTTTGAAGCACCCCAGATTTAAGCTGAAAGTTCATACCATGCGTTGAGCGTTTTATGCTTTTCATACTTGCTAAGCATTTCTAAATTCAAGTTACATGCGACGGGCTTTGTGCGCCAGAGTTTTTGTTTTTATCACTTAATGTGTAAATATTTATATAAAATAAGATTTCTTTTTAAATGTTATGTGAAAGTGAAGGACTAAGCTTTTATTGTATAAAAGTTCGTAGTTTTTCACAGCATGAATTAGCCAATCCTTCCATTGCACTTGTTTGATAAATTGATAAAGTTACTAAACATAACAAAATGAAAATTTTGTTGATGTAATGATAATGCTGTTCTTTGTGATGATGTATAAATTTTATAGTTTAGCTTGGACTATATGTCCTGTTTAGGTTAGACCCGATGTCCTGTTATTTTGTGTTATACCTACATAAATCTTATCACAATTTCCATTATCATTACCCGTACATGGTATTTTGTAAACAATATTAGACTTACTTAATCTATGTAGTTTATCTTTTGCTTAATTTGCCTAATCTACCTAAATTATCAACAATGTATGACTTTTCTAATATTTCCGAAATAAAAGAAATATATTGCTCCTTTATTGCAACACAGTTATATCTCAAAAATGTGATTTTTGAGTTTAAGATATACGTCGTATCGCTTTTCATTTTGTGTACAAAATGTATACAAATATTTTGTTTAATCACCTCTTGGGGGAGGAATACTTTTTTATGTTTGCATTAATGTGTGTTTAAATTAAAAACTTTAAATGCGCTTTCTGGCGAACAAGTCTTATGAGATATGACCATGTTGCAATAAAGGAGCGATATGTTAGAGATTTGTAAGTTTTAGATTAAATATTGTCATTCTCGAAATTATTTCTATTCGGTCTCATATACTGTCCTATCAAATCTTAAACTAGTCCAATAGGAAAGTCATTATTAACCAAAATATCCTTTTTGTGGAATCTTACATCACTAATAGTCAGTACTTCGTCGGTTAGTATTTCCCGTATTAATAATTATTCTCTTTGGATGAGTCGAATAATAGTTAATAATTCTCCCTGATGCTGCCGGTTTCTGACACCAATCAATCAATAAACTATTACCATTCCTAATTATCAATGTGTAATAAGGAAGTCTATTATCATTTTCTTATATAAAAGGGGGTCAATCTCTTTAATTAAGTAAAATATTATATAAATATATCAAAAAAAAGGTCCAAAAATTAGTTATTAATAACTTTTTTTTGCGAAATACTATAACCTTTAATTTTGAATTTTGGCCAGTCGAAAATATGAACAATTCGTGTCATCCCGACTATACCGTATAATGATCTGAGATAAGATTTGACTATACAGTGAACTCGCGAAAATGTGAACTAATTTTTACCAGGGCTGTTCACGTTTTCAAATTTGTTCATGTTTTCGATTGTGGAAATTTTAGAACTAAAAAGCACGGTTTACCACCAGATATTTTCTTCTAGCAAATAAATCAAAACCAAATATTCAAAATTGGATTTAAAAACTTTCGTAAACAATTCAAGCAAATCAGATGTTTGAAATCGTATTACAAATTAATAAAAATTACTAAAAAAAATTAAATAACAGATATATAATGAATTCAACAAATGTACATGTAATACATACAACTAAATGTAAAAAATAACAGGGTTTTTAACTTTATTTTAAACGGATCCAGCAGATGCGGCTTTTTATGCTAATTTTAAGCAATTGAATACCACATTTTTCGGAAATTCTGTAGCCATCTGTCGCTAGCATTAAATCGTCGACTGCTTTCATTAATTTGTTCATGAATTTGTTTGGCTTTCGCTTGAAGCATCAGTCCACTTACTGTCTTTTTTTAATTCCTCATGCTAAGAAACCATTTCTAGAAATTTTTATCCATTCTCGGGAGCTCAGATGCGCGTAATATGTTCCGAAACCCTGGACCACAAAATGCAATGTTAACACATTTTTTATTGCTTTGCCTTTCTTTTTAAGTGAGCATTTGTGGATTTTGCCACTTGATATTTCTTGGCTAAGATAGTTACACTGCAACCCTTTTGCAACAGATCAACAAAATGATATGCTTTGTCTTTCAGACTCACAACTTTTGGCTTTTTAGAAAGACATTTTTTATTAACTTTCTACAATTTATATTTGTACTCTATGTAGCAAAATAATATGTATGTAAGTAATTCTTAACCTTTATTTGTTTAGATATACAAATACTTTTGCATGAGCTATTAGAACTTGTTCACGTTTTAGAGTAGTAAATGTAAAAATAGTGTTCACGTTTCCGGGTATTCACGTTTTCGCGAGTTCACTGTACTTAGGAAATTTTATTCAGGAACGCAGAAAAATGCTTTTTCGAAACGCCAGTGATCGCACATCCCTTAATGAAATAGAAGCCCGTGTTTTGAAATAAACGGTCGGTCATTGTGTAGGTGTTCATTTCTTAAAACTTTGTAGCACAGTGTTTTAGGAAACCTTTTTAAAAACCATCATAAACCACTTTTGGTGATAACTGTTTCATTTACAGTTTTACTAGATAGAGAAATTATACAAGTTGTATACTTCCATTTAAAAACATTTTATTTAATTGCTGTTTCTTAGCAAATAAATAGTTTGTTTGTGTTAATGCAAGCAAACGTTAATTCAATTAATTACATGAGCTTGCTTTTTAATTACATATGTACATATGTATTTCCTTTTATAGTATTTTATACATTTTCTTTGCAATACTTTTTATTTTTTGTTCGTTTTTTTGTTTTGGCATCTACAAAAAATTCGTCTTAAAGGCAGTTTGGTTTCAAATGTCGTCATTTGAAAAAAACACAAAAATAACTAAAAATCTATATGAAAATGTCGTTTAAGTTTTTGTTTTCATTGTAAAATTACACTGAAACATTAGAAGAAAAAAGGCGCCTTAACACAAAAGTATGTTCTGTGTTGATATTTAGCTCCTAATGCCAGCATATTTAAAATTTTTTGCGCCCAGTGTTTGTCAGTTATTATCAAATTTTAATCAAAGTACACAGTAGTGTAGTGAAAAAAATACAATTGAATAATTGTCAGTATGATTTACAGTTGGCAATCGTAAAAACAACAATGTAATAACATATTTTAAATCAATATTGAAATATCAATTAAAAAAAAGACTTGTGAAACGATTATACATACAATTTGATCACGCATACTTGAAAGTTTTTTAACATTACACGAGAACATTTTTGCATTAATTGATTGCAGTTTATTCATTTCATATGAATAAATATTTAAAATTCTAACTAAGCAATTTACTTTTAGACTGATTTTGAAATAAATTTGAAAAGTAAACTACAAACAAATACAGATTTTCCATTACAGTTAATATTATCAGTAAATTTTTAATAATTAATATTTTTATTTTGAAAAAATATTGTATTAAATTTTTGTTTTGATTTAAATTAAGTGAGAGCAGATTGGGCTTCAAATAAATTTCTATTTTGTTTATTTTACATTCAATTGATTTTATGTAGAGTTGTATAAGCGGTTGTCAAACTTTTCGAAAACTCGGGGTTTTTAATTGGGTTTTTAATTATTGAATGACGGGTTTCGAGTTATTCGGCAAAGCGTTTTTTGTTGCCAATTATTCGACATAAGCGAATATTTTTGTTTTTATTTCTTTATATTTTTTATATGCTTTTTTAAATAAGAGATGCATCCGATACCGAAAGCGATATATCGGCGATAATTCAGGTTTGCCGATACATTAGGATCCTTAAAAAGTAAATTTTTTTTATGTATAAACTTTAACTGCAGTTCAGTTCTGAAGGCTGCTGAACTATTTCCAATGCTTATTTCGCTGCATAACAAAAACGAAGAGAAAATACACATGCAAAAGCAGATCATAAAATCAAAACGGAATAATTAAATAATGTCCTTTAATTCAACAGATTAAAAAACGACTTGATATAATTAAGGCATCCGAGGAAGATGCGCCTCTGCACGTCCTAGGCCGTAGTTCGGCTAAATAAGAAATCGAGAGATACCTAAGACATCTTAATCTATGTAGAGACGCAGATGACATCTCATGGACAAACTGAAGAAATGGCGCAGAGCTACTTGAATTTTCAAACGAGTTCTGTCGCATTTTCCAGATGTCGTTCAAACAAACTGCCAGTTTTCATTATGCAACTTTTGTCGCTGTCTTTTTTATTTAAAGTTGCAGTTGTGTTTACAAAGCGAAATTTTTATTGCATAAATCTTTTAAGGATTTGTACATTTGTTTACATTTCCATTTCTTTTCCTCAAGACAGTATTATTAATAGTTTCCTTATTCAGTTATAAGATTTAATTGTTGTAGTACGTAAGTAAAATCTCTTAACATTGTACCTTATTTAGCTTATAAGATTTGTGAATAAGACATTTTAATAATTTTTAATAGCATTTATATTTGTACAAATGAGGTAGGAAAACGAATTTCAAGAGTACATGCGTATGTGTACCCCTTTTAAATACTCTCTTCCCTCTCGCCGACAAAGCAATAATTGCAGCGACAAAAGTTGCACAATCTAAATGTGCACAGACTTGCGAATTTGTCTTCGTCCGCGAATTTGAGTATATACTTTGTTTTTTACACAAAAATCTTATTAATGCCAATTTTAAATACTTATAATCTCTCACTTTGTAATTTTGTATAATAATAAACAAATTACTCTACTTGTGTTTTCTTAATTTTACCTTGAATTCAAATTCTACACGAAAAAAAAACAGTCAAGTCCGCTATTATAAAAAACAGTGTGGACAATTTATAGTTATCTGCAAAAATATAATAACCATCCGATACATGTACGTACGTCCGTTAGAATAACAGCATAAATTGCAGGTAAAAACGTATGAATAAAAACGTTCACATTTTTTTTAAACAATTGCCTAATTAAGTTTTATTTTTTTAATATTATATGAACTTTATAATTAAAGACCTCCACTTGGTTGATTTTTATTTCCCACTGAGAATACAGCTGCTGCAACACATTGCAATTTTCAGGCTACATTTTATAATATAAATTATAAAAAATAGTTCTGTCGGCCTAAACATAAAAGAAAGCAGCAACTCTATAACCACATTTCGATTTGAGTATGTTTATTTAAGAACTAAATTTTGTTGGGATTTAAAATATATTTATTTAGCATTTTATTGCACCACCATGATTGCAAATATTTTCTTGTTTAAAAAAAAAAACAAAACTTCAAAGTCATTTTGTAAGCATATAATTAAATGGTAATAAAAATTTTAATCTGCCTATGAAATTCAATACAAAATTTTAAATCTTTTAAGAAAACACGACGACGAAAACTAATTTAAAGTAAGATTTTTCAACAGTGGGACTGGATGGTTATTCAATAAACCTAAATTTCCCACTTGGCCAAGTCCTTAAGACAACTTTAATGACGGTTACAGAAGAAGGAAAATAAATCTTTGAAGACACACTGACGCCAGTGGACGGCATTCGCATATAAATGGCCACAATGTCAAACCAAATGAGCGCTCAACTTGTCGTCAACGTCTTCTTGATTTGTCGTCAATTTTTCAATTGATGTTGAGATTGGGATACGAACCTCGACCAACCAATTTATTGCATGTTTACAAGGCAATGCTCGTGCCACCTAAGCTAAGGATAATTATTATATTCGTTTGTTTGATTGAAGATAAAACTTAAACCTTTATTGCTGATCTTGTTGTAAGTAAAACAAAACGAAGGACATTGTCGCTCAAATTGTTATAACCGACGATTCCATTTAAATAATCGATTAGAAAGTTTAATAGATGGACGAGAAACCATACATGAATCGCCAAACACGTATACGAATTGGTCAATAGGGTTCATTTATTAAGTTGCGTTTTATGTAAAAGTTTTCTGAAATCTCATTTGTATTTGAAGTTTCTTTTTTCTTTTTTGGCCCACTATTTGAAATTTTCAAAGTCTCATCAAATTTTTATAACAATAAACATAAAAATCAAACTAAATTTTAATTTATGACCAATTTACTTAAATTGAAGAAGGCGTCTTAAGCCGATGTAGCAACAAAACCTTAAAAATTGTTTATTTAGCGTTTTTTTTCAATCTTCTTAATTTAATGTAAAAACATTAAAAAGTTTATTTAAAAGCAACAACTTTGTTTTAATTGTTTTAATGTTAAAAAAAAGAAGAGAAAAAAAATGAACAACACTGAAGCTTAAAAGTATTTAATAAAACATAAATAAACAAATCCAATTACAAACTCACACATGCGCAAACGCAACGCAAACGCTCACACTTGTTCATCACACATTGACAGCGTGCCATGGTGCTTGGCATCAGAGTCATAAATGTCTGCCAATAATATTTTGTGTCATAAATTTTAAAATTTTATGACAAAATTTTACCATTACATCTACATATATAGAGGAAGTAGGTAGTAAATAGTTGATTTTTGATTTTTTTTCTTCAATTTTTTTTCAGTTTGAATTTAATTTATTTGTGCTACATGTGCATTAAAACATGTACGAGTATGATTGTCAGGGGTTTCATTGAGATATGTTTGTTGGTGGAAAGGTAACCTTTCTAAGGGACATGCTAAAGGTGGCTGAATGTTGAGTGACATTGAGATAATATTAATGTGAAGAACGAGTCGAGAAGAAAGTTTGACATTTTCAAATGTATTTATTTAAATTTATTATTCGAGATATGCCCCGATATCGAATTTCACATATGTCAGTCCACAACAAATGATAACTTTCTTCTTAACAAATTTTATAATGATGTTGGCTGAGTTCAATTGAACCATAATTATCAACAGCAGTTCCGTGCCGTACAAGGCTTAATTAATTGAGATTTTGTTAAACAAAAATGTAAAAAAAATTAATGAAATGTCATAAATATATAAATATAAAATTAATTTATACTGGCGAACGTAAAGAAATTCAGCTCCACGTATGTCCCACTATAATTGGCAACGAAAATGCTGTCAAAATAAATTTCGTTTGCAAAAAGTAGAATACAATAAATCAGAATATAAAATAAATTCTGTAATAATTTTTTAGCACTATTTTTAAGTATGTATTAAACATGTGTGAGCAAAATTTACATTCAAGAGTTTTCAAACATTTGAAAACAAATCCAAGTTGTAAGTGGCCTAAATGTTATGCCTCTTTAATTTTTAATTCCTTCAAACAATTAGTAGGCTTTCAACGCTAGTGGCGTGATCGTTTAGACTCATAAATACTTGAGCATTCTGCGCTACAAATATTTTTGTTACGATTTCTTTTTTAACATATAAACTACCAATTTTCAAAATACATTTACTCATTTATAAATTTCTTTCATTTACTCATACAACGTCATAACTCAAAATGACTAGTTTTCCAGAAAACCCGTTCAAAGTTTTTAAATTACACACAACTCAATGGAAAAACAAAAAAAAATATTCTCCTCTCAATAGGCGCGTAAACAGGATATTTGTATGAAATTTTTACACAATATAAAGAACGATACGAAGAATAATTCTGCATTCTAGAATCAAATATTATGTTTTTTGAGTTATGACTTTCTATGAGTAAATGAGCTATATATACATATGTCCATGTTATGTTTTTGAAGTAATCCTAATTCTAGACATATTTTTGTTTTCAAATTAATTTTGTATTCACACTTTAAAGGGCTCTAAACATTTGTCAATATCAGTTAATCATAATGGTGGGATTGGTGAAAATTTGTTGTATGTGTGACAGCGACGCTGCTGGATAGAAAATAAAAAACTTTGATTTTTGGTATGCTTGACGAACGATTTTGATGAATATATTTGCCTCTACTCTAGCACGTATACACTTTTAACGTGATTGCAAACAGAACAGGTGTTTTGTCCAAATGAATGCTTGAGATGTGTATGCCTTAACGTCAAGCACACATACACGAATTCGATGTCAATCATTTTGACAAATGTATAGTGCTCTTAAGCATGAAATATCACGTGTAAACTTCATTTGCCATAGAAACGTTACTTGAAGAAGTAAGACACGCAGAAGCAAAATATCATACGAGTACAATCAAAATTCAGCGAACAATTTAGTCTGACAAAATATGCTGTCTACATGACCGCTGAGACGCCTTTTCTTTTAAATATAAATCTGATTGCGTTTAATTTTTTCTAGTCAAAATGTACATACGAATTTTATGACCGAAAGGGTAGAGACAAGTCTTCTGGCTATTTTTTCCCTCGTAAGTTGCAACATATAAATATTTTGTAGTTGGTTTTTTTTCGTTTGTTTGTTTATTCAATTATAGATATTTTTTTGTTAAGCTTATTTTACTTTTACAGTAGCGCTGCAAAAAAGCCATGAAGTTATGATACATAATTATTAGAGAGGCCATGTTTTTATTTTCATGCAACAAGGCAATGGAAATGTTAAAAATATTGCAAAAATTTTGCAAATGAAGTAAATTATTTTATTATGTAAATCAAATTATTTATGAAATGTGAGGGGTGGTCCAAATACAAGTGGCTTTTTAAAAGTTAAATAAAATTAACTTAACTTAATTTCTTGTGGGATATTGCGAACTTTAAAAGAAATAGCAAATACTCCCATTATTTATGGAGAAAGATTTTATTCATGTGACTGCCGCGGTTTGCTTTGCAGTAACTTATCCAATGAGTCTAATTTTCCAAATCTTTGTTGGAGATTTCTGGTGCTACCTCATAATTGGCTCTGAGGAAATAACCGTTAGGGGTGTTGAACTTTTTTGCACTACCTGTAAAGACCTTTTGCGGCACCTCACAACAAAAATTCTAAGGGGGTCAAATCGCAGCTTCGAGGCGGCGAATTTTCGTCGTCAAGACAAATGAAAACACAATTACCGAACTTAGTGCGGAAAAAATCGATTGTATGATGAGTTGTGTATTTTGGTACGCCAAAGATTATCCAACTTTTTATCTTCAGGCTACGCTGACTTAAATGTCGTTTCGCCGATTTTGAATTTAGCTGCACACTTTCGGACATAGCAGCTACATAAATACTCGTCAGTACACAGCATACGACAACGGAGACCATGAGTGTTGGCCATTAGCAATCTAGTCTGACGGCATTTTTCCACAAATTTGCGTGCAGCAAGCACCCGTGGTGGTTGCTTCATTTCGGACAAAACTTATTTTAAACAAACGCGCAGTCTAGGCAACACAGCAATCACTTTGGAAATAAGTTTTCAATATTTTCCCCAACGTTGTTCAAGCGAAAAGCTATTCATTTTGTTCCGCGGAGGTACGAAGTGACAGATAGTTGATATTTCGAACGAAAACAAAATCAGTAAGTATCAACATAAAATATTTAAAAATATATGTACTTGTATTTGCACGACCCCTTGTTTAACTGTTCGAGATATTCTCGATGATGGTCGCCACATCATTTCATCAGTTTTCATGAGTTTGTTTTTTGCTTTATTATAATAATCATTATTTTTTGTGTATTAGTAAATTTTTATGTTCATTTTTTTGCTAAATTAATGATTTAAATAATTATTAAAAATAATAGGTAACGTAATTGTGTAAAAAGTACGCTTTAGTTTTATAATTGATATACTCCAAAGAAAAATCAAGCCATCCGTACTTAATCCAAGTCAATGCGGTGTAAAACGGACGATAAGTACGAATTTTTTAAGGAAAGTACAAATTCAAGAACAGATTCTTTAAGTACTTAATTTCAGCCATTATTAAACCCGGTCGCACTTGATTTTCAGGTAAAAAAATTGCAGGCTTTATGGAGTACTAAACTAAGTGGTCCTCCATCATCCATCCAATTTAATTAGTGCTTTAGATTATAGTGGCCTCAATTATATTTTTCTTTGCGTGTGTCCCTAAAGTGATTAAACTATGTAATTAATTTCTGTTGTGTATTCTTAATACTTTTTTCCACCGTTATGGCCACCTTTATATTCAGTCGAATACACTGTGAATGAGCAGCTTGTATAATTTTTACAGCTAAATATAAAAACTTGTAATTAGTTACAAACGTCATTTCATAGCAGACCATCTATAAAATACTTAAATTAAAAAAAAAAAGAAAAAAAAGAAAACAAGTAAACAAATTATATTCGTGCAAAATTGTTGTGCAAACTTGTCGCTTCTTTTTGGTTTAATATTTATAAAAATAATATAACATTTCGTTGTTCTCCTATAAACGTTTTTATGTTTGCTTGGCCAACAAAAATTATTTAGATTTTGTACCTTGTTTTCAAAGAAAAATGTGTGAGCATTTGGATTTCAATCGATCTCTGAATGTGAGCTTTTATTACCGCAGACTCACGCAGCCGTCTTGTTCTAGTATAGGGTAATTTTTCTTTCGGTGTACATGTGACATAAGCTAAAATATATCGATAATGAAATGTTGACAACACGTAACTGATTTTCACAGTGTTTCAGTTGATGCAATCATATTATAATTAGGCTGCAAGCGTTACTAAGCACGAAATATAATAACTTAAAATTAATAAGCACATACTATTAAGTAGTTTCGGTTTTAGTTATTATGCGGATAGTTCTGTTTCTGTAGCTGCTTAAATAACGTTTTCGGGGTTTTCTGAAAAATAATACAAAATTCAGTTATGAGTTATCGTCGTTTGATCATCGATTTGTAGGTTCCATGAACATACGCCCGATAGAAAATTGCTCAAAGTGCCTAAATAAACAATTAAGCGGCTGAACGTTTTTTATGGGACAAAATTCATTAGGTATTTTAAAATGGATTCTTTATTGGAATACTGCACTCCAATTAGACGTAGAGCCATCAATGTTCATTCCACCCATTCCATCGATCAATTTGCCAGGTAAGAGAGTGAACGTTCTCTAATCCATGTTGCCAGGAATGTTTGTGATATGTCCCGGAGTGTTCGAATGACTTACATGTGGTGTTTTTCATGTACAAATGACGATGAGTCCTACTGCTGATTTCATTGACAAAATAAAAAGTGACTCTTAGCATACCAAACATTTTATCATACTGGGAAACTTTCAAACTATAAAAATACATTATCAACAACATCAAATATTAGCGGCCTGTTAAAAAATCACCCAGTGCTTGTTATTTTGTATTGCTGTTGTTATTTGCTGCATAAAAAGCACTAAAGTCTTTGGCCAATTTTTATGCTGAGAGTCATAAAACCATGTTCAATTTTAGAATTTGTTATAGTGTATGCTGAATGAGCAAATGAACATTTATTATTTTATTTTTTTATTATTCAGCATAACTACAATAAACATATATTATTTCCTTTGGCTTTTTATTTATTTTTGTTTTTTTTTTTGTTTTTTGCGCTTCCAATATATTTCTGTAGAGGACTTTTTTTGTACAAAATTGCACATATGATTGCTACTTAGCCAAATATAACTCGAATATAAATTTTGCATTGTAGAGTTTAATTTGTTTTCTGTTGTTATTATATTTTTAACAAAAATTTCTTATTCTCCGCAGTTTTTTAATGTAGAATATGGTAATAAAAATTAAAGTTATTTAAAGTATAAAGAGAATCGTAAGTAGATGTTTCGGTTTAACTTTAATTTTCTGCCTCAATTCTTGGCGGCATTTTAACATTTTACCATTGAATGTGGCAGGAGCAGCAGCCGCTTTATAAGTACATATTTTTCCTGGGAGTAGCAGAGGGCTGCACTAAAACGGCCATATAAAATTAAAATTTACAACTTTGTTTTGAACATGTAGCATTTATTTAGTTTCTTTTAAACTGATTAAAAAAAATGTTTGTATATATATTTTTTTTATTATATTTCTCCTTAAGATTCACTAGTTCTTGATCTTAGTCACAGTTGGAATTTAAATATATTTTAATGGCTGGTAATTTTTTAATGGTTGTTAATAAAAAGGAAGTTGCAACAATTAAATGTTGTTCTAAAAAAAATTAAAATGTTTCTTGCGGAAAATCTGCAAAATTTGCCACAAGATTATCAAGGAGTGGTGGTAAACTTCAATGGGATTAAAATGAATAGAATGGTAATTTGCATGGAAGGAATAGTGTACATAATATACCTGCTGCTATTTTAAACATTATTAATGTTACGAAAATATTTTATCGAAATAATTTTATCGTTTAGAAATCAAGGCTTTCATTTTATTTAAGAACTGCAATTAGCACGATTGACATGCTGTTAATATTTTTATTTTATTCTATTTTATTAGATTAGTCAGCAGCTGATTAACTATGAATACTCGTACATATCTACGCAAGAAACACTTTAAGAGTTTTGGTAATGGGAAGCGGGTTTTTAATGGCCTACAAAGTAATGAGTTTTAGTTATTTATATCATTATTTTTCTAAGCATACAAATTGCTTATTAGTAATAAATAAAATGAATATTTATTTAAATCATTGTTTGAAAGTGGTTAGTTCACCAGGTTCTTGTTATTAAAAGAATAAAACGACAATGACTCAGTGAAAGAGATTAAGTTCCTCTTACAACTGAAGCTTGAAAAAATTAGGTGTGAAAAAATCATAATTAAATATGACTGAAGGCAGCTTTGTCAGAAGCTTTGAGAAGAAAATCATCATATTGTGAATAGAAAATCATATTTTATGGAAAAAATCATAATTTTTTTAATATAAAATTTTATTTTAGACAAAAAAATGTATGATTAAAATGTATTTATATAAGTATCTATTTAAATGATTATTGTTTAAATGGTGTATGTATCGTCATTGCTCTGACAAAATCAGTGAAAATAAAAAAAATAATGTTTATTCTAGTTTTGGCCAATTTGAATTTTGATGATGGTTGATAATTACTCTTCAGCTAGTATGGCCTAAATTGGTTTATGTCAATAAAAAACTTTTTATTACATATTTACCCAACGTTTCGTCAATTTTATGTTGACTTTTTCAAGGGTGTCGTCTATTTAAATAAAAATATTTTTATCACAATTACAATACAATAATTACAAAACTTACAAATTGAAAAGTTCCCAAGTTACATAAAATTTAAAAATAATTCAGAAATCATACAATTGTTACATTCTATTAATTACTCTGATATCGCTAGTCTGTAGCTTGCGCTGATATTGTCGGTGTCTTCTTTCAAGTTCATCGTTTTGTTTATGTTTTGTTGTATACGAAGACTTTCTATGGTGTACCTTTTCTTCCCTTTGTTCTCACGGTCTAATATTTTAACGTTAACAAAATCTGCTTTATGTCCAGTGTTGAGTATATGTTGTGATAATGCGGTTGTTTCTTTCTTTTTTATTACGTCACTCTTATGTTCGTTTATTCTTGTTTCTAAAGCTCGTTTTGTTGTTCCAATGTATATTAAATCACAGCTTTGTTTATTATTGCCTTTACATTGGATTTGGTAAACTACATTACATTGTTGGTGTTTGTTTGTTTTGTCCTTTGTTTTCGTAAATATTTTATCCAATGTGGAGTTTGGTTTGAATGCAAAACAATTGTTTGTTGTTGTTGTTAATGTAGTTTTTAGGTTTCTGCTGTCTGTTAACCCTGGTATATACCTTATACTGTGATACCTTTTTTGTTCGAAATTATCACAATTATTTATGTGGTTTCTTGAAACTTGATTTTTGAGTTTTATTTTAGTTTCATAAACTAAATCGTTTATTAGGTTTGTGGGAAAACTATTGTTTTTGAGGATCTTTGTAATTTTGTTTATATTTTTGGAATGAAATTGCTCGTCGCTTGTGTCAAGGACTCTGAAAATGAAACTCTTAGCTGTGTTAATGATCTGAGATTTTGGTTGAGTAGCATGGAAATTCATCAATCTTCCAGATGCTATATCCTTGGTATACCAATCTAGTAATATTTGATTATTACTTCTAATCAATACTGTGTCCAGGTACGCAATCTTGTAATTTTTTTCCATCTCAACTGTAAACTGAATTTTAGGGTGGTAGTTGTTTAGAGCCCTGAGAATTTCATCTTTATCGTCAAATTTAATTATGGCTAGAATGTCATCTACATATTTGACTATGTATTTTATAGTTATGTTTTTGTCTTTTAATTCAGCTATCGCCTCGTCTAGTAAGCTGTCAAGAACTATGTCAGCTATTGTGGGTGAAAGTGGATTACCCATTGGCATGCCGAAAATCTGATTATATATCTTTCCATCGTAGGTAAAAAAGTTGTTGTCTGTAAGACAAAATTTAAGTATTTTGAGAAATGTGGATTTTGGAATCTTAGTTGTGTTTTCAATTATGTTCCATTTTTTCATAATATTTTTAATGGCAATGTGTACTGGAATGTTAGTAAAAAGGGATACCACATCAAAAGACACTAATATGTGATTTTCTTCAAGTTTGACGTTTTTAAGTTGATCCTTTAATTGCTTTGAATTTTTGATGTTATAGACGGGGGAAATTGTACTTTTTATTATTTGGCCTATATATTTGGATAACTGATAACATGGAACATTCGTTGATGAGACAATAGGGCGTAAGGGCATACAAATAATAACCAACCAATACGCAGAAAACTTAGAAAACACACAACAATGGCAGTATGTATTTAAATAAATATATATTTACTTATTTAGGAAAACCAAGCAAAAATCAATTCAGACTAAAAAGTACATGTACTGTAAAAAAATTTTATGAAGAACTTTTACTATAATATTTACAAGGTTTCATATCTTTAACAACATTTTGCTTGGTCTATCTTTAAATAATAGCAGGAACGGTTTTTTATTGCTAAGTAATTTGCTTGCATATAAGATACCTTTGAGCATGCTGTTGTCTAATCTATTTCTATATTAATTTTGTTTAAATTGACTGTTGAGAACATTCGTTCAACATATGATGAAGCAATGGGAAGACATATGAAGTTTTGAAAAAATTTTGACAGGACCGGAGTAGCTAGAATGTTGTCAGAACGAGTTATTTTTGAAGCTTTTGACCAAAATTCTTCAAAGCTAAGATTATCTAGAGTTGTAAAATAGTCATTGAATTTTATAAAACGGAGTTCTCTAAATTCATCTAAGTTTTGTATATCCTTTTCACTAATTAAATTTGGAAAATTGTGTATTAAGCCGGTCAAAGAATTAACTTTTCTATTTATAGTTTCTAAAGCGTCAATACATGAGAGCTCTTTTAAAAACATTTCGTTAAAATCAAATCGTTTTATAATTTGTTTACATAACTCAATGCAAAATGCCGCACAATATTCAATAAATTCATTTGCAGTAAGCTTTGAGCTAGAAATATTTTGTTTAAGAAAAATCCCCAAATAGAGTTCTTCGTTTTTATGAACATATAAGTATATATTTGTTTGTTAGAGTGTAACAAGTGTAAAGTAATTAGAAAGAAAAAATGAAAAAAATCATCAAAAATATCAGGCAACGTTGACTGAAGGGCTCAATTTACATATTTTTTAACTATTAACTGGTAGAAAAGTAACTAATTCTATATTTTTTAACTTCTCAAAAAAAATTGTTTTTCATCAAAAGGTAAGTAGCAACGTTTTTACAGGCAAAGCTGGGTATAACGAATCTCGCTATAACAAAAATTTTTAACTTTAACTAGTTTTATATCCAACAAAAAGAAATTAAAAACCAAACAAGTATCTAAATATTTAACAATTTATTAGCGAATGTCTTAAAAATATGTATTTGTATAACGAACGGTAGCGAAAATAAATTAAAACAAAATCTAAAGCAACAAAGAATATAAAATCAAGAAAGTCGCTGTACTAATGACTTATTTTAAAGCCAAATGCTGCAAACCTTTTTCATTACATTTTAAGCTGTGCAAGTCTTAAAGTGAAACATAAATGCGAAACAAAAGAAGAATTCCGCTGAATGAAAAAGTAAAAATGTTGGCTTAAGGTGTAAAAATTGCATAAACTCTCGGAAAGGCGATCTTTATGAAAAGGCGAGTATCCCCTTGCCACCCAAGCGGATTTTGAGCTTTTATAATTTACAGGACAATTTAAATTTTTGAAGCATATAGGATTTTTAGGCTTTCCAATTACAAGAAGCATAATTTTATGTGATGCTGCTGCGTTTGCGCAACACATAAACGTAACCCTTTGCTTTCCGATTTTAACACCAGGAGCAGTTTTTTTCCAAACTTGAGACATATGTTTTTTTGGGTACGTTTTTTCAACACAAGCCAGATTCATCAACATCGTACAACTGGTCGTTACATAGTCCAAGCTCTTCTATTTTTCTTTTTAATTTTTCTTTATATGGCTCCAGCAACTGATGACGTGCAGAAAGTTTCTCACCGCAAATTTTTTGTAATCAAATACAGAATCTTCTCTTAAATTTCTGAAGCCAACCATCGCTGTCATTAAAGGTTATTTTCCTTAATTTGACTATGTAATTCAATAGCTTTTCTTTTGATCATAATACTGCTTACCGGTAGGTTTTTATTTCGAAGTTGTGTAAACCATTTATACTGAGATTTTTCCATTTTTGGAAGCTCTGCAGTATGCAGTGTTTTCCGTTTCCCAGGACCCGAAAATGTGTTATTACCGCATTTCGAAATTGCATATTTTTTCCTTGCTGAACATATCGTCGATTTGGCGACGTTATACTTTTTTGACAAATCTGTAATAGATGACCCTTTCCGTCAAAGCTCTAAGATATCAAACTCTTCCTGAAGAGTTAACAATTTTGGCTTTTTATTAGACATATTTTCAATCAAAATGCTTTTAGAGATCATTTGTATATATTATTTATTTATGTATATCAATCACAGATAGATCCTTTCACAGGAACTGCCGCATTAATACTAAAATTACTTATTATGAAATAAAAGTTGTTTACAACAAACAAAATTTTTCTGCGAGTAATCCCAAAATTTTTAAATAGGCTTACCAAATTAAATTTAAACGTTCGAAAAAATTCACGTTTTAGAGCCTTCAACCTTTGTTCACGTTTTAAGGTTATCAATGTAAAAAATGAAATGTTCATATTTTTGGGTAGTTCATGTTACTGGATGTTCACGTTTTTACGAGTTCACTGTATAATATTTACACTTTTGTATGAAAAAAGGAGAAAAAACAAATCACTAAAAATTTGCTACATTTTCCTTAAAATGAAAAATCTGTCCTCTTTTCCCTTCGCTTAAAATTTTCCAATAAATTTTCTACAAAAATGCAAAATTCCCTACTCTTGGCATCACCGGTTTCAATTGACTCTGGTTCTTGAAATAAATTAGTAATAAAAAAACTGAATTTCACAAAATATATTGGCATAACGCGAAAATGTTTCGTCTTTCAAAAAATAAAAAAGATGTCATTAAGATTCTACTTAAAATTTTCTAATCTGATGAACAGTTTCGAAGATATTTGAAAATAGCCGCAGTGAGAAAAAGGGACATTTTCAAAAAAATTTATGAGCGACTCATTGAAGCGGGCAAATCAGAATATTTACAAATAAAAATGCTCAATCATTTATTTATTTTGCTAGAAAGATATGGCTATTCAATCATGGAGAAAGCAATTTTTTGCTGATTTTTACATCAACTGTTTTGGCGTTTGGTTTCGTTAATGTTACAACTTTTAAGAAAAAGTATTTTTTTTTATAAATTGTTATAACAGATATTTAAAAAAGCGTTTCATGTAAGTTTTAGAAGCTTTAAATGTAGAAATACCGTGCTTTGCAAATTTTATAAATCTCTGTAGAGATAAACATTCTTTTTTGTAAACTTTAATCTACATTTAATATAATGCAGTTCCACAAATTACTGAGGCGAATTTTACATAAGTTTTTCTAACTACTTTTTATAATTTTCACACTTTTTAGCATTCCTATGTGATAACATTGTAATTTGCTTTCCCATCAACTTGCTATTAACGTTGAATAACAATCAAGTATTTATTTTTAATGTATTAAAATGCAATATTAATTTTTAATGCATTTTATACGAAAAAAATAAATCTTATCAACTCAATACTAAAATTATTTTAATTACTTTTGCTCGTAATTATGCTGTTGATTCTGAAGCGTTAAAATACTGACTAGTAGAACAACTCAGTCGTATTTCAATTAATATATTTGGCACAAGATGGCTTCAAGACTACATAAAACCTTAATTCATGATGTTGAAATAATATCGAAATGAGTTCAGAGGAAGCAATGTTGTTAAAAAATAAATGCTTTAGAAATTAGACGGAGTTGAACACAAGAAATATGTATCCTGAGTTAACCATAAGCAATATTCTAAACACATTACTCTATACTTCGGGTCCTGTTATATGATCGATAGTGTCTAAAATATTCTTTGCATGTATTAATCATTTGCGTCATGCTCTACAAAGTTACCTGTTAAAATCTAGTATTCAAGATTAGTATGGAATGTTGGGGAATTCAGGATCAAAAAATGATTAAAAGAGCCGCGTTATAAGCATAATTTATTATTTTCCTTATTCAACGTTGTTATTATAAAGTTATTATAAATTAAAAATGCTAACTTTAATTTTATTCAAATTTAGATTGTTTTAATGCTGGATGTAGGGTATCATTCAAAAAGCTTGCACACTTGATAACAACAATAAATGCTTAGCTAAAGAACTCAGCTAAAAAAGTAATGATCATTTGGATCCCAAAATTGAGGATATATATTTCAGACATGATCCTTGTGTATTTCATACTTGCATGTAGTGCAAGAAAGAATAAAGAATGGGTTAAATTGAACGTATCACCCAACCTTGACTCAATAGTGTACCGTTCGATTTTGTAGATCAGTTAAAACTTCTTTTAGTTCGTTCAGGTGTTTCTTTCATGTCAAATTTACTTTCGCTCATTTTTTTATGTTGTCTTTTTTTCTTTCATTTGAGTTTTGATGTATTGATCAGAGTTATTTAAAAAAGTAAATATACATATCTTTTTAAAATTCAGCCATAAAAAGTATATAGTATATTCAAGCTAAAATAAAATGTCTAATATTCTAGTCAAAAGAACAAGAAATTGTTTCTAAAATGAACTTAACTTTGATTTTTTAATTAATAAATCCATTTTTTAATAAATTCTTTAATTTAATTACATAACCGATTTTCTTAAGAAAATAATGAATTAAAAAAATAGAATTGCTGCCGTACTGCAGTTCAATTGAACGATTGAACGAACGGGTTTACTTTTGGTAAATGAACTAAAATGACCGATCACTGAAATGAAGGATTTGGCACAGCTCTATTTGCATGCATATGCATTCGTGTATGAAATATATATGTCTATCTGAGTGTATATGAAATATATTTATGTACCTCAACTATCTGAACCACAAATGTATGCTTTTTTTAGGTGGGGGAATAAACTCAAAACATAGTTGATGTCTAAAAAGTTTTATCGTCAAAATTGCTCCTAAATAATGACATAAGCCGCCCACTTTATCGAAACTAGATGTTTTAATATTGAAAACCATTAATGCTTAGTTACTATATAGTTATTATAGTTCATCCACAAATTTTCAATCAGACCCTTAACGTGATTTTTTTTAACGGCCAAGCAATTTTGTCGACAAAAGTGATCTTAAATAACAACACAGAGTGCCCACTCTGTCAAAGCTAAATGTATAAATTCTAAAAGATTTTAAAGCTTAACTCTTAGGCTATAATTCATTAATGGAATTTTTATAGATCAGACCCTTAACTCAAAAGATATTACGTAACGCACTTAGAGGTTGAAAATTTAAGGTCTACTGATGTTTTAGCATAAGCACGCACCAATGAAATGCATGTATTTTTTTAAATTCTTTGAAATAAGATATCGAGTCCTGTCTCGAATAATAAATTTAATAAACATTTTTTTGTTGATATTTTACGAAGGGGGATTTAAAACGTGGTGTTACGCAATATGTGAACAAGTCCCAACTAGAATACAAATGATTGCGTTGTCCGTCTGCTATACTAGTTTTTATTAAAGCTTAACATTTAACTTTGCCAACAGCATTGTAAAGCCATTTAAAAATTTGGAAAACAAAACAACAGACAATTAATTTCATTAAGTTGTAGATCGTTGATAAAGAACTGTATTTTTATTTATGATTTTTTTTGCAAGATTTTATTTAGTTTCGTCACGCAAATTTCTCTGTATGACTAATTTAGAAAACAAAAAATATGGAAAATAAAAAATTTAAGGAAGCAATTGTTTCTTAAATACTTTTATAACTAGATTTTCAAAAGTAGAATTACTATCGGACATCTGCAAAAGCAAAATTAGTTTTAACTTTTGGCTATTAAACAATAATTAAGATATGAAAACAATGATCTGTTGTGGCTACAAATATTCTAGTTTTGTATTAAATCATATTTTTGTTTATGGGGATGGGAAAAAACTTAATTAGAACCTTCGTTGGAAAATCTGAAAGAATAAGGAAAGAGGATATTACCAAAAGAGTTAAAATACTTCATGATCTTCATTGAAAATAAAATCAATTTGATATGCACAAGATCTAGATTTCCTTTCGTAATTTTTTATATTCTCTTATCTAACAACTTCCACAGAAATTAAAAATTCTGTAATTAATTGCATGGTGTAGACAGACAATTATTTGCAAGTGGTGCGATCAACAGCAATAATAAAATCATGGCAATAAAAAATATCGGTTTTTTAATAGTTTATAATCTAAAAGGTTTTTTAAATTGTTTAAACACCTTCGACAGTGCTGATTAGTAAGTGCTCCACAAAAACAATAAAACGCACAATAATCCTTATTGAAATGATATACAGAATTCAATATCTCTCACAGAGTACTGGAGATTGTATCCGGCAGAACTTATTTGCCAAATTGCATGGTGAGCAAAAATAAAAATATTTATCAGCGGCGATTACGTAAACGCAAGTTAAGAATATAATTTCGAAAAAAATTATTTAAGTTATCATTCATGAATTATACAAATACTTTGGTGGGTTTTAACAGCATTTCTCTATGAAGTATAACAGGCAGTGGTGCTACATACATTTCGTTACATGTCCTTCTAAAGTCCGTACCTTTATTAAGAAAGAATTGGACATGTCACATTTTTTGAGGAATAAGTAAAAGTCAAAATTGATTCCAACAAATACGATGGAACTAAACAACATGGTGGTCTAAGCCTATTTGAAAAAAAAACATTTTGATTCATTTTGATTCATTTTGACTCGTTTTAACATTCAACACTGTTCCTGGCGGTTTCCTCTTTCAAAATAATTCTGCCTTCTTTACACTATTTCAAACATTTCGATTTTGTGATGAACAAATGATGTCTTAAAAAATGTAAGTTACTGCTAACAAAAATTCCAAATCGAATGAATCTTTTCTGGACACAATTATTTATGAAAATTAACCAGATGCCAGATGTTTAGTTTCATTTTCATAATTATAGACAATACTTTTGCAAGAGTATTCTAAAATTGCGCTCAACTTTTTTCTATAAACTAAAAACTTTTAATAACTAAAACTTACGTGTAGCGAACAAGTTCCACCCTACACAAAGAGAATAAGAATTTTTGCGGTAAATAAAATATAAACAATACCAAAACCTTGATGACTTTAGTTGCAAATTTGTTTCTTTTCCAAATGTCGAACCAGGTTCATATTTATCGCGAATGTGTTAAACATTATTTATTGATCTCTTAATGGAACTAGATTTAAAGTCAACGAAATTTTTATTCAAATTTCAAACATTTCAACTGCTGACAAATTCCAAAATTTCTCTTTATAATTCTAGATTTACATTTCAAATACACGAAATTTAAGAAGAAACAAAACTTCTTATACCACAAGAAATTGCCGTCTTGCCAAAGATCAATTCTTAGAAGAAAAAAAATCGCCATAAAATTTCAATATTTATTAAACTCATTGAAATATTTATTTCGACCACAACTATAAAAAAAATATTACAGGAAAAGTATTAGAAGAAATTGTATTTTCATTTGCGTGCAGTTTTGTTTATTGCATAATCCGAACTAAATAGTATTTGCATTTGTGTGAAACCATTGAGTGCCATTCATTCCCTTCAGATGCAAAAAGTTTTGCCTTGAACTTTTTACAAAAAGAATAAAAAAATTATATACATCTATGGGGTGTTTTTTTTCTAAATGCAAAGATCTTGAAATTTATATAAAACTTATAAAAATAAAAAGCCATATGAAATTATTCGTGAAATTCTCTGAATTAATTTTCAAATTCATTTATTATATAAACGAAATTTGTTTAATTCCCGAAGTATTGTAGGAGTTGCATGTTGTATAAATGGGTTGACATTTGCCATTTAAACATGTTTTTAAAGAAATTACCAACAACAATTAAAAATTAAAAAAAATGCTGGAAAATATATTTTATGACATACAAAATTGTCTTGATTTTTATATGAAAGTGTATCAACAATTGAGAGGCCCGAATACCTTATTCCGGAAAGGAATTTGTATAAATATAGAAAACCGTATTTAAATTATTTTCCAAGCCAGCCAACTCAAGATTGCCCATTAAGGGCAATTGTTCATTTATTGTTATCATATGGAGGGCTCAGAGCTGAAGTGAACCAAGTCGCAAAAAAACAATTCGAAGATATCTTGAGTTTCAGTAAATAAAATGACTTTTTTACCGTTGCCTTAGGAACGAAACACATTTTTACTTAGTCCGTTACAGACGAAAATAGAGTTAAACTTTGCGGAGAATTTCGCATTAGTTTTGAAATTTTTGATAAATTTTATGACTTGGTTCACTTCAGCTCAGAGAGCTCCATATGTGGGCCATCTCATCTCTGACAAGACGTTCAACTACCAAATACTTTTATTTTTGCCTGGTTTATGTTGTTTGTGTTAAGTTTTGGGCTTGGTTCTCACAAATGCAGTAAAATTTTATGGTCAACATTTTTCTTGAACATTCATCCCTTTTTAGGGGCGTTTTATTGCGATTCGTTCGAATAGAACTAAAAATTACCATTATGTGGGAGAGTTAGAGGGCTAACATGCTTCACAAAAATATTTTACGTAAGACTTTCTACAAGGTTGCTGAGCATACCCAACACCTCAGAAGTAAAGAAGATATAGTTTCATATACTGATACGCTGCATGAACAGGCCGAAAAGGGGGAAACTTCAACTCTCCCAAAAACGAATTCCGATGTGATCTTTAAAAACACCGACACACGTATATTTTTTGGTCTCCTCTACCAGAATCCATTGTCAGAACCCCGTATTTTTTTTTCATGTTGTACTCTGTTGTTGATGCTAATCTAACCAATTTTATAAATAATATCACACATTTTTATTTTATCAAAAAATAATTATTTTCCAACTTTTTTTTTCAATTTAAATGTTGCGAAGTTTGCAAAGACATCTTCGGAGGGCCGGACAAACATTGAAGGATATTCTGAGTGAGTCGATGCAATAAGTAACTTCCTAATATGTACCATAAAAATTAATTAACAAAATTTTGCAATTCCAATCAATGCTTATGAAGCCTATAAATTAAAAACTTAATTTTCAATTCGTTATAGCTTTTTCATGTTTATAATTTCTGTGTCTGTATTTCAAAATACAGCTTCTGTTGTAAAGTATCAAATATCCAACAAAGAAATTACAAAAAAAGTTGAACCCTTGACACCATTTTCAAGAAACGTGTTGCTGGCTGGCACACGTCTACTTCTGATGGATTACCAAACCAAATTTTACCTAAAAACCCACGAGAACTGCCAAATTGGTATTTTTTCAAGAAAAATAACAACTCAGGCAGGCTTTATTAATTTTCTCTCTACTATTGTTAATTTTTAAAATTTTTTAAAGCGGAGTTGCAGCAGCTTTGGTGTTAAGTAGGCGTGTTAATTCTTAAAAAAAGCTGTATAGCAATTTGATTAATTATTTTAGTTCGCTGACGATTTTGCTACAATAACGATGAAGGAGGACATTGTGATGTAAATTAGCGCAGACCAATGTCAATTGCTGCCAGTACTGTTCGGTGACCAGTGCTTTATCTTTATCACTTAAGCCGTCCAACAATAACAAATACAATGGCACATTAAAGCACAACAAAAAAATGCATGAGTTTGCGACATGCCTAAAACAGGACTCCAACTCACGCTCTCATTCATAATTTGTTTTGTAACCAACGCTCCAACTAGTTCAGCCAACAGCACCCAGCCAACAGAAAACAGTACATTAAAATTACTCCGCATCCAAAGTGTTTGTTCACACACATCAAGTTTGACTCATCTAGTTTTTGCTTTTCGTGTATGAACGTGAACGCAAGCTCAAAAGAAAATTAAACTGAAACTGATCAGGTAAACTTGATGTGAGTGAACCAGAACAAAAAGAAACACCCGATATATTCAAACTGGCACGTGTGTATTGAAAAAAATAAAACAAAGGAAACACTTTATTTAAAATGCAAACACAGTATAACTTTTCAGCATATTGGTTGATTCCCAGAAAACCTCCGGTAGTCCTCTTAAATTTAAAATGATTTGAATTCAAAACTTTTCTTCATTTCGAAACAGTTGAGAACGGGCTTAAAATAATTTGAACGGGATTTTCCCAAGTTATTAAAAAAATTTGTTCTCAAAAATATTTCAATAAAACTCAATCTCAAATTAAAAATCTTTCTTCATGTCATAAGTTTGAGAACGGATTTAAAATAAACCTGAACAGTTCAACAAATTACTCATAAACATCAATTATTAAAGACGAAGGCACCCGTAATAAAAACTCCATGTTCACATTGTTACAGGTGGTTGAATACTAAGAAAGTCAACTACAAAAGACAAAAATAAAGTAAACAAAAATGAAAAATAGCTTGCTCTCAGCAGCCAATGGCTCTGGAAAAATCGAGAGAGTTTGGAATAATCATCAGAGATGGGAATTTCGTACTAGCCGAAATTAATTTAACTTGTAAGAAATGAACAAGTTCCACTTTTCGTATTCCAATACGTTGCGGTAAAATAGTTGATATTCCTAGTCACTAGTATCCACCGTCGAAAAAGGCAAAATTGACCAAAGAACGCTGATGAGATGGTGTAGCGACCTTGAGGTCAGTACTGATACGTTTTGCTAGTCTGATGAATAATAAATGGTTCCAAAATGGTACTCTTTTAATAAAATAACGAATTTATCCAAACAATTTCTTAAATTAAGAAGAAATGGGTAAACTCGGATATGAACTCAAGCCAAACAATTCATTTTCAATCTCAACCTAAACAGTTCTACAATTTACGCATAAACATAAATTTAAATTACAAGATCTTAAATCAGGAGATTTTCTTATCGCCAAATGTGTATTTATTTTTAATTTAGTTCAAGAAGTTGCTCTCAGAAATATTTCCATAAAGTTCCCATAGTAAAAAACCATCTACGTCGTCTTACTGCAAAGCAATAAGTACGCCGCCACGTCTTAATGAAAAATAAACACTATTTATTGGTGCCTACCCATATCTGATAAAAATTATAATTTCATTCTAAGCAAATATATTTAAAGAGTTAAACAAATCTGGCGCGAAATATATATTATTCAACAATTCAGTTAAATAATTCATACATATTTCTGGCATCCATCAGAAAAGTGCAAAACAAACAACTGAATCGAGCGCTGATAAGATGTTGTGGTTTAATTTAAAAAAATTACATTTTTTTATTTATATTTTTTATTGATTTTAAATCGAACTTCGCTCTCAAATCTGTTTCAAAAACTTCAAATGAAATCAATAGAGGTCGAAAAATATTTTTCACTTTGGCTCCAAAGCTAAGACACATTTTTTTAAACTATAACAAAAGAAAAGAAATGCGTTATATATAAATATTAAATTCAATAATTTGTGTTCGCTGGGTAAACTTAAAGCGTTCAACTTTTAACATACACTGTAAATACAAAATATCTAACCAGACGTCTGGACAGACGCTTCATTTTAGTTTCAACTCAATACAATACTGTTTATAATTATAATTATTTTTTTTTTGCATTTAATAAAAGTGAAAATAATATTGAATGTGTTTTTAATTTTCTTTTTTTACAATTCAAACAATATTTGTTTAAAAATTTCATCATCTGTTGTTGGCAGGAAATAAAATTGTTTAATATGTAGTTGTTTTGCATTTCAAATACCGGAGCAATTATTAAAAATTTTTATTGTAAACAGTGTTAGCCCATCACGTTATTAAGAAAATTGAGAGAAAAAATGAAATAAAAACAAAAAATATTTAATACTCGTAACATCAACATTAACATTAACTGACATGGGATAGGTTATGGGTTGTAAAAATTTAATATTTTACAATAAAAATAATATTTAAGAAAACTTGTGATTGTGTTGATTATGCATTTTTTTAAAGTGGACATAAATTACAAATTACTTTTAAGACATTGATATTTCAAAAAACAATAAAAATTAATGATTTATAACCAAGAGCATTATGAAATAGTTAATTTATATTAACAATTTTGCAACATGAAGCAATGGATTACGTCAAAATCCGCATATTCAGATTGAAAACAAACCGAACAAGCAATTTTAAAATTCTTTAAAAATAGACGAATGAGTTGAAATAAATAAAATTTGAACTGTACTGCATGAGCGAAGAAAAAAATGCACGCTAACACTCACGTTGGTGAAAAACATGTGAAAAACAGAAAAGTGACCCAGATCAAAATGGGGACCTACTTGAGAAAGATAGCTTTGTAATTTTCAGAAATTTAAATACATCTTCAAAACGATTTTTAAAGGCTGCACAAAATAAAAATTTTTAACAGTAATTTTCTAACGATTTTAAATTTTTAGTAAATTATAGACCAAACTAAACATGTCTAACATTAACATGTTACAAGAAAACAGCTGAGCTGCTAATAACTGTGTTGCCAAAAAGAAAGTTGCGCAAAAAATCAATAGATTAATAGATTTAAAATTTTTCGTTTTTACTAATTTAAAACTTTTTTTGCAACATCGTATTTAATAACAATTAAAATGAGTCCTGTACCCATTTTCTGTAACTCCCGCGTTTTTTCGATAAAAATGTGTGAAATGAAACAAAAATGCCATAAAATGATACAAACAGCTGTTTTTCTCACTAAACTGTGTCTACAATTTTTTTTGGCGAGTAGTGCTGTCACGTAAGCAAATTACTCGCCAATTTAAAGAAAACAAACAAAAGTGCGGTGAGATAAAATTGAAAAATACAAAACATATTCAAAATGGAAATTGTAATGAAAAAACAACAACTTCTTTATTTTATTTTCAAACGCACAAATATTTTTCATTTTTATACACTAAAAATTTCTTTTGTATTTATTTGCAGATATTTTGTAAGCAACAAACATTAAAGTCGCACCATACATTATTTTGTGCAACCGACAGAGGAGTATTTGAGCCAAAATGCTGGTCAAAATGATTAAACGTATTTTTTGAATTGAAGGATTGAGTTTTTGATAGTTCTAGGTGTAATTTGATATAAAAATCTAGTGGCAGTTTTTTTTGCTGTTTTTACAACAACCCCCTCAACGATATTTGTGATTAGCGTTCTCAACGTATACAAGTTCACATCCGCTTGGATTTGTATATAATGACATTTCTAACGTAACGACGTAAGCTCTTTTGATAGTTTTCGACATGAGTTACAGACACACTTCTTTCTCACTCTTCGAGCACCGATGGAATAGTTTTTCCCCATCTTTTCGACGCGAGAAGTTCTCCCCAATTTACAGAACATGGGTACTGGTTAATAAAAATCCTCTACAAATTGCTAACTTTGAAAGTTTTTAAGTAAAAATTTGAAAGCTAATTATTAAACATGAACATCCATCCGAAACGTAACTGCTGCTATTGATAGTGTATTAAAATTTCTAAAAATTACAAAGTGGTTAAGTCAACTAAGGATAGATAATTTTAAAAGTATATACATATATACTGTCACACAGTGCCATAAAAAACACTATTACACAATTTCCTAAATCAAATTACAAAATAAATAAATCCGACGTTTAGCGATAAACAGGCGCGGATCTAGTTGAAGACAAACAAGGAGACAAGGAAATACTGACCTAAAAGTTTTTATATTACGAATAGTATTAGATATATTTTCCACAATACTTACAAGAATTAATTATAATTAAAAAAAGAGTCACATACCTGCAAATAGAAAAAAGAAAAATTAATGATTAATTTATTGATTATATAATTATAAAAAATTTTATAATATTCGTAAAAAATCTAAAAAATTATATTAAAAATTTGCATTCCCCCAAAAGTATTACATAATTTTTCTTAACCGTTTAAGTGGAAATTGTGTTTACGCATTAGTAAATGCGGGTTTTGCAGTTTTGATAGAAAATTTGCAATACAGTAATGTCTCACAAATTCGAACCATCCATTTCAATGTATTTGGACGCTCTGCAATTAGAACCTAGAAGTGTTCTTTTTTTTGGTTTTTATTTCCATTGTATTTTATTTTCTGTGATTTTTAAATAAATAGACGAAAAACCAAATTAAAGGCTCTAAAATAAGAGCAGGGGGTTCTAAATTCTTGGAATTTTTTTATTTTTATTGTATTTTCACTACAGGTATTTTTTTTAGCACATTAAAGTAAAAATAAAACGGGGAATCACCGAGTTATTCGTGGTATGTACAATTCGGTACTATGCGTGTGCAATTTGATGTGATTGTACAAATTTGGGTCAACACTTCACCGTTCATACGTGTGAAGGCATCAATAAAGTTATAAAATGGTGCAAAAGCAGTGATATATTTTCCAGTAAACACATGTCTAACCTTTTGGACGTCAGTAACGATATCGCTGTATGCAGTTTAAATAAATAAAAAAAAACAAGTATTACGGATTTCATGTTAAAATCCAATTAAATATCTAATAATTAAAAAAAAAATTCTCTAAAAATTTTTCTATGAATTTAATATGTTCAATTAATTAAATGTTAATAAATAAAAACGATTTTGTGTTAGAATAAAGCTTACATATCTAGTTTTAGTATAATTTTATAATTTTCTGTAAAAAAAATATGTCCAGAAACTCGAACTGCCCGGTTTACAAAGTGGTTCTAATATGTGATATTCTGCTGTATAATGATTTTTTGGAGTGTATTAGAAATTATTGTATCATCTCTTACAAGTATTATTGATAATAAGTAAAAAAACTGTTACATGTTTAGAAAAGAAAACAGCATAAATCAAGACGAATTCACAACAGGTGGCCTCGAGAGATCAGGTGACTGAATTCGCTTCTATTTCGGTAGCCAACATTTTGTCCATTAGTTTGTTTGTTTACATAAGAAATAAAAAAAAAATATTCTGTATATTAAATACTAAAAAGATTTTTTATTTTAAACATGTTTCTTATAAAAAAACTTCTTACATTTTGCAAATTATTTATTTGTTGTTTATTAATAATAGCAGCCGACTATAGAACTGAGGCAGTAGTAGCAACCAGCGTACTACTAATAGTAGGAACTGAAGCACTTGTGGAAACTGCAGAGCCATTAATAACATGAGTGGTTATTATGTAGTCGGTAAGGTAATAATGGCATGTATTAATTGCACTAGGAATGACTATCCGCCATGCAAGTAGTGCTGGTGATATTAATGTGGTGGCAGGTGATGAACTGTTGCGATTAACAGATGTCCCATGAACAAAGTTTAACGTAATATTTATACCAGTAACCGTAGCCATAGTGCCAGTATCTAAAACTAAAACTTATAACTGATTTAAATCAATTAACTAAACATTGTCATGCAGGTACGTCTACATCAACACCCATCATTTGTGTGGTCGTAAGATTAGCGCGGGGTAAGTAAGAGGCTATAGTTGCTGTATTAGTAACAAACTGTAGGAGCTGCAGCAGGTGATTCTGCAATCTGCGTGTGTCCAACAAACTGGCGTGATTTATTGTTAACACATTTCGCACTACTTGTACCTTTGCAGATACGGTTTGAGATGTCGTTTCCGAAATACTTCCTATGTCCAGCTTTCCTTAACTATTTTTATTTTCACATATTCATTAGGCATTTTTTTATTTTCACATAAATTTGTCAACTGTTTTCGACATACCTGTTCGTATTTTTAAGACGGATTTGAATGCGAGTACCTGATTTGAATCTGCCTTTGTGTAAGGGTTGTGTGTTCAATTTCTACCAAAGACTATAGTCTGACAGAAAAGATAGAAGACCTTAGCTACTATTCGAGAAAATACAATTTGATTTCAAATTGAGAATGATGTGAAATCAAACTCTACCTCAAAACATAAACGTTTGATAATGATTTTAAAATTGACAAATGGTTTTAATCGCAAACTTATTCCCAAACATTATCATCAAATATATAAAGTCAAAGCTCATTATAACGAATGATATATATATTGTCAGACCTTTTTGTTGTAGTGAAAAATTCGTTTTATAGGGGTGTCTTTTTTTATGCATTATTTAACAAATTTTATTATATTTTCAATAGAAATACTTTATTAAAAAACATTTTCTATATTTAATGTTAATGAAATTGGTTTATTCAATTAAAAAGATGTGAAAAATATGTTTATATATGTTTGTTTCTGAGAGATTTGCAAACTTTTTTACAGCTTCTTCTATTTCTCTTAATACTAGTGACTTCGAAAAAGATATATTATTTTGTATGTACTTTTCTAAACATTTTATTACCTCTCCAACATGAACAAATGTTTTGTCTGGAAGCATCTTGAAACACAACCCTGTTCCGTCCGTATTAAGAATTTAATCATGTGTTAAGCCCCCGTCTAGTGCAATTTTCTGCAGTTTTCTTTTAAATGGCTCTACTAAGTCTTCTCTTAGGAACGACCAAAAATTTTAATTTTTTGACATAAAGAAATTATTTTTCTATTGCCCATATTTCAGGCAAGTTTTCTTGCCTCATCTGTATTTTTTGTAGGGAAAAAGAGAGAGGGGGAAATACAAAATGTATTAATCAAAAATTTAAATATTTTATACAAGCCCTTAGCTAAAGTTCAACTGAATGCCGGAAATAACAAATGCTGAATGCGAAAATCCACAAAAAATTTCTAACAGAGATAAAGATTAAAAAATGCTAAAACTGCAAAAGGACAAAAAAAATTGGTTAAATCATTTCAAGTCCAAAAGCTGATATAAAATCGGTTAAACTGCAAAATATACGCAAGCAAAAAATTCAAAATTGTTGGGCAGGCTCCAAAACTTAATAAACATGAATAAGTAATGTTGACTTGTTTAATTATTTATATTTATATTTATATTCACTCAAAAACCCAATAATTTCAGTTTTAGCTGAAAGTAACATTTAAGTGGTAAGCAGATGAGCCAAAACTAAACAGACTATGATTAAATTTAGCAACAGCCAAAATAGACCTGACTTAAGCTAAAACTAAATCTGATTATGAATAAGCGCCATTGAACTTTTCCTTTACTTTATTATTTTTGAGAGAAGCACATTTAAATGAATGACAAATTAAATCGACCTTTGCCATTTTGTTAATGATTTAGCGACAATAAGCTCACATTATCTTTCTGCTATTGAAAACTAAATGTTATTGAAAATTAAAACACCGGTTATCAATTCAATTTTAATTAAATAAACCCAATTAAATATTAATGGAAAAATGCAGTCGTTAAATATGAAGTGCTCAATAAGACGTAAAAAAAATTTAAAAACGTAATTAACTTATTTTGTGTACAAATAATACGAGGGCAGTTTAATAATTGCTTGACTTTCTAGATAAAATAAAAATTTTTTGGTAAAAAATAGTTTTATTTGTGAACATTGTCTTCTTTAAGTCCGAGGCATTTACTCAAACGTCTTTCATTACCTTCAAATAATAAGATTTCTTCCTTAAAACAAGCCTTTTAGTTTGACCCAAATCTCCTAACAGGCAGAATTCTTAAAATGTTTAAACAGAAAATAGTCAGAAAGGGGTAAATCCAAAGATTATGCTTGATGGGGTAGCAGTTCGTAGCACAATTCATGGATTTTTGCAATGGTCACGCGGTTTCGTTTGCGATCCAGTGTGAGCAATCGTGGCACCCCATCCGCGAGTAGCTTTTTCATATCCAAATATTTATGTAAAATGAAACGTACTTTCTCAATTGAGATGTCAAAAGCCTCAGCCATCTGACGCGATTTAATGCTCCACTCATCCGATACCATTTCAATGAATTTTATCGGCTTTTTCTGGCATGACGAACTTTTGGGGGCGACCCGTACGCTTGACATCATTTGTGCTGGTACGACCCCAACCAAACTCCATTTAAAAATTTAAATTGGTGGTGCAGAGTCCCCATTGTATTTATCAAGGCTTTCTTTGGGTTCGGTGATAGTATTTCAAATGTTTAATCTGCCCACAAAATTCACTTTTTCCATTTTCGTTAAAACTAACGAGGTTGTGTACATTTAATCGCTGTCAAAAGCAAATTAATAGACGCAGCTACCTCAAACCCCGACAGTAGTCTATTAATAGATTACAGTTAACAATATCGGTGTTGGTTTTAAAGTTGGTGCTTTGGAAATATAAAAAGCCACGGAATTATCAAACTTCCCTCATAATTAATATGTACTATAATAATGTGGAATAAATAAAAATAAAAAGAGTTTGTTAAAAATAAAAGCAGATTTTGTTTAACTGTTGCACATTATGTAAGATATATTGTGTATGTACTTCAAACCGATTACAATATCAGTCAACTGTTTTTTCTCTCTGCTAGTTTCTAATTAGTAAAACTTTGACGGTACTTTGATCCAGCAAAAATTTGACAAAGATTTGTCATCACTAACAATCATTTAATGATACACTACATATTAGGGTTACATATCGTAGTCGTAATCGCGATTAATCGCACCATTTAGTCGTAGTCAAACTATTAGTAGTTCGATTAAATTAAATTCAATTGTTCGCTTTTAAAATAGTTTAAGTCGAAATTTCAAAAAACAAAAATATAGAAATTCAGCATGAATATATATTCATTTTTTGTCGCCATTAAACGATAATCGGGGCTTATGGAATTTTTTTAATCGTAATCGCGTTTATAGAAAATTTGGATACTTTAAAATGTGTTGTTAAAAAACTGCTTACTATACAGCAACTAGATATTAGAAGCAGTACACGAATTTGATGCTTTCCAAATTCGTTATTTGGAAGCACTTTCAATCTAATTATACGCAAGTATAAGACAGCGATATCTTAGTTGGCTTTAAACACAAAATAACTTAATCTTTCACCAATTGCATGGAACTAGTTTACACGATTTAAGTAGTTAAACGAGTTCATCGATGCTTAACGATGATACAAATGTGTGCCGCAATAAAATGAAGACATGATTTTAGCGCATTTTTGATGGGTTTAAAAAAAGCGAAGCTTTGTGTACTAAAAGTAGTGCTTCACAATGCGAGCAAGTTTCAAAGTTTTAAAGCGGCAGAAGCAACAACATCTAACGATTCCCGTTGCTCTGAGTAAAGCCGTAATTTTTGCTGGATAGCATTAGTTTGGAGTGTACGACTATTAATCAAGAGATTGTCAGTTCAACCCGCAGCCGGAGCTAGATGTACATGTGTGCACATACACGGCCCTGCATTAGTCAACCGTATTGAAAAAAATCAGTTTATTTCCTCAATACTTTCGAATTATTTAGCATTCTTTACAAAGAGCCAACTATTCGTAAAAAATACTCAACAAAATCAATTTATAAAAAATATTTAAATAGGTTGAATATCTCAAACACGTGATCAATAATTTAAATCACATTATCAAAAAAAAAGTTTTCGCAATTGAAATCGGATTTAAAAATCCGTTACATTTATTTAGATTTTGTGTAACATTAGTTTCTGTATTACAGAAAATATAATTTTTTTTAATTTTCAATCACCTGCTACAGCCCAGAGATACATCCTAGTTCTTCAAGCATTACAAAAACTATCTAAAAAAATTACCTTGAGTTTTAGAAAAAAAGATATTACATGTCTTTTATTTACTCAAACAAAAATTTTGCCATATGCTTTCATACATTCCAAATAGCATATAAAAATTTGGGATGTTACATTTTATAGAAGCATAAAAAGCATAGAGTATAAAAATCAAACTTCATAGAGCTCTGGAATACCGCTAAATATCGCTAAAAATAATTGATGACATTTTTTGTTCCCAAACCTTCAGAATTTATGAATCTTACAAAACAGATTAACACAATTTTTCCAAAAAGGATGAGCATTTTATTTTTTCCAAAAAAGTTTTTTACATGATTTCACTCGTTCCAGAAATTCTATTAAAATTTCAGATTGTGCCGTTCACTAACACCAAAGTTATACCGTGAAAAAAATTAATTAAAAATTTGTTGGCTTGATTTTACTTGTCTAAAGATTCTTCTTAGCTGAAAAACTGCGTTGAAAATATTGTTCCAAATCCTTGAAGGAATATGAATACCTTATACCTTTTGGAATAACAGCAAAGCAAATATCATGCCCAGTTCTTTTTACTTTATGTGATTTTTAATTATTGCAAAAAACAGCAAAATGTTATACTCCTAATATGTACGTGTGTATGCATATTTTAACTTAACTTTTAGTTATCTGCCAGCGCACTAAGTTTACAGGCATACTTAACTTAAATAAATACATTTTATTTTATTCTATTTTATTTTATTTTATTTTATTTTATTTTATTGTTACTTACTATCTTCTCTACTGCAGCTTACAGCCACTTTTTTACAATTGTTTTTTTTTAACAAACATTTGCTATTTTTAACAAACTTTAATATTTATAAAATTTAAAGAGAATGATTTATGACTGACAAGAACTTTATCAAACTGATAGCTATTTAAAGCAAGATTTTATGAGAACATGTTACACATAAAATATAAATAAATAAACCTAAAGTGATTATTCGTCGAAGGGTCGTAATATTTTTTGTCAGAAATAATTGGATATGAAACAATTTTCGAATGAAACAGAAGAAAAGTGTACCATTCATTAATTTCAACTTAAACTTAAATTGTTTTTCTAGGGTCGCTACAGCCCCCATCAGCAGATTTTCTATGGTATTCGTTTTTTTTAGATGACTGTGATTTGTGGTTGAAAGTGATATCAAAAAGAATACGGGAATTATTCGTATTGTAACAGGCATTATTATTTTTTTAAGTGAACACAACTTCACCACGCTTATAATTTTTAATTCTTACCATCACTTACTTAGCCGTAAATTAACCCATTGCTGTATTTTTTATTTCTACATTCCGTATTCTTTTTCTGGTTATAAATTAAAATGTCCGGATTTAAAATAGAATGGCTAGAAGGAAAATACATTCATTCAAGATATTTAAGCATTTTTTTTCAAGAAATAATTCTAAAAACTAAAACACGATTTTAAACTTGAAATCAAGTCTTTGAATAAAATCAGAGCAAAAATTGCACACTGACTTAATTTCGAGATTAAATCAGCTTTGATTTGAAATCTGAACAAACGGAAACTACGTTTTTTTTTTCTAATTGAAGTATGTATGTGCATATTTTGCTGAGTGCACAGTGTTTTAAAAAGTCTGAAATTTTATTTAAAATAAATTTTAACATGAGGGGAAGTACACCAAGTTTAAGCAGTTACAATAGAAATCATCAACAGAGAACCATGATATAGTTTTAATTAGCCGACGAGTTAGAAAATGTGAACTAGTTGCAATCACAGACATAACGCATGGTTCAGATATTTTGTTTTTGCAGAAAAAAATTTTAGAATAAAAAATCCAAACGGCACGCAAAGAAAAACATGTGTGAGATGACCGTAACATAAAAACAGTATATTATAATTGATATAATTCAAACAATTGCAGGGAAATTTCACCATATAACCATAAACTTATAATCAAATTTAAACATAATATGGTCACAAATTTTACTAATATGGTACACTGTTCTAATTATGATCAAATTTAATTGAAACATAGCTCAAAATATTTATATTATTTTTTACATTAAAAGCTAAAATGATACTTCTGACACACACTGCTAGTTAAGGACAAGGTTTTGTTTGAGACGAGAGACTGTAATTATCTATATTGACTTCTTGGAAAGAGTAAAACAATACGTCCATAATATTTTTCATTATTATTGGTCCAATGAAGAAAACGCTCGGTTGGACACTTCTGCAGTTGGACACCTCTGCTGTTTCGAACACAAAAAAGCGCGAGTGCTGTTGCATTCTATCCCCAAAATCTTGATGCCAACAACTTTTTGCTGTTTCGAATTTTAAGGAAATGAATCACCGAAAAAAGCTTCCATTTGAATGGGAAGAAATCGTCAAGACCTGCATCAATATCATAATGAGAATACAGCTTAGAAAAGTTTAAGATTCGCTGTATGAAGTGCATAAAATTAACGCAAGGCTGATGAAATATTAAATATTAATTTATTTTGCCTAGACTTATTGTCTTCCCCGCGTATAATTAATTTTTATATAATAATACCTTTTACAATTTTTATTATCATTAAATGTGAATTTTTTATTTATATCCAACAAGTATTATTTACATTTTCTGTTGAGTTTTTCATATTATTTCGCTGTAGCTCTTTCAACTGTCTAGTTGAAGTAAGAACACTTGAGACTAAACAACAATTAGATTTCAAATGGCATGTTAAGGCACTTGGTGATAAGGTTTTTGTTTTATTTTTTTTTTATTAATTTAAATTTCATTGATGATAATTTTTTATTTTGCCGCTTAGTGCTTAAAACAAATTATTATAGTGCATCAGTTTGTATTAAATTAGATTTATTAACTCTTATCGCAGTTGATTTGAACTTAAAACCGTGTTCATTTTTTAAGGCTGGCACTGACTTCTGCCTCTATTTCGCATTCGCTTGAGAACTGTGTGCAAAATTTTTTGCGGAAATGCAGGTTGGTGAATTTCTTAATTTCATTTGTGACAGTACCAACAACATGATTGTTTGACATTTAGTTTTTTGACGTATTCGTAGTAGATGCATTGGCAATTCTTACAATGAATTCGATTCCGCTCGAAAATGGCATTAAAATAATTAAAATCCCTTATGAAAATGGTAATTCTGTTAAAGTTACAATTCGTAAAATGCGTAATATTTTCGTACAACATAATCGTCCTTCTGTGACCTCTACTAAGAATATGGTCTTTAAATTTGAGTGGACAGGCTCGATACAAAATGTGCCAACACCAACGCGTGTTCGAGCAGGTCGTTGAACTGGAAACATCGCAGTCAATTCCTCGACGCTCTCAACAATTGGAGTTATCCAAAACCACCACATGACGAATTTGTAAGTATTTGGCTTTCAAGCCTTACAAGGTTCAACTGGTGCAATAATTGAAGCCTACCGACTATTCACATCGCCGTAGATTCTCTCAATTTATTCAGGAACAACCCGCTGGTTTTTCTGAAAAAATCATTTTTTTCGACGAAGACCATTTTCGCTTTTCAGGGTCTGTTAACTAGCAAAATTTCCACATTTGGGCTTCTGAAAATCCTAGAGAGATTGTTGAGAAGCCCTTGCATGCTCAACGTGCCACTGTATGGTCATTATGGTCTGGAGGCGTGATTGAGCCGTTTTTTTAATAAAGATGAGGCTGGAAATGCGGTAACCGTCAATGAATCATAGAGAGATATTAACAACTCAATTTTGGCCTATTATTGATGGCGTGGATATCACTGACATGTGGTTTCAACAGGACAGTGCGACTTGTCACACAGCCAATAAAACGATCAATTTATTGCAAACCGAATTTCCCGATCGCATAATTTCACAAAAATCAGCTGTTTAGTGGCCAGCCAGATCGCATGATTTAACACGACTGGATTATTTTTTGGTGGGGCTATCTTAAGGACGAAGCCAATTGAATCGATTGCAACCTTAAAGCTCTCAATCCGTTATGTGATTAACGAAATAGAGCCGCCATTTAGCCAAAAAGTGATTAAAAACTTTGATGAAAGAATCGACGTCTGTCAGCGTGGTCGTGGTATACATTTGCCAGATATCATTATTCATTCATAATTGCCGAACTTTTCTCTTCGTAATACATTAAAAATTTGAATCATCTATATCCAAAGTTTTTGTTTTATATTGTTTTAGAAAACAAAGTTCTTGTTGAAAACCCCGTTTGCTAGTAATGACTTTAAAAGAAATTTAAACGGAATTTTGATATTTATTGTTTATTTTAGGGATGCTGAGACAGTAAGTGGAGATTTTTTTCCGTAAATTAATGCAAGAATCAATTGCTTGTGGCGAAATTTTTGACATTTAATTTTTAATTGCGCTGTTTTCTTAATACACCATCGATCTTGCATAATGGGCTTAACATATTTTTTATGTTGTTATGGCAACAATTAAGACTATTCATTCCCCTATTCTGTGTTGCTCGTGATATAAAAATGTTCGTACATAGTTGCCATATCGTGGTCGCATTGTTAAAATTAATATAACTTTAAATAATGGGGTTATTAATATAACGATTTTATTTCGCTGCTGAGAAATTAGCGTTTCCTGTGTTCCTTTGTTATCGTGGTAAACTTGAACAAACAACGCTGATGAGATGGTGTAGCTACTACAATACTGAACCATTCAGCTTGTCTGTCGAATAAACGGTTTCAGTATTACTTTCTTCATAAAAATAATTTGATTTCTTTAAAACTTCTCAATAAAAGAAAATAATTTGTTAACTCTACATTGGAACTCAAGCCATATCAACTGCGTTTAAACTTAAAAATAATAAATTTATAGAATTTCGCAAAATAATACAATTAAAAAATGTTTATATTTTATATGAAATTCGTTTATTTTAGTAAAATTCTGAATTTTTGTAAAATTACGATTTTTTTATGAACTTATGAGTCGTATGGTGTTTTGTTTTCTAAAATGTTTTACGATTTTTATTGAAAATATGCAATATAATGATTTTTTGAAATATTGAGTGAGTTTATTAGAAATTATTGTATCATCACTTACGAGGCAAACTTTTTGTCTAAGAAAACTTTAAAAAGCAATTTTTTTATAAAAATTAAAGGAAATGTTACAATTTCTTTTAGAAAAGAAAACGGCATTCGGAAAAATTAGTATTTATGTTCAATTATTTTTAGCGATTTCTTTATTAATTTTGTGAAGAACTTTTAAATTGTGGGGGTGAAATGAAGATTTTTTAGTTCACTAAATTATTTGTCAGTTAGTGCCATTTTAATCGACTTAAAAAAAGGAGAATGAACTATAAATTTGTTTCTATTTCTTTGCCTTCGCTCACTCATAACTCCGTGACTTATAAGCTGGTTTGTATTATTCTTTTTTAATTGAAAAAATAAACTTTCAGACTGGCTCGATGGCTGAATTTTTTTTCCTAATTTAATATTCGTCTTTCAGCTTTTGAATCGTATTTTTATGAAAAAATTATTTCTTTGTGAGTTTTCGATGTTTTTCTTGTAAAGTTTTTAATTTTGTTTTTGTGATTTTTATTTAATGTTTTTATTTTTTATACTTTTTGCAATTTTAAACTTCTTTAAAAAAAAATAAAATAAAATAGATTCATATCGAATATAATAATTTGTTTGTTGGGATTTTTGAATAAGTTTCAAAGCCTACTATGCTTATACTATTGTAATTTTTATAATTCTCATTGAGTTTTTAAAAGTTTTTGTATAAGTAAAGAGGTTTGAAACATTTAAAAATTAGGTTTAAGGTCTACTGATGATTTGGCTTTAGCACCAATGAAATGCATGTGTATAGACTAGCTAAAAACCCTCAACAGACAAAAGTTTTTAAATCTTTGAAAAAAGATATCGAGGCAATCTCGATTAATATAAATTTAATAATTACCTTCTTATGAATTATTATTTTTTTTTTGTGAATATTTTTCAATTTTAGAAAAATTTAATTTTTTTTTGCCGAATTTAGCATTTTTGTGGAAACCTCGAAATTTTTTTACTAAAATTAATTTTTTTTTGCTACAATTTCAACTTTTAACAGAATCAATTTAGACTTTTTTGAGAAAAATTTAAACTTTGATTTTTGATTATATTTAGATTTGCAAGCGAAACTTCTATTTCTTTACGCATCTTCACATTTCGTTTGAAATTTTTTGTGAGTTTTCAAGTTTATTTGCAAATTTTTTTTAATTTAAAATTTTTAGAGGAATTGATGTCGAAATGGATATTAATGAAATTTTTTTATTCATTACTACTTGTAGTAAACTTTTTTTTTCAAAGCTACATATTTTGTAAAATATTTATTTATATTGCGTGAAACTTTGAGCCATTTAATTTTTTTGGTGAACTATTCTTAGCGTTGTAAGTTTTTTTTGTGGAATTCAGTTCCCTTTTCTTTCTTTTTAATATAGATTTTTGTTAAAGAAAATTATCCACAAAAAAAAACAAAACGGACACAATAACATCAAGAAAAATTAGTTGCAAGTCAAGTTAATGAAACCGTGTTAAAACAATTGAGGCTGTTGTGGTTTTTTGATTATTTCGCTTCATAAATGACTGATGATTTATGAAGTGAAATTTAAATTGATTGTGAATCGTTATATAAATGGAATCCACCTGCGCAAAATTGATTGATAAATAAAATATATTTCATTTTGCGAAATGTCACCTGACAATATTATATTATATTACCCACAAGCATATGACGGTGGTTAATCAGTGAAAGATGCCCAAAAATAACTGCATTCAATTGAGAAACCCGTACTTCAGATTACAGGTGCAATTCGCTTTATGTCATTAGTTACCAAATTTTGAATGACAAAATATGGATTATTAAGAAGATATTTTGAATACTTGACTTGTGTTTGGTTTCCAATTATTCACACTTCATTGAAAAAAAACCTGTAAAAACGATTTAAGCTTGAAATGATTACAAAACCAAATTTTTCTTTTCATCACCCTGTATTTCCGATAAGTTCAAATATTTCAATTTTGTGCGTTTATTGGCTACAAAAACAAAATTAAATATAAAAGATACAAAATGAGAAAACTTGAACAAATAAATATCACTTCCCATGGCAGAGTGCAGTGTATTCACCTGCAAGCTGAATTACGTGCAAACGGACCAGACAACGTTAATAAAACTTTTTGACAGAGAAAACCGAAAGCACAGGGATATCAAAGAGTTTTTTTTGTTGTTTATACATGGAGTTAGTAAAATATCAGAAAATACTTTTAGTTAAGCCAGTACAAAACTGGCAAATAAACTTGAGACTTTGACAGTAGTTGTCAAAAGTGCAATGAAATGATTTCCCAAATAAAGTGCGTATTCATTTTAATATCTTGTCCGAGTTACAAATCTTTTCGTTGACATAAAACTAATAGGCTTGCAGGACAGAGTTGGAAAATTTAATGTAATACTTGAATACATTTTTGTATAGATTTTATTTGTTATATTGAAGGTGACGGAATATAAATGGTTTGCGGGAAGTTTTAATTCAAGTTAATTTGTTTAAACTCCCTAGAGTTTTGGGTTAATGACTTCCATTAAGAATAACATTCTTTTCAATGTAAACTACCATCTGTATTACTTTTTTGTAGCTCTATAACATTTAAAAAAAAACAAACAAAAATTTATTATGTTTATCATACACTAGATTACCTGTTCAATACTTGGCAAAGAAAGGAGAGTTCTTTTAGAGCGTAATAATATAATTGTGCAGTATAACAATGAGTAAAACACTTGATAACAATTGCATTTAGTAGTTTCAAGCGTGCTTTTAGTACTAAGGTTTTTATTACGTTTTTTTTCATTCAATCACTTCTAAATAACGTGAGCTAAGTGGTAAGAACTTGCTCCAAATGACATCGCAATTTTGATGCAATGAGTTGAAATGTCAAAGTAGAAGTAGTGAAAAGTACTTGATATACTTATTAGTACTTTAACTTATTAACTTACCTTCAATATTCAGTTTTGCAACTGATAAGCAAGACCTTTTGTTTTTGAATTTGTGATAAGTCAAGGCGAAGAACGTTTGTCTTTCAGCGGTTGAGATTTCTTTAGATCTCTTTAAATTTCATTATCGAATAAAAAAACAAAAGATGTTAAAAAAAATTTAAAACCTAAACAACGTTAGAGGAAAATCAGTTTGAGAATGAAAGGTGGATAATCAATGTTCGGATACTCATGGGCAACCTTTACAGCTTAATAGCCAAGGCTTAACGATAATGGGCTACCAGCTACGAAGGTTGATAATCTGAAGTTAGAAATTAACTGGCATATGTATTGTATTCTCTTGAATGCAGCAGAAGTAAAAAGACAACCAAACAAGCCTAACAATGGACAGGAGAAAGTAATCTGTAAGTTAACCGCAGTCAATAGTGGGTTCTGCAACAAAAATTCAGAATCGAAGCGAATCACTTGGAAGTGCGAACAGCTGAGAGATATGTTGTATCGTTCTGAATCATATTCTAGAATTATACTCGAAACGATTACTGTGATTTGAGCCCCACGAACTGAAAATATGATAAGTGACAACTTGGCGGTAATAATGAAGGTCCAGGATAGATCATCAAATAATATAGTTGATGAGTACATGGGGGATAGGAAACACAATTCTTAAATATCATTCGACAAATTGAAGGCTGAGATACCAGCGCACGTTGTATGTAAAAATCCAGTTCTCACTGTCATTAGAATGAGTACTGAATACCGAACAGAGTAGTATTTTAGCCAAAAAGCTCGCCAAAATGATTAAAAGTATTTTTTGAATTGAAAGATTGAGTTTTTTAAATAATTTTAGATGTAAATTGTTATAAAAAATCTAGTGGCAGATTTTTTGATGTTTTTCCAACATTTTGCAAATTCATTGTTAAGTATTAAAAGTGACGTGAATAACATTTAAAATCAGTAATTCAACAGACACAAAAGAGTATGATGTAAAAAAGTATTTGAAGAAGTGCCTGGAGAGCAAAAATAAAATAAATTTGAAAATTTTAAAAAATCGTTACAAATAATGGCGCAAAATTTTTTTTGGGGGTCTCAAATTAGAGATTCTAAATTTTATTGTGGTATAAAACATAATTTATACATTTGCTACGTTAACTTTTAAAAACTTTTTTTTTTGCAGAAAAAGTGTATAAATTTATTTTTTTTTTTAAATTTTTAAACGAATTGTTTCAACATTAATATTCAAGATAATTTCTTTTTTGAATACCAAAAATAGCTTTTGAACAAATCTTTCAGTGAAAAAAAAATCAATGCAATACATTTATTCGTTTAGCCACAAGAAAAATATCATATAAACATCTTGAAACCGAAAAAAACATTAAAAGCGCATGTAATTTTCTTCCTTTCCTGAATTCAGCAGCATCTCAGAGCTACAAATCGTGGCATAAAGTCTTAAAAATTTACAATATCATGTAAAATGTTGTTGTGTATCGATCTGCGTAGTTTTTAAGATTTTTTTAAAATCATTTTTGGCTTTTTGGCCAATTTTTTTGCACAAATACTCCTCTGTGTACCGTCGCGTTTTGAATTTGGAGAATTCTGCTAGCAGTTTCTGGAGACTCAGTGATGAAAACCATAGTCGATAACTATCAGTAGACAACCAGAAAATACTTGTTATCACGCATTAGTCAGGGAGAGTTTATGAGTGCTGTGGCGGGACTGGTTGAGGCGTTGTCTACTAGTCATGCATTAAATTCATATGACCGAGTTCGAATCCAATCAGAGCCAGACAAGGAAAACATTATTCTTGCACACATATTATTTTTCTACTTGGTTAACGAGCATGAGGGTACTTTTATTCTCAAAATTTCGAAATATTGAGAATAAAATTTGTGGGGCGAAGGCCCTAGTAGCCAGTTCTCTTCTCTATATATATTTTCTGTATATTAAATTTGCATTAAATAAATATTAATAATAATAATTTCTATATCAAAGTGACCTCAAGCTCGTTAATCAAGTAGAAAAATAATATAAATATATTAAGAAAAGTTCGAAAAATTATTTAATAAAAATAAAATGTGTACAATTTTTAATTACTCTGTGTTATTGTATATTTTTTAATAACAAAATTATGTGTATTTTTTGCAATTAATTATTAAGGAATTGTATGACCAACTTTTTACCATTTTAAAGAAAAATGTAACAATTTTATAATTAAACTGAATTTTTTAGTGCATACAGCGCAGGCTCTGCATAATTTGAAGTAAATTACATTGAAGTTTTGTCAATTTAACGATTATTTTTCAAGGGGCCTCGAAGAACTATAAATCATCGAGATATGATTGACTGTCTGTGTTTGTTAGTGATATCGTATCAAATTGGATATCGTAAACGTACCTATAAATTAGATGACTTGATCATAATAATAATCAGTATTTCAATTAAAAATATATTTAAAAAAAATGAATCCCTTAATTCATTATTATTTTATTTTTCGTTTACTAAATTTTCCCACTCTGGGTCGAACATTGTTTCATATTGTAAGTAAAGGAGTGCAAGAAAACCGGAATGTAACATCTCCCCAAAGCTAAAGAAAACTACATCTCTTTGTTTAACAAGGGCAACCACACAAGCAAGTCTTTGTAAGATTGTAAATAATTCTTAAGAGGCATTTTGAATGTTTCCATCAAACATACAAAACAATGTGCAAATGAGGCCACACTTAATGCTTTTGTTGGTTTCGTTCTTTAGCGTGTCTAAATAAAACACAAAATGAGTTTATAAACATTAAAACGTTCGCAACATTTATAAGATCATTAATAGTTGGTAGTATCAGTTAATTATGCCATTTTGTAACACGCAATGATTGTGGCATATGTTTCGATGCTTTTTGTTTTTAAGTTTTAATAGTTTTTCAGGAAGTAAACGCATTATGAACTAAGTAAACAATATGTGTAAAAGAGTTAAATGAGTGCAGCAAATACCGTATTATACCGATACTTAAGTATGGAGGGTTTAGAGCTGAAGTGAACCAAGTCATAAATTATGAAAAATTTCAAAACAAGAGCGAAATTCTCCGCCAAGTTTAACTCTATTCACGTCTGTAACGAACTAAGTAGAAATGTGTTTCGTTCCTTAAGTGACGACAACCCAAGTCAATTTTATATTTTAAAGATGAACCAAGTCATTTGTTTATATTCATTCTAAAAATTAATTCATTTACAGAAACTCAAAATATCTTCGAATTGTCTTTTTATGACATGGTTCACTTTAGCTCTGAGCCCTCCATGTATGTATATATTAGTGCTGGCAAAGTATTGAGTATTGGGTATCGAGTATCGGGTATTTCCATTTTTTTTGGTTACTCAATACTCGAAACTAGATACTCGATACTTTTGGAGTTGTATTTTTAAGCAAGTTGGGTGGCTAAAATAGTGCACAAAAATCCATTACTGAATAAAAAGACAACTAAGTGTAAGATTCTTTAATCAAATCAAAACTAAATCATTTTTTTTGAGAACAATTAAATTATTTCTTAAGTTGTTGTTAACGTTAAATTGAAAGTTAGCTTTACATTTATTTTTTATTTAATAATAAAAGACATACAAATCCAATAATAGTAGAAGATCTATTTTTAAATTTTGAAGAAACTACTTCAATTTGCAGATAAAAACTATGCGTTACAAATTCAAAAAAAACCCGTTAATAGTATCGAGTAGTATTGAGTACCCAAATGAAAAGTATTGAATATTATTGAGTAATGAAACGTAGTAGAATTTGCCGGCACTAGTATGCATATATGTATATACGTATAAGGGGATACTTAAGTAGGCTGTCTTACTAATGGGTCCCTTTTCGAATGCTCTTTGACATTTTCGTATACTCGCTTAAGGGTTCCGTGGTTTTAGAAACGATCAGCTCTTTTAAAAGACGGAAGATGTCACTGCAAAGCTCAGGGTTATTATTTGGACCTCTAAGAATAATGTCTCGTTAAAAAAACTAGTTCTAGCTATTTTATTTAATTCAAGTCCAAAGTCGCATTTCCAGTTCGTTATTAAGAGCTTCGTTCTAACCCAACGGTTGGCAAGACTTGGAAAATATCGTTGACGCTTGCCCCAATCCATCGATATACGAAAAAATTCAGAAAACATAACATTAATATAAACTAATAATAAAATACTACACGAAATTACAAATTAGGATATGACTGAATATATAATATTACATCAAGTTGAAGTTTATTTCCTTCTGACTATCTCAATCAATAATCTCTGACATACACAGTTTGTCATAAGAAATAATGCTGTTCTCTTGATAATTTTTGCATTCATAATTTCATATCTCCATAAATCATAATTATTTTCAAAGAAACATTCTTCGTCGAAAGGTATTCATCTTGTCGTGAGGGGAGGCTTAAGTGCAAAAAGCCATGCAGGCCGTGCTGGCGACCCACACTTGCCAGAGAGGCTACCTGAACAGTCCATAGAAGGCTAACTGGGTAAGATAAAAGAGTATGTCCGAGTATGAACTGAATATTAAGCTGCCGTGCTTTATACGCTGCTGGGTTACTTTGTAACTCGATCCAAAAAGAAAACTGTTCGAATTTGTATGTTAATTACAGTGCAATTCAAAAGTGTTCTCTTTAAATTAGAATTACAGAGTAGCCGTTCCGTTTAATAAATGTGGAACAATCAAACAAAGCGAAATTGTTCTGCTAGGAGCTGTTGTGGGTAGCGTGGTGCACACGTCTCTATAACATAGCTGCGGATGAACCACTCTAAGCAGATATGTACTCCTTTGTATCTTTGCAAAATTGACCGCTGATAAAAAGTGTCCTAAAATACCGAAAAATGCGGGCACAACAAGAATTAATTACGCCACTATAGACCAGGTGGCGTAGTGAAGACATATAATCTTTTTCTGTTGCGCTGGTCTTCCCTTCCGATTTTTACACAATTTATTAACAACATTTCTCTCTTCTTCAGCAGTGATTATAAAATTTATATTAACATTGGCTTTACAACCGGTTCACAGTGCCCAAGTGCAGCAAAGAAAATTAAAATCAAGCAACAATATTTTTGTTGGTGTGACGCTTGTAGCCGTACTAAAAATATTCAGCATCTTTATTTAAACTGCTTCCCAAATGAACCGATTTTTTTTTGGGGTTTTAATTTATTTTAAATGTTTTAAATTGCTTTGTATAAAAAATACCACAAACATTTTGACAGAAGACAATCAAAAACTTTAAAATCCATTTAATTTGAAGTATCTCATGAAATCGGTAGGAGAGCACGAAAGAAGATGTTAGTATTTGAAAAATGCAATGTTTTTGTTTTGTTTAAGATTTTGCTGGTTTTTATGACAGAAGTTTAAACATTTGATGGGAGGTGTGTTCTGATGTAAATACACACGCTTTTTAGCTACCGACATCAAAAAGCTCGTTATTTGTACGAATTTTGAAATTTCAGTTATACTATTTTTAAACAAGATCTGAAATATAATCTATTCTATTCCACTATTACTCGTACTGCCTTTTTATCATGGCCTTTACCATTTTATTCTATTGATTCTATTCTATGCTATTTGCGGAACTTAAAATCTGTAGATTTTCTTTCAGTCTCAAGATGAATGTAAAAGGGCAATAAAAACTATATTATTCAACAAATTGGAAAGTATTGCTTTCATCTTAGTCATAAGTAATTGTTTTTGATTTTAGCTATTTCTTCACATCGCTACTTTAAAATTACCAAAAATTTTTTTTGCATTTGAATAAAGTTGTGTTGAAATATATTTCAGCATAACAAAATAATGTTGCAAAGAAGTCTTAAAGTTTTTTTTTATTATTATTTATTTTTATTCCCGATGCATTTAAAATGAACTAAAATTTTTGTCAATTTCAGCTAAACATCCCAATGAAGATATTTTCGTAAAACTTTGTAAAATCGTCGACAAATTTTTAATGAATTTTAGCCAATACTGTTCTTAGTGAAAATAAGAAAAAAATTACAGCAAATTTCATTGTATTATTCCGAAAGTACCAGCATTTAGATCTGTCACGAGATAACGGACGCACAGACAGACACTGAAGTAGGTTATTAGTTAATCGATACTATTCCTACTACGTCTGTATCGTCATATAAAATGCAAAAGTTGCTAACATCATATTTCAATACAATAAATTAAAAACAGGACTTGTTGAAATGCAATCTATTGTGACTGTGCAAAGCATTTTTTTTGTCAGGATAATATCACTAAACAATAATATTGTCTTAATGCTTTATATGCATGTAATTTAACTGCAAGACAAACCAAATAAAAAATTATAAAAATTTATGCTGGTCCCTTTTGCATTTTATGTGACGATATAATAAAATATTAAGAAATTCTTTGTTAACCTCTTATAACTATCCAGTGGTTAAATTTCAGTTTCTTTATCTTAAAATGCAGTAGAAAGTGTTATCTATTCAATAACAACAACAAAAAAGCTGCATGCAAAATTTTATTATCGAATACAATAAGGATATTCAGCATAGATCATTCAAATTGTAAATTCCTTAATATCAGTAAAAAGGGCAATAAATTTTGCACTTTTTTCTAGAAAAGAAAAGTCATTAGTTGCAAGCAACCTTCTTTTCATAACAACTTAAGCCATTTTTAAGTTTTTTCTTGCCAGATTCCCTCAAATGAATCCAAGCAGTTTATATGTGTTTTCGAAAAATAACCTTTAAATCGTACAGATGCTAGTAATTTAGGCGAAAAGTTTTACCATAATAAATTGGAACTTGACTAGGTTTGGATGTAAGTCCTAAAACAGTCCACCAGCCAAATTTTTTTGAAATTTATCCATCTCTTTTTTAAGGAATATTAGACTAGATACGAGTATATAATTTTATAAATAAAATAAATGTATTTCGATGATCAAATTATTAACAAATCCCACCCTCCCTCAGACCTTTTAATTCCATACCGGAAATGAAAAAATTTTAGGTATTCATATCATTACTTTACTGTTAATGAAGATAGGCCCCATCGAACGCCATATTTTTATACATTGAATTCACTTCAATTTTAGCAAAAAAAGGATTTTGTATTTACTATTTTTTACTATTTAAATTAGGTACGAAATTTCAGAATAGGAAATAGAACGGAATGGAATAGAAAACTGTAACGTGCGTTACAGAGGGTTCACGTCTTTTGATAAAAAAATAAATTTTTTTTTGGCTGCAAATAAGTTATTTTAGAATTCTCTTATACTTATCTTTCTTTTAGGAACCAGATTTTGTGTCCTTTGTATGTATAAAATTCACTGAAAATTACGAAAACAAACTTTAGCTTTCAAAGTTACTTCCGGTTTTTTGTAGCGTGCGTCACAAAACTTTGTGATCAATTATTTCGCAACAAATTTTTTATGCCATTCGAAAGTACACTTATATCTCCTTAAACACCATGCATAAGATGAAGGTACTTCTTTTGAAAGACCAAAAAATTTGTATTTATTAATGTGAAAACACGCATGAGTGCAGCGTTCGTCACGCAGGATTTGCCCATATTTCGATTTATACCTCGGCTCATATTTTGTCTTGTCTATTTGCATTGATTCATTAAAAATAAATTATGTTCATTTAATTTTTTTTTGCCCAAAACACAAGTAAAACAGAAACTAAAGCGTTGCAGCTTTGAGTTTCTTAAATTGAATTTTAACTGCCTGTTTTTATAAAATGAAAACAAAATTCTCACATGCAATTTTGTTCTCATTTTATAAAAACAGGCGGCAAATCTTGGTTGTTTTTTATCATTATTTGCAAGGAGAACTTGATAAAAAAAACAAAAGTGATATTTAAATCTCTTTAGATATTTTCTTATTTCATCCTTTCAGTTGCAAAAAGTTTACTACAAAATATTATACATTTTATAAGATTAATTTTACTTCAGGTATTTAAGCCAAACAAAAAAATGTATTTGCTATTATATATTTAATTATTTTAAACGTGTCTGTAATTGATATTGCCTATTTGTCGTCCTGTTATCGATTTTACTTATAGTTTACTTAAGTACTCCAGTTTAATAAATTACTTATTGACTTTGCTAAGATATGCGCTGCAATTTTCCCCAGGCATTTTGCATATTTTTTTCCTCTTGAATATAAAGTACAGGTGTAAAATTAATGAAATATGAAATCAAATGAGTATCGATTTATTATTGATCTTTTTCTTTCTTAACTCTTGATTATGGATAATAATAGTAAAAAAACAAGATAAAAAGTGTTAATTTTTCTTAACGATAAAGTGAGCTGGCGTGTTGCAATTAGGAGGCCAGCTTAAAGAGGCGGCTTAAAATTGACAGTAAAAAGTGTGATAGGAGTAAGTAACAGTGGGATTTTGTAATCAAAGTAATAAAAAAATAATCAAATATTTTTAACAAAATAATTTTATATAGAGAAGATTTTTTTCATGCATTTTTTTTTCTTTAGCTTTCTGTCTCAGCTAAAGATCGGAACAAAATAGAGTATATGTAAGTATGAACATGAGTCTGTAATATAAAACGTTTGTATGTCATACATTTTGCGAGAAGGGGACCAATTCTTTATTGCCACGATTTTAAAAATGTATATTCTATATTAAAGTTAATGGTTTACGTGGCTGCCCTCTACACGTGAGCATTCAAGTAGAATCTAGATGATTCCTTTTTGAAAGCTAATACTTGAAAAACTTAAATGTTAAATCTCCGATACCTTATTTTGATCATGCCTTATTTCCCTGCAAACAGGATAATTCAAACTGCTCTTTCCCATAATTTTATCTATTGTAGAAAATTCAATCTTTTGTAGAAAATTTAAGAAAGTTATGCCGTACCATGACCAAAATTACACAGGTGAACCTTCACCACTGTAAAGCAGCATCCGCTGCCATGCTCCTCCGCCTAGTAGAGAAAGGGGAGGACCTCGTCCTAGTCCAAGAACCCTGGCTTCACCAAGGTAGGGTTTGCGGACTTAATGCTAAAGGCTTCAGGCTTCTTCATGCCAATGGTCTAGGTAACATAAGAGCGTGTATTCTGGCCAAAGGCAATCTAAACATCTTCATTTTATCTGATTACAGTGATGAAGACACAATAACTGCAGCGCTGGAGACGGACGAGGGCACCATTATGGTCATCTCCAGCTACATGGCATATGAACGCGAATCTCCGCCCGAAAAGATTCGCAGCGCAGTCAGTATGGCAAATACAAAAAACTGGCCAGTCATAATTGGAGCAGACGCAAACGCGCATCACGTCGTTTGGGGAAGCTCGAACATAAATGGAAGGGGTGAGTCTTTATTTGATTTCATTCTTTGCCACAATCTTGATATTTCAAATCACGGGTCAGAACCCGCTTTTATAACTGTAAATAGAAGGGAGGTTCTAGACATCACACTAGTAAGCGCTATGCACTCGAACATGATCAGAGAATGGAGGGTCTCTAACGACTGTACTTTTTCTGATCACAGATATATTGAATTTAAGATAGAAATTCCACTAAACAGGCCAATGCCCATAATAAACAGGAAAAAAACAAATTGGGAGGAGCAAAAACAGCTCCTCTCTGAACTAATTCCACAACCACCTGTCATAAACGACAGGCACGATATTGATACTGCGGTTGAAAATCTAAATAATGCTTTCAACCTAGCAACATCAGAAGCTTGCAGACCTAGTGTCTGCCGGGGTGGGAGTAAACCACCATGGTGGAACTCCGAGATAACAAATGCTCGCAAAGAGAGCCGTAGACTTTTCAATGAGGCCAAAAGACTAGGAAACTGGTCTGATTATAAGTCCTCCGTAAACAATTTCAAAAACCTGGTAAGAAACGCAAAACGCAAATCCTGGAGGTCCTTCTGTAGCAATATAGAAGGCACTTCGGAGACCAGCAGACTGCGTAAAATCTTAACCACGATTCCTTCAACTCCCAGCTTCATTAAAAAATCTGATGGGAGTTGGACTACTAGTGGACATGAGACCCTCATGGTTCTGATGGACACGCACTTTCCCGGTTGCGCTCCGTTTACAGGAGAACTCACGACAACCACACACAATCACACGTTAGCCCCATTTCCCATAAACAGGGAAAACATTACATGGGCCATAAACAGCTTTCATCCGTATAAATCAGCGGGTCCCGACAACATTATACCTGCTGACCTCCAGCGGAATGCAGACCTAATAGTCCCATGGCTTATTCGGATATTCTCGGCATGCCTTGCATGGTCATATATTCCGAAAGCATGGACCAAATGCACCGTGGTTTTTATACCTAAATGTGGAAAAACTACGCATACAAACGCAAAGGATTTTAGACCAATCAGTCTATCATCCTTTCTACTAAAAACACTAGAACGATTGATTGATCTGCATCTCAGATCGGTAATCAACTCGAACTTACTATCCACCGCTCAACATGCCTATACGAAGGGCAAATCGGTTGAAACGGCACTACACTCGCTTGTTGGTTACATTGAAAAATCCATAAAGCATAACGAATTTGCTCTGGCGGCCTTTCTAGACATAGAAGGTGCCTTCAACAACATCAACCCAGAAACCATCATCATGGCTCTGGCAAGACTGAACGTAAACCAGTCAATAACCAATCTCATCAAAGAATTATTGACTAATAGGGTCATCACATCTACGATGGGATCCTCAACAATCTATAAAGTTGCAAAGCGAGGAACGCCGCAAGGAGGGGTTTTATCTCCAATCCTGTGGAACCTTGCCATAAACACGGTACTGTTGGAGCTAGACTCAAACAGATTTAAAACAGTAGCCTACGCAGATGACGTTGCAGTAGTAGTGTCGGGTAAGTACCCAGACACAATCTCGCATCGTCTACAGTCAGCCTTGAATCACATTACTGGATGGTGCATCAGTAATGGACTCAACGTTAATCCAATAAAGACGGAGCTCGTACTCTTCACGAGAAAATACAAAATACCGTACTTCACCTTACCAACTCTTAACGGAGTCACGCTAAGGTTAACCGATAATGCTAGGTACCTAGGTATCATCCTAGACTCTAAGTTATCGTGGAACCTAAACGTACAAGCAAGAGCAGCGAAAGCCGCTATTGCCCTCTATACCTGCAAAAAGGCCATAGGCAACAGATGGGGTATTAACCCCAGAACGGCCAACTGGCTCTTTGAAATGGTCGTCAATCCCATATTAATGTATGGTGCAATCGTCTGGTGGCCGGCCCTAGGCAAATCCACCTATTCTAAAATCATTGACAGAATTCTAAGAACATCGGCCTTGATGATTACAGGCGCACCTCGCACCACCCCATCAAAAGCCTTGTTCACAATGTTACACTGGCTTCCTGCCGATCTAATGGTCAAACAACTGGCTATGAACTCGGCAATTAGGCTCAGTGCCGCCGGAACATGGAAATCACTAGGTGATGGACATGCGAACATTATAGGACAGTTCGAAAACCTCCCCGAACTTATTGACTACCGTTCTCCCTACCTTATGCCCGAGAAAAGATTCGCAGTGTCAATCTCAGATACTCTCCCTCCATTCATTGATCCTAATTACCGAGGGGAAGTGCTTGAGGTTTACACTGACGGATCCAAATCAGGTGTAGGGGTGGGAGGGGGCATATACATTCCTCAATTTCAGCAGAGGATACGTTTCAAGCTCACAGATCTCTGTAGCATTACTCAAGCCGAAATATCGGCCATAAAAAGGGCAGCTACCTGGTTAAGGTACAATAGGGTATATAGGCAGGATATTCGTATATGTACCGATAGTAAGGCTGCATTGAACGCTCTATCGGGTGTTTACACAACATCCGAACTGGTAAAGGAATGCCGGACATCCCTAAACGAGATGGCGTCACATTCCAACCTCGAGCTAATCTGGGTACCAGGGCATGCGAATGTGCCTGGCAATATAATTGCGGACAAGCTAGCCAGGGAGGGATCTCGTCTACAAGAATGGGACACCGACCGGCTAGTGGGAGCCCCACTAAAAAGTTGCAAAATTCTTATTCAACAGAAACTTATAGGGTTAGCACAAGCTAGATGGTTCAATGAACCCACATGTGCTGTCTCCAGATTAACCTGGCCCCATTATGATCGAGCAAAATCAGCCATCATTCTGGGGATCCCTCGACATCAGCTACGTATACTTGTGGCTGTCCTAACAGGGCACTGTTTCATAGGTGCCCACGCAAATAGACTAAATCTCCCTTTCAACGACTTCTGTAGAAGTTGTCATAATGAGGAGGAGGAAGAAACCGTAAAGCACCTCCTCTGTCAATGTCCAGCTCTGTCCCATCACAGAGCCATGTATCTAGGTAACTCAACTTTACCCGAACTCGCAGACCTTACGGAATGCAATCTGAAGGGAATAAACAAGTTTATTCGGAAAACCGGTTGGTTCAATACTGACCAGAATATAGGATAGCCAATATTTTTATTTTTTTTTTCTCGCTATCCATAACGGGCATCACAAAGGGACCTATTCTCCTGGGCCGGTTGCTTGAAATCGGCAGCCTGTACAACCTAACCTAACCTAAGAAATTTAAATCCGCATAACTTTTTCGCTTCTTAACATTTCTACAGATGTGAATTTTGTTTCAATACCTTTTGATTTTAATATCAAAAGCCTATTTATCGCTGAAACTTACGAAATTCCAGATATTTTGTATTTCAAAAAGGTATTTCAAATACAAAAACTTGCACATTTAGTAAAATTAATTTTTTTTTCTTCAGAAAACTCCGTAGAATGACTTATACTGTCTTAGAGTACAGACTTTCCCTTTATACGACCTTCCGCATTTCACCAGCAATTACTTCTTGTGATTCTTCGTATTTTTTTAAGGATTTTGATGTAATTTTAGTTTTATTATTTATACCGAAAATTTTAAGAACTTTTATATTTTTGTCGTGCCAGGCAAATGTATTCACATATTCATCTTGTTAAAGGTATTTTTTAGTTAAGAATGTTAGCAGTGTTTCATTTTGTTAACATATATTTAAAAGATTTTTGTACAAACTAATTTTTAAGCATTTTAAAGAAAGAAATATAAAAAATAAGCTTTTTTGGGACAAATAAAAAATCCGTCAGATTCTCCCCACATTTCTATTTTAGCTTTAAAATTAACCTACATGCAGGGAGTTCCCTCTACTTCTGACAACACTATATTAAAATGATGTTGCAACAACACTTGTGAAGGGGTTGTTGGCTTTATGTTTTCAATTTAAGTTTCTTATCATACATCGCTCATTTGCTGCGACGTCGTTATAATTCAAAACTAGTTTTACAAAAAAAGGATTTTAAAGTTTTCTATTTGAACACAATAACATACACAACTTAATTGAAAAATAAAATAATATTCTTCTCTCAAGAGGTGAGTACACAAGATAAATTAGGAGATGGAAATTTTTTCTGAATTATTATGACGTTGCAGCAAATGAGCGATACGAGTGTTATGGTGATTTTCGGGAGTTAAGCTTACAAAGAAGCTATGAATAATCATGTTGTGATTCTCACTAAATTTCGTAGAACCAATTGTAGATGTATATTTTGTTTAACTGAATTTCACACGTTAAACAATAAATTTAAAACCTTTATGAGCTCTAAGACTTTACTCCGGGCTAAATTTGCAAATCTCAGCGAATTTGATACCCACAAGCGTAGTCAAAACATTAACAGAGCCATCTTCGTGCAGATTTACGGAGGGTGCACAGGCAAAAGCGATTTTAAGTTAACCGATGCAATAAGCGGTTTCTCTTTCATATGTGCTATAAAGATCCATACATTTTATTTTACGTATTATTTCTAATTAACTGTCTGTTTTTAAAAATAAATATAAAATAAAAATTTTAGGTTCGAAGTTCATAATAAAAAAATTAATTTGAATTTTTTTATTGTTGTTTCAATATACATTCACGAACGAAAGCTTTTGTTTTAAGTTACGAAATTTATCCTTTTTTATTAGTTATCACTTTGTATTAAAAAAAAGAAAAACATTTTTAAGCACTTTTACCACTGTAATGGAAATGTAGTTTTATTTAAAAGCAGGATTAAAGCCATATTTTGTTGCATTAGACTGCAGTCTTAAGCCACGTAAAAAATAAGAAGGTCTGTCAGTTTAATTTACTAAAGTTTTGAAAAATTACGCAGTCCAGTTATTTTATTCACTTTCGTATGTCTTTTTAAAAACAAATTAAAATCGTAATCAAATTTAAAAAGAAAATGTTTTCAAAATTAAGGCAGGACTTGCAACCAGTTGCAACTGTTATGAAAAAAGTATACTTCTCGAGTTAAATCATAATATGAAACAAGACATTAATAAGAAAGATGTAATAATTAGAGCCTAATTATTATCGCCATATGTGTTTTCTCAAATATTCATATTCTGATCATAGAAATCAACAGGGCAACCAAAAATATGATATATAAATTTGTTTGTATGTCTTAAGGTACGGTCACATCTGACATCCATTTGCCCAAAAAAACGTAACCAACAGACAAGATAAATTTTAATTTCCTTTAATTCCAATATTTTTTAAAATATGGGATCGCTTTTATTGAAATTGCTATAAAAATAGCATTTTACGGCATAATTGACTTCATTTTGTGATATAAAAACCAAGTTAAATCACACTAACCCTAAGCAAATGTAGTGGTTACGTTGTTTCGGGCAAATGTTTGTTAGATGTGACCGTACCTTTACAAACACATTCTACCTGAATGTGATGGAAATCGATTAGTTTCAAAAATATCGTTTTAAAAAGTTGTGATGAATTTCAAACGATTTTAAAAATCAATTTTAATTCAATTTCAAGTTATTAACTTGAAGGAAGTAGTCCAGAAAATTAAACACAAAGCATAAAGCAAATTTGCAAAAAAAAATTAAAAAATTATTTAAAAATGTATTAAAACACATTTTAAAAATATTTACAGAAGGGAAATAATGAGCACATCACAACTTTTTTCGGCTTCAAATCGTTTTGTTTTGAAAATTGGTTTCCATCACATACCTGATTGATGAGTTTTAAAACTATTCAGTTTTATTTTGGCATCGATTTGTCGGAGCATATATTTGCATGTTTCTTCTTTAACGACACATTATTACATATTTTGCAATTTAAAAGCATATCATAAGTGCATTTTTAAATGCATTTATGGGTTCCTTTTTTTAATTTTCAATTGATTTGTATTTTGTTTAATATCCCAAAATAGTTTTAGTTGAAAGAAAATTGGAAAAAAATAATATCGACCCCTGTGTCCGATATTATTGTATCTTCCAAAAACTAAATATCACAAGAGAGCGTTTTTACTACTACTTTTAATACTATTATATCTATAAAACTGCTGCATACGCTAAAATATGCTTTATGTTATCGCCATAACTATTATATTTATCATTAAATTTATTACTCGAGACAGGTCTCGATATCTTTTTTCAAAGAATTCTAAAAGTTTTGTTTGTTGAGTGTTTTTAGCTAGGCTTTTTGTATTATAAATATTTATCGCTATAATATTTTGTCAACAGATGAATTAATGGATTTAGAAGTAATTTGCATAAAAAAGTCGATTTCGAAAAAAAGTGTAACATACGATAATTTCGCTCACAGAGGTCGATATACATATTTGTAAAAGGGTCAAATACAAGTATGAGCAAAGCTGAAAATAAAAGCTACTTTTCAGAAAAAGTACTTGAGGATTAAAATGTCAAAAATCCGGAAAACCCCGCTAAATTATAAAAGTCTTCAAAAACTATAAAAATATAAGAACAACCACTTAAATTGAAACCATGACGAAATAAAAACAAAATCGGAAATAGCCTCAAATTGAAATAGCCTACTAAAATATTGACAGAAAAAATATACAAATTATTTAAGAATCTAAATTATCAAAGAATCTTCGAGTGCAAAATACACCGCAAGATATTTGGCGCAGTACGAGGTGCTAACGGCGAATATGTTCAATGAAATAATGACGAACTACTCGAGCTATGCGAAGAAGACGACAAAGTAAAATTCATAAATCCGCAACGTCTGGGCTGAGCAGGTCATGGTGCGCACATGGACGATAGCAGCCCGTAAAAATAACTTTTAAACTATGCTATTAGAAGTCTTAGACGAAGAAAACGCCCGCGAACGAGACTGCGTTAAGGACGATCTAAGGATAATGGGTATTCGAAACTGTCCACAGAAAGCTGTACATAGAGAAGATTGGAAAACAACTATAGAATAATCTAAAACTCATGCCGAGCTGTAACGATATATTATGATGATGATTTAATTTCAGTAAAATGCAATGATATGGAAAATGGAAATACATTTATAATTAAAAAAACGCAATGAAAAAAATTGGTGAAGAAACTTTCGCCAAAATCATTTCATTGATTGATTTTATTTCAACTGTATCATGTACACAATTTATTTATTTTTATTGTTATTTTTTAGTCAAACATTAGATTTTTAATGAAAGAAAGATACATTTCTAGAGCATATTTTTCACATTATGAAAGTATATTTTATATCACATTTTCGGTTGTCCTTATCATCATATTTTTAAACAGAATAATAACAAATAAACTTTATTAATACTTCAGTAAATATACTAACCGTGTTCATCAATCACTTCAACTAAGAAATAAATGCTTACGAAAAAGATTCAGTAAGCATCCTAAGATGTCTGTCTGTCTGTCTCAGACAGTTGAATGCGTAACGCTTTCCGTGAGCTGCTCTTGCGGCATTCTCTTATTCATTGAACTTTTTGAAAAATTATTCTTGACAGCTGCATGCGAACTGGCACAAATCTTTTCTGAAAAAATTATTCTATCATAAGTTTCTGTCTGTTTATTTTTTATTTAAGTCGTTGTTTTTGTTTTGGCTTTTTTACTTGAAGAAAGTTGTGTGTACCAAAGTGGTAAACTTGTCTGGCCAGAGAGAGATCAATTTATTTTTTTCCCAGTTTTAAACATTGGTGTATATTTTATTAAAATTTTTTCAAGAATTTGAAATCAATAAATAAAAATAAATTATTTATGCACTTCACGCAATAGCAGCTTTATAAGAAATGTTGAGAAAAAATAATGATCATTTGAATTTTTGTACTCTGTGGCTAATTAAAATCTCACTTTTAATTGAATTATAGATATGCATCTGAGTGTTTTCAACTAATCGAACTTTTTAAAACTATTTTAAATAAAATTCAATTAAATAACTTTATGTTATCGTACTCAATCAATTAGCAAGCAACATCTTAAACTGCACACAAATTTATTATTTTAAAAGCAAGTAATGCTTCAAGTATTTAAATTGCTGGCGGCGCGGCTCATAAGTTGTTTGGTTTTTTTAAAGCAAATTAAGTGTTTATTTCTAAGATATGAAAACAAATATATTTTGTTGCACCACAATTAAAGAAAAAAAAAATATGAAGCTGCATTGACTTTGTCATAACTAATTTAAAGAAATTGTTAATTATAGTTTAATTATGTTCACGTAATTCTTTCGTACATTTTTGATTTAACTGAAAGTTATTAAAAGGGTCTGCAAATTCAAATTTTTAACTTAAATTATTTTTATTAAGAACGGCAAAGCTGATTAATAAAACTAACAACAAAGTACTGTTTTTGAGGGCCGCAAACACCTTTTTTCCACTTTTTAGGTGGCTGTCAGTTGTTGGGAATATAAATTATGTATCCAAAATATTTGACGAAAATTAATCATCATCTTGTAGCATTATGTGTGCAGTTGTATGTCTGCCATCGCACGAGGCCTTGAAGATACCATAGCACGGTCGAAAGAGCCCAATCAAGGTATATTTCAAACTGTGGGCTTGGTTTGTGGGCGTCTGTCTCTCAGGTTAGAGACTGTCATTTCCATGGTCAACCTGGCGATAATAAACCAGGAGCTGGCTGCAACAGAATTCCGCCGTAGATGGTCCCAAGCACGCTCGAGACAAAATAAAGTCTCACTGTTGTACCAACGATCCTCTTCCGCATAAGAAAGTTCGAAATCAAACTAGAAATAACACAGTCAGCCGATACAGACCAGCGAAACGACACCGGAAAAAGAATAGGAAAAAGAAAATGAATGCCAGAATTACTACTTTTCCATATTAATTCTTATAACAACCTGATTTCGGCTCACAACGTAAGAAAGAATTGTGTTTAATTTCCTCAAGGTAACTATTAAATACTGTGGACTTCGCGGAGCCTTATCTCAGCATTTCAGCAGAGCATTCTGCAATTTTTAAGAGATTTTTAGAACGTTTAAAGTAATTTACCTTAACTTTTTGGAATAGTTAAAACATCTTTTTTGAAACGTTGAAAAGTTCAATAAATAATATATAAACTCAAACGATTTTTTTCTAAAAAACTCATGATCCTTAAAGCATTTGTAACAAAATGGGTCTTAAAAATTATTTAAAGAAAGAAAAAAACCTAATTTTTAACATTTTCAGGGTTCCTTATCGTAAACGGTAAATCCTGTTTTTTATATGATCTTTATAAAAGACCTTAATTTTATTTACAAAAAAGAAAAAAGAGCACATCGTACTTTTTTTTAAGAATATTGTCAAGAGCTTTTGTAACAAAGACAAAATTGCACGAACTTTTTGAGTTTTCATAATCCTTAAAGAATTTTCAAAAACGGGTTAAAAGCGTTAGAAAATTTCCAAAAAAAAAATTTAAAAAGTTTTTTTCGCTTCAGCGGGACTCGGATGTAGGGTCACAAAAATCTTTAAAAAAAACTCAAGCGATAGTTAGATTCCGTTGAATGACCTCTTTTTGAAGAAAAACACATATGAACTCTAAAGCAGAAGGACGAACAACCATTCAGAAGGATATTTAATCCGAAATATAAATTTGAAGCTGTGGAACGAAATAAAGCAAACACTTTTCAAATCGGTTAAAAACATGGAGCGGGACTGGGAAAACAAACGTTAAAGAAAATATAAACAATACAAAAGCCTTCTACTTCTTTAAAAGTCGATCAAAAACCCCAATATACGATTAGTTTGGGTTTCTTAAAAACAACTTTGGCGCCTTGATTCCGATTGATTTGAACTAGCTGATCCCCGAATATTGCAATTTTCTTATAAAATTGTTACTAAAAATTATTGAAAAAATATCAAATTAAATTGAAGTCTTTGAAGTCTTTCAATCAACATTTTAAAGATTTATTATAAGTCGTTCCCTCATGTTCATTTAATGTTTGATTTGTCAGATGATAAATCTTTTTTCTAGCTTTCGGCAGCGAACGCAAAAAATGCCCACACTTTATTTTATGGAACAGTGTTTAATTTAACAGCGTTGAATTTCACAGTGTTTGTTTCTATCATTAATATCTTTATTCAAATGCAATAAATAAGATAAAGATCTAAATTTTACCAGTTGCCTGTTGTCGCTCACACCCACAATCAAGCAAAGTCAACTAGTTGCACGTACATTGTTTACAAGTGTCTACAACTATTAGCAGTTTACTTGTATCAGATATAAAATGAGAAAAAGAAAAAAACATTCACTTACTTTTTTGAAACTATTAGCGAAATAATTTATCATTGTGATGGTTAAAGGAACGAGTTGAGCTAATAGGAGTGAAATGTGTATTCAGAAATTACCAGCAAGATTTTGGGGTTAAATGATAGGAAAGGGGGTATAAGTTTGATCAGTGCAATAATTATAAAACGGAAGCTGGAAAGAGTTTGTGTTAATATTCTCTGGTTTGTAGCTCTACAAAATAATCTTTTCATTATCTACTTTTATCGTCATTTTACGAAAGATATTCTTTTGCATCGTGTCATAGATTTTTTAGATTTTGCAATCATATTATTTTTGATCTCAAAGCACTGAAAAGAAAATGTATTTGGCTTTGCTGTTGTATGTCTTTGCACATTTTCTAAAGTTTTCAGTAAAATAGCCCATGTGGGCTGGGCTGTAAGTTTGTTGTAAGCTGAATAAATTTAAGAACTAATTACCAGACAATCAAACGATTTAAAATAACGTTAAATGTTTTAAAATTTTAAAATCGTAATTCATAAATTGTCCAGCTTTAAATTAAAAAAAAATGTGTACAAAGAGTTTGAGTTTAAATTGAATATAAAAAGCGTAAAACACTTTACTAAGTAGAATTTAATAAAATAAAATTTGCGCTTTATAAAAGTTGATTGTTTAGAGTTATCAAAAATCGACACATTAAAAAACCCGGTTTTCAAATAATGGGAAAAAGTGCAATTTTTAAAACCCAATTTTTCCAATTAAAAACCGGTTCGAATGTGATTCGTCATGAAATGATAACACACAGTGCTACTTATCGCCGGATTATTAAAAGTAGTTAAACAAAATCTCAAAAAAATACTTAAAGAAATAAAAACAGAAATATTTCTTAATGTCAAATAATTCGAACAACTCTAAGACCGTCCTTTTATAAAAACCGGTTAAAAACCGTAAATTTAATAATTCCTGAAGCGGTTTGACTTCTCTATGTGTGCTATCGATATTTAATGTTGTTCTCTTACACATAAATCTTATGTATTCTTTCAAATTATATTTATATTTTTAAACGTTATTGATGACGTTTTTCTACGACTCTTTTATTACGAGGCTGCACAGAAAAATTTCAGACATTTTTGCAAAAATTTATTTATATTTTACTCTTGTTAAATCAGCCTCTAGTTCGACTTATTTAGTTTTTAATACTTAAAGTTTTTAATAAGAAAAAATTTAGTTTTTCCACATGAGAGAATTTTTAAGAAATAAATGAAAGAAATAAAAGCTCATAATATTGGCAACACAAGTAGAATGTTATGACATGCTGTTTTCGGAGGCCATTACAACATTTATGTGGATTGAAAAAATATTAGATTTTATTTATGTTGCACAAGAAGGCGCTAAATTAATCAAATATCTACTGAAGTTTTGTTCATTAGGAGCCTCAGACACGTTCAAAATGCTTGCTGTCAAATTCGTGCACGTGTGCTTGTTGGTTTGATGTTACCACGCATGATAACCCACCAAGCATTCACTTTTAATTTAATTTTGTGCTGTTCATTTGGTTAAAAAAAATATAACAATGTCTCTAATAAAAAAATGTTAATAATAAAGATGTTATTTAATAAGTTCTAACACTTCTTTTTTATCATTCATTTCTTTGCTTTTCGTTTAATTCTAACAGTTGTTTGTACTAGTAATTTTTCTGGTTTTCTTTTGATTCCGATTTTTATGACATTTGTTCATTTTTGATGGGTTAACACATATAAAAACATGTATAAAAAGTGGTAGGAAGCATGCCAAAAATTTAATTTTTTTTGATTTCCCATCAAGCATCGTTGGTGTCAGACATACCAAGCTTAGCAAGCATTTTGAACGTGTCTGAGGGCCTTTAGAAAGGAGAAAATTTTTAGTTAAAAACGAGGACAATGTTAATTTTTTAAATTTCCTTATGTTAAGATTCGTTCCACTCAAATATTAACAAAAAAGAAAACTCGCTTAAATATAATAAAAATTTCGAAAAACTATATTATATTAGTTTTTCTGGAAGTGTCTGAAACAGCGGAAAAATTTGTACTTAATAATAAATTAATAAAGATAAGACTCGCAAATTTTTAATATCAATCGCGACCACCACATTTTTCTTGTTAGTTTTTCATAAAAAGTTAGAGGCTTAAGCAATTTAATTTTAAAATTATATATAACAGGGTTCCACTTAAATACAATTATTTAAACATTTGGATTTATGATTTCATTTAATTCTACATATACAGTAGTCGGCAATACAATGGAAACATTTCTATTTGTTCTTAACGGTCGAAATCCAAAATAATTATTATTATTTCATTAGCGTCGGCCTGAAATTATCTCCACGTATCTCCAAAAAAATTTTCTTTATAAAATTGAGTCTAAAGTTTCAACATTATATACTAAAAAAAATTAGATGATCCGAACTTGCACTACTTCCGGAGCACTAGTTCAGGATCTTAGACCCAGTTCAGCACTTCCGGTTCGACTCTTTAAGTCTTGAGTTTTTAGGAGAAGCGGTTTTATATCTCATTTATTTAATTTTATGAAGTACGTGAAGATAACTTCGGAACGACAACTGCTTTAGATTTGACTAAAAAAATAGCGGATAAAAATGTTAGTAAAAAAAATTCTTAAACTAATCGAGTTTTTTATTTCAGGACATTTGGGAGATATGCGAATCCTCGCTGTGACAGTTTTCAAACGTGTATAATTTCATGGTGTAATCGCAACTGAGTACCGAATTTCGTAAGTCTCAATCGTAACTCTATAATTTTGACCGCTCATTATATGAGAGAGAGCAATGGAATTAACGGTAATAAGATTTAAAAGCAACAGTTTAGGAAGCACTGAATCAGTTCGGTTGTAAAATGGGAGAAGGTACCCCGAAGGTACTGGTAATCTGATTTGGTATCTCCTTTACTGCTACTAACATACACTTATTTTTGAATTAAAATAAATTCATTGCATAATATACAACTTTTTATTTAATGCAATTAACAGCTTTACTATATAAAATATTTTCTTTAACTTCAAAACAATAATTATTATTCACTTAAAACTACTTTAAAATTTAATAACAATAATTGTGTTACTATCGCCTTAAAAGGTCATAAAATTAAAATTCAATATTTGCTACACTTTTAAAATCAAATTAGAAAATAAAAGCTTCAATTTAAAGGCAAAAATATTTACTTCCTTAAGCTTTTAAACGTTCACAATTTATGAATGCATTTATAATCTAATGATCATGGCACATGATTATATACCAGCGATTCAATGCGTCTATTATTTTTATACAAAAACTTTTTTCAATTGTTTGGTTTTTCACCTTAAGACGAAATTGCTTAAGAGAAACGTGTTATAGTATTTTAAAAAAAGCCAACTTAAAAATATATTCTCAATGATTCTGAAATAATAGAAAAAGGGAAGGTGGTTTATTTTCAGTTTGCTCAACGGTGTAATCATAAGGTACTCGTAATCGTACTCTTACTTGCATTCATATGTATAAGGTTTGTTTTTAAGACGTGAGGGCATTTTCATGTGTGAAAGGAAAACATGAAAAACGCTACATAGCGATTTTCTTGGAAATTATTCAACACGTAAGTAAGCTTTGCCAATAGAGATGGCACAGTGATTCAGTTGCAATTGGAAAGTGGCAAATTCCTGAGCTTGCCGAATAGGGGCTTCGTTATGCATTCTTTGCTTATTTTTTTTCGTGAATCGTAGTTGTGTTTCAGAGCTATGGGCTCAGCTATCTTGCATTGGACTTTTTTTACAAATACTTTTTGTTAAGCGATCACTGAATAATAGGGAAATCGTAACTAGTGAAATCCTTCGAAATCTATATTATTCAAACATTTTATTTTCATAATAGATTTTAGCCCATAGTGCAATACTTTATTATTGTTGCATTGCTAATGCGGTAAACACGTGCAACAATTTAAGGTAATCAAGGAGCCAAATAATATTTTGTTTAGTTTCTTTTTTTAGTTTTGATGTTTTCCTTGTACTTTTTTATGCAACAACATAAGCAGTGCTACGCGCCCGCAGCGCATAAAGTAAAATGTGTTTTTTTTCTTCAAGCACTTCGAAGTGGAAGAAAGGATTGCAATATTTTTGTAAATACAAGACTAAAAATCATGCGAACTGAATGGTTGACACTAACAACTAAATACGACTAATAAATGTTTAAGAATAAGTTGGCAAATATTTTTATTTATGCATTTCCAAAGCGGTGTTATAGCTTCAAACACTTTAAAATACACGTATGTGTTTTGGTTGTTAAAGCTACTTTTTTAATCTATTAAACTCAATTAAATATTAAAGTGTAATTGCCGGTATTTCCATATTGATCAAATATTTGATAAGACGAACATTATCATAAATAAATTGTCATAAAAGATAAACATAAGATGTGAACACATGGTCATAAAATATTCCTAAATAATCTGATTATGTTCAAGTGTAATGAAATATGGTCAAACTCACTCTTATAATTCTCCATAATTCACCGCAAATTTTAGTCTTGAAAAAATCATTAATTGAGTGTGAGTAAACCTGAGTCTGGTGAGTAGAAAAGATATTTCTATAAAATTATTACAAAATATGAAGAACGACATCAAGTTTTGCGAAACAGTTCGAATTTTCGAGAGAAAAAATAGTATTTTCTGGTTTTATAGTTCTTCATAAAACTGAAATTATTGAATTGAATTATTTTTCTTTCCAAAATCAAATTTGAATTTGTTTTCAGTTGTAAACATTAAGAAGAACATACTATTTACACAATCTACATACCATCCGCGTTAGTTTGCAATAGTTATATAACCACTTACAAGTAAGTGAACTGGTATGTTTGTCTCGCAGTGGCACAGAAGTAGAGCATGAGCTTGTCATACAAATTAATATCAGTGCATATTCAGGCAAAGCCTTGTGCATTCTTTCTTTTTACTAATTATGTGCGTGTGTTCATGAAAACAAGTTTTCAGTGCGTAATAAAATAATTGTGCAAAAGATCAGGGAGTTAAACTCAACAATATTTTCAATAACACACTACAGGCAGCAGCCATTAAAGTTTTATTGTACTTTGCGTATTCTGCGAAGCCAACGAATGTTGGAAAACGAAATACGAGTATTGCACTTTTTTTGTTATTCGATTCAAACTTCTATGTTCTTTATTGATCGAGTCCAGGCTGTACGAGTACTTTCAAAATTTGCATCAAATTGTTTTGCTTATTTAAGTTTCGTTTTTGAGTTATAAATTTTCAGTAGAAATAAACTAAAAAGAAGTATTTTTAAAATGAAAAGCGAAAGTTTAAACACTTTTTGCTCCAAGTGAAATTTATCAATACAATTTCCACAATATCCTGAAAAACTTTATGCAATTGCAACTCCACAAGAAAAAGGCTATACATTAAAAACAAAATAAATACAAATCGTGACTGTCATGTTAAATATTTAACTACCTGTTTATTGCAAGAAATCATAAATATCAATACAAAAAAAAATAATTTATGTTTTAAGGCGAAAAATTACACCTGTATAATTAATTGTGCAATTGTGAGACCTAATTATATGGAGGAATAATTTCATTATGTTTCACTAGTATTTTTTGTTTGTTTTGTTTTTGTTTAACCACCAGAAATTGTTAAAGAAAAAAATGTTATTGGTCTGTTTTATAATTTATGCTAATAAGGCGTAAAGAGGATCTTAATGTTCAAGGTAATATTGGTAAAGTTTTGTACAGTTTGATGTAAACAATTAAAGTAATTAATGGTTGTAGATACGATATTGACATACAATACAGTGTTGCAGATGCTAGCGGACAGGAATAAAATATGCAGATGGGAATAAAATATGTGACATTTTCTAGAAAAGCCTGTGGACCTTGCACAATTAGTACATATAATAAAATACATTTTCTGTGTCATTTAATATGGGGTTTGCGACATTTTTAACTCGCCAATGGTGACGCAAATTTGACTTGGATTAATGCTGACGCTGGTCTCATGCACCGGGGTTTTCAACTGAAGATTTTTCGAAATGTTTTATTATTTATGCACTTTAACAATAAAGCAAAGATATTAAATCCATTTTAAGCTCTTTTATTTCAATATTAAAATTCACCAAATAGAGCATTAAAAATAACAATGTTTTTGGGAATACAATTTTTAAAATTAAGAAAAAATAAAAAATCACATATTCATAAAATAAAATAAAATAAAATAAAATAACGTTTTTAGTGTTTCGACATTCGAAACTTTTGCAATATAAACAAAAATTGGTATCCTTAATTAATCCTTGATAAAGTCATCTGTGATTATTTTACTTACATATACGGTGGCACACGGTCTCACACACCAAGTTCCTAAAAAAAATACAGAAATTGTGCTCACTAAGCAGTTTCGTCGTGAACTAATAGTGGGGACGTGAAATGCGGCAGTTACTCGAAATTGCAACAAAAAACAATAACGGAGACTAAAGTTATATGAATTTTTTAACACATCCGGTCTCACAGACCAGTAGGGCATCATTGGCGGGTTAGGTCGCCCTGTTTGCAGGGTTATCGAGTATTTATTTGCATGCCAGGTTTCTAATTTGAAAATGGGATGCCTTAAAAAAACTTGTTGACGTCTACCTCTCAAAATAGGTCACCGCTTTAAATGCCAATCCAGCTCGAAAAACCATCAACAATTGCAAAATGCCACTGTTATATGCCGTACCAGTGGCAATAGTGTTGTAAAAGTATTGAGTATTTGAGTACAGAGTTATTGAGTACATATTAACGGGTACTCAATACCCAAAACTAACTACACAATACTTTCAGAGATGCATTTCCATATGTAAATACGAAAATTTTACTTGAAAATGTTTTAAATTAATACAATTCGGGCTTGAGGAAAGTTAAGCGCCTTTAAATCATTTGCAACAATAAATAAGCCTGGCCATTTAATTACATATTTTTAATGGATTATTATGTTTGCTAATTCATGAATTATTATGAAGTGAGTACGTGTAATAATAAAATCGAATTTTAACCTATTAAATATTTTTATATTAAAATAAGAAAAAACGTCAAAAGTGTTGAGCAGTATCGAGTACTCAATTACAAAAGAATTGAGTAGTCAAAAGTAGCCACTTTTTAAAACACTAAGTAGCAATAACCATTGCAACTAACAAAGTGCAATGAACTCTGTGTCCCACTACATACGAGTACTTCATCATATTATTTTCTTTGCATTGATTGGGAATTCACTCATTAATTTTATTTTTCAATCGATGTTTAAAGACTGAACTAGATTAAAGCAAGATTTTATCTGCCTACATGAAATTCTTAGGGTGGCGCAGAACATTATGCATTCGTCCGGCTGTACCTTGTGCGATTCCAATCCATTTTTTTGTTATTATACTCCTAACTATAACTCAGTTAACAATTGAAGCTAGTTTTCGTATGTAAATGCACGAATTTATACAAAACACAAACAAGTTTTTATTAGTTTTTTTTTAAATAAATTTCTGTTTTTCATACAAACTCTAATATTGCTTTGCGCTTTTCTTTATACCAATTCAATTTCAACACATTGTATATATATTTTTATTTTATGCTAAACGAGTAATTACGTTGTTCAACAAGCAAAATTTTTTATTGTTGTACCCAGAATACCCGGACTCCAAAGTTTGTCACCATGACTTAATTGTAACATGTAATTACATTTCATATGAAACTGCATTTAAATAGTCACATTGCAAACTAGTTATGCAATCATAATTCATAGTAAATTTAGATAATTGATAATTTGCAATACGCTACAGCAGGTACTATTTCAATTACCTCTGAAAATGTGGATTTAATATTTTTTACAAATGGCTTCGTGGAAGCTCAACAGTATATGATGGTTAATCGGACAAAAATTAAAAATCTGACAATCTAAAAACAAAATAGGTTTACCACATTACCCGCTTGCACTCCATATGGGCAAATCCTGCGTGACCAACGCTACACTCGTACGCGTTTTCACATTAATATATAAAAATTCTTTGGTCTTTCAAAAGAGGTACCTTCAACTTATGCTTGGTGTTTAGTGGGATATAATAGTACTTTCAAATGGCATAAAAAATAATTTTTTAGCAGGTATTTGTTGCGAAATAATTGATCACAAAGTTTTGTGACGCACGCTACAAAAAACCGGAAGTAACTTTAAAAGTTAAAGTGTGTTTTAGTAATTTTGAGCGCATTTTGTTTAATAAAGCACACAAAATCTAGTTCCGAAAAAAAGAATCAACATAAGAGAATTCTAAAATAACTTATTTGCAGCCAACAAATTTTGTCGTGTTTTTATCAAAAGATAACGCACGCTACGTGAAGCAGGTTACATTTTTTCCTGTCTATTTTCTATTCCCAAATTTCATACTTAATTTCAATGTTTCCAAACAACAAAATTCTTTTGCTAACATTGAAGTGAATTCGATTTATAAAAATATCTTCATTAACATTATGAATACCTAAAAATTGTTCATATCCGGTATGAAATTAAAAGAACTGAGGTAGGGTGGGATTTGCTAATAATTTGAACATTAATGATCATCGAAATACATTTCTTTTATTTATATAATTATATATCTGGTCTAATATTCCTTAAAAAAATATAAAAAATAATTTGGATAAATTTCAAAAATTTTTTTTCGGTGGACTGTTTCTGGAACTTGCACATATGTTTCTAATGAATTTAGGGCACAATCACTTCAAGCAAATTTTTCATATAATGACCATGTACAGTGTGATTGTGAAAGGGTTATCAATACATGCATGCTAAAATTGCCCATGACAGATTAGCAGGTAAGCCCATTTCTGAAACAAGTCTTTTGCGTTTCGAGACTGTCAAATAAGTTCCTTCTATAAAAAAGTTGTTTATGTTGTATGTTCTATGTAGCTTGACAGTCAGAAGACGCTGAATAAATAATCAGCTATGCTAATAAGTATACAGTGCACTCCCGATAATATGAACACTCTAATATATGAACACCCCAAAAAATTTGAACACTTTTTTACTTCCATTGACTACTCTAAAATATGAACTTACTGCAAAAGCTTTAAAATATGAATATATTATTTTTATTTAAGTAGATAGCTTAACAGAGTTGAAATCTAAATCAACATGGTAGTGGCTAAATTCTAATTGAACAGCATAATAATTTGGGGATTTCCCTACCTGTTTGCTTTTAAATTGTTTTCAGTTGTCAATCAAAATTTTTAAACATAAACGTTTTAGTTAGTGCACACATTCAGTTGGAGTTCCAAATTAATTTTTTAAATGTAAATTTAACGTGAAAAGTTCTTAAAAGAAAAATCAGGCACTAAATTTGATGTGAAAAAATCTACAATATGTGAATTAAAGAAATAAATAAAAATGCTATTATTAAATGTGCTAATACATACGTTTGCGGCCAAAAGAAACAGCAAAAGAAAGTCACTGATTTTCTCGCATAATAATTTTTTTTTTTTTCAAAATAAATTGTTTTTTGAAACCAATAAACAATAAATAAAAAATTTAACATAAGAAACTTTTATTTTTATGAGATAAACGTTTGTAGATGGGAATTAGATGCCATTCGCACATATGAACAATCTCGCAAAATTGAACTGGTCTGGTTTTAATTAGTGCATATTATCGCGAGTACACTGTACCGGCTTTAAGTGCCCCTTTAAGTTTTCAACATGTTCAAACTTTTTTGGACATTCGAATTGAAGTGAATTATGAATTGAAACATTTAATTTAAAAAATAAAAACATTTTTTTTGTAATGCAAGTTTATAATTTAATTTAGAGATCCAGCTTTATGATAACTTTAGTCTTTGAAACAATTCTCAATAACATCTAAAAGAGCTGTTTGTTTGGCGTTACCAAAGTGAAGTTTGTGAACTATAATTAGACACCAGCAGAATCAAATATACTCGTATTTTGTGCCGCTAAACAATTCGTCAGCATTTGTATTATTTTTTATTTGTATTTAGAAAATTCAAGTTTCACCTGAAACAAATAACAATATCACATGCATACATGTATGCATATGCATGTATTTATTTTAGTTCAGCCGTACTATAATTTACAAAAATGTATCCTGCAGGGCATTCTAAAGTTAGTCTCTGCCATACAACTAAAGATCGTATTTAACTTAAGAAGTTGTAATTGATTGTAAAAATAACAATAAAGAAAACTTGTTGCTTTTTTTGCAAATAAGTAAATGCTTACTTACTTACTTACTTATACACACAAATAAAAATTGATTTTAACTCATTACAACCAGGGCTGCCAGTAAAATTTTCAGAAAAAGCATCAAATTTTGTAAATAAAATCGACAAAATCAACAGTATTTAAAAAAAAGTCATCAAAAACTCGTCACTCAAAAATCGTCTGTTTTATACAACAATCTTTCATTTAAAAAGAACAATTCGACACATTTATTTAAAAAAAAATAAAAACTTTAAATATTTTATTCAATTCAAAGCAAGATTTAAAGAGATTTTGTGTCCAAACAGATTAAATATACTTTCAAAAATAAACGTTAATTTTTTATATGTTTACTTTTATATTTTAATTTAAATAGAAATTCATAGAATATACTATTATACAGTTTTATATAAAATTGCAATTCATGTGTAGAGTCGAATTAATTTTTTGATTTATTCGATTTTATACGCGTACAAACACATTACATATTAACACATATAAAGTACGAAGGAAGGACATATGATATTGATTTAAATTGGGTAATTACAAAATAAAAATACGAGTACTATACATACATATTCGATCAGAGTTATGTTTTTTTATATTCTTTGTAATGCTAACATTCAGAGGAATTATATTTTAAATAAGCTTTTGAAATAAGAATCTCCTCAAGGGTTCCTGTTTCCAATGAATTTCTTATTTTGGTTTTATTAAGATTAATATTGTTAAATATTCTTTCAACATTAGCTGAAGAATTTGGCAAAGTCATAAATTATTTAAAAATTCACATAAATTTCGAAAAACAGTTTTGTTGTTTGGTAGATTAATTGACTTTCCTCTTTTCCAAAATATATATACATTTAATGTGCTATCTTCAAAATTCAAAAATCCTAGTTCTCTTATTTCATGCTCAATATCTTGATATTTTCCTTTAGAGACTAGATTAGGAAAACCTTTTAATAATAGTTTTTTGTTTTCAAAATCACAGATGGTGTAATTATATGAAATTTTTTTAGAAGTTTGTCATACAAATCAAATCTTGTTTTTATTTGGTGACACAATTCAACGTAAAATGATACACAATTATCAATAAATTGATTGAAAGTTTCAACATCAATTGTATATTGTCTTAACATTTCTTTTACATACACACCAATATAAACTTCTTCCTTTTTTTAAAAATTTTTACGGTTATGGAAATAAATTTGATTTAATAAATTTGATTTATTTTTTATACAATCATCTACTTAAAAATATATTAAAATATTTTAAAAAAGTTTCATAATTTCATAGTGTATGTTGGGAATTTGAATTCCTTCAATTTTGTTTAGATTATTCATAAAATTAAGCACATATTTAAAAAAAAATAAAGCTCGTTGATGTCATTCAAATTTTTAAATATTTCTTTATCATCAATATTGGTCGCAAAAAAAATATTTTTAGAGCTTGACATTTTGCCATACTTGGAGGTCATGTTGAGCAAAAAGTAGCGAAGTCAAAAAATTTTCAAAGTATAAGGGATACAAAAGAAAAATCGTCAATCGTAATTTTGTGAAAATCGCTATAAGAAGTCGACAAAATTACGTAAAATCGTCACGTTTGGCACCCCTGATTTCAACTCGGAAACAAGTTTTCACACAAGTCAAGTGAAAATATTGTCATATGACGAACACAACTATAAACGTGTATGCAATAGGAATGGTTTGATGTATGAGTTTGAAACGTGCAGTGGAAAGAAAAGAACTTTTGAATAGAAAATTAAAATTTGCGTGTGTGTGTGTACGTTTGGATTCTTAAACGCCAACTCAGTGACAAAAAGCGTCATAATATTAGATAGAAATTCATTAATCATAATTAATATGAATATGATTCACATCCATACGCACATGTGTATAATTTCTTGAATAGTTTTTTCTTGCTTCAGACTTTGTTTTAATGATTGCAGTGTGAAAAAATTACATTTGTAAATAAATCGAATTATATAATTTACGTGAGTAAAAATTAACCAACAACGGTAGAAAATATTATTTTATTTACGACAAAAAAAAATTAATTAATAAATTTAATTCAATATGCACAACAGCAATGATGACAGAATAATTTAAACAAATTTACTACAGCCAGCGGCATTTTTAGGAGAGGGGAAAACTGCAACTGACAGAATGTCCCCAATGACTTTTCAACAGCTTAATTCTTTATAAATAAAAGGAATATTCTACAATTTTTGTGTTTAAGTGGAAGATTGTTAAGTTGCAGCAGTTTTCGTTCATTTTATGAACCGATATTTTTTCAAAGCTTAGAATACATTCCATTATAGAGAATCAGGGCAGTCTGTCATTCCTTTTGTGATTTGTACAATATTATTTAACGATTCTTTTAACCAAATATGTAAGTCGTAAGTGACTTTCTACCCAGCACTGACCATTTAGTTTTTATCTGCTCAACAGGGACAGTTACAAAAAGTTAATTATGAACACAAAACGACAAACACGCTGACAATTGTAAAATTGTTAATGAAATTCAAAGCAGCAAACACAAAATTCATACTGATAGCGCCAAATTGACAACTCAACATGTTTGTGGTGTGGCCAACGGCGAGTGGCAGTGACAGACATGTTTGCCTAGCAAAAAGACAACAATATTCGTAAACTTGCTTAACAAGTATACAAGATGATGAACGACAGGAACAGAGCCCTTCTCACATCCTCACTCCTTTAGTCCCATGCCATTTATCACTATCTGCATTCGTTATTTAAACAAAAAACAAAAGAATAAGTAATTGGAACATATTTTTTACATCATTAAATTGTAATTTTTTTCCAATAAAGTCTATCGCACTCTTTAAACATTCGAACTTTTAATAAATGTTTTTTCGTAATTTTGCCACCTGAATTACAAAGTTGAAGAAGTTGTTATTCTAGTGACTACATTCTTTAACTTTAACTTTTTAAATTGTTTATATACTTTTTACTATAATTGTTATAAAATTTGTTCACTCGGTGGGGATAATACTCAAAAGTATTTAAAAATAATGAGCTGACGAGTTAAAGGAGTTTATAGTGCAGCAAAAAGTTAATACGAAAAGACGTTTCTATCAGGGAATTTGTACGAAATTGCACACTTATATGACTGATATGGTTCTCCTTTAAAATGTTTTCCTAAAAAAAGAGTTCCAACTCAAAAAATACACATTCCTCGGGCCACCTTTAAAACAAGTGTGAAAACTAAACAATCGTATTCATAAACGATTATTAAAGTTAAAGAAGTTTAATAGTACGAATTATGTTTATATCTAAAATCTTTTAAGTCAGTGCGTGTTAGTGGATCAAAACGGAGGAGCAGGGGGCTTGGTACAATAAATACAACTCAAAAAATATTTATTATATTTTATCTACACTGAAAAAAATAAGCATATTTATTGAAAGTAGAAATGAAATCATATAAATTTTGATTTGATTTAAATATTATTTTTATGCCGGCTTCACGTAAATCAGCTACATCAATTAGCACAGCTCATCAGTTATTCTGTGTCTCCTATCAGTCAAGCTCCATAGAAAACAACGTAAGCAACATTTTTTATGCATGGCGTTCGTTTGACATTTACGAAACGCAAAAATTTTTCTTGTAAAAATGGCCGTACCTGTTTAATTTGGCTTGACTTTGTCAATAATACAACCTTTTATATATTTAAGAATAAATAAAATATTTTCAAAAATCATACCTATAATTCTTGTTTATTAAATTAGAGAAATCGTTAACACAGAAACTTTTAAATCTTTTTTCTGTGTAAGAAAATTTATACTTGATCAAGAAATATTTGTTTTATAAAAGCGTTTGTGATTTATCCAGAGATCTTTCTCTTCAAAGAAAATACTGACTTCTCTACTGACTAGTGATGCATACAAAACATTCATAAGAATAATAAAAATGGGCGGCAAAAGACCCAGAGGATACGACGAGGACCACACATACGAAAGATATGCTTATTGTCATTTATCTAGAGAACAAAAGTTGTAATAAACAAGTTTTTAATTTTTGCAACTTCTCTTTACAGAAACACAACACAATATTTTTTATATTAACTGGTGACTTTTTTCCTTCCTTTTCATTATAAAAAAAACAGCAACTTTATTGAACTGTATTGTTTATCACCCAGATGGCATGTTTATTTGTTCACATTCTTTGACAAGATTGTCCATTTATAGGCAGCAGTACATTCATTATACAAGAACAATCACACTCTACTCACATGACAATGACTGCGTCCTGCTGTTGCTGTAACCATTTTTTTAAGTTTACATATTTTTTAAACCCATTTTTCATAGTTCAAAAGCATGTACTTGTGTGGGTGTAGGTGTGAGTGTGTTTGACGCTATAAGTACTTTTCAAAATTGAGCCACATTATGTCAACTGCTGGGTAAAACATGCAATTTCAGACCATGGAATCGTGCTAACAATTGAATATTTAAAACTAAAAATTTTTCTTTCTTCTTTGCACCAACTAAATCTCAATCTCGTACATTAAAAAAAACTTAATTTCGTTTAATCTTGCATGGGATTAAATTACGTGTAAGATTTTTTTTAAACAAGTGTCAAAAGTTTTTGTTGTAAGTAATTTGACACAAAGATCAATTCAACCCTTTAAGAAAGTAAGTAAGATACGGTTTTAAAATTACACTTGCTGAAGTTTTCGAAAAATCTCGCCCAAAACTGTTAACTAACTTTAATTTATGTATCATATGACTTCAACATTGTTATCCAATTTATAAGCTTTAAAATGCTTTACAATCGTCAACTGAATTTGTTTGGCTAAATATAAACAAACTTATTTGCATCTTGATTAGAATTAGAAATAGCACAGTAGCTATATTTGGTTCATTTAGAAACATTTGTTCTGTGCTCAAGGTCTTTAAATTTTTGCCGTTTGTTTTTTTACAACTGTACAAATTTATAGCCTCTAGTATGAGTTGTAAGTTGTATAAATGTTGCAGGTAAATTACACATAAACATGTCTCTAAGCAAAGGTTTATATAGAAATTACTAACAACATACTCTTACAATAGCTCGTAAACAGGGGCGCCAAACGTGACGATTTTACGTCATTTTGTTGATTTTTTATAGAGAATTTCTCAAAATGACGTTTGACGATTTTTCTTTTGTATCCCTTATACTTTGAAAATTTTTTGACTTCGCTACTTTTTGCTCAACATGACCTCCACGTATGGCAAAATGTCAAGCTCTAAAAATATTTTTTTTGCGACCAATATCGATGATAAAGAAATATTTAAAAATTTGAATGACATCAACGAGCTTTATTTTTTTTTAAATATGTCCTTAATTTTATGAATAATCTAAACAAAATTGAAGGAATTCAAATTCCCAACATACACTATGAAATTATGAAACTTTTTTAATATGTTTTAATAAATTTTTAAGTATATGATTGTATAAAAAATAAATCAAATTTATTTTGTAAAAAAAGGAAGAAGTTTATATTGGTGTGTATGTAAAAGAAATGTTAAGACAATATACAATTGATGCTGAAACTTTCAATCAATTTATTGATAATTGTGTATCATTTTACGTTGAATTGTGTCACCAAATAAAAACAAGATTTGATTTGTATGACAGACTTCTAAAAAAATTTCATATAATTACACCATCTGTGTTTTTGAAAACAAAAAACTATTATTAAAAGGTTTTCCTAATCTAGTCTCTAAAGCAAAATATCAAGATATTGAGCATGAAATAAGAGAACTAGGATTTTTGGATTTTGGAGACAGCGCATTAATTGTAGATATATTTTGGAAAAGAGGAAAGTCAATTAATCTACCAAACAATAAACCTGTTTTTCCAAATTTATGTGAATTTGTAAATAACTTAATGACTTTGCCAAACTCTTCAGCTAAAATGTTGAAAGAATATTTAACAAAATTAATCTTAATAAAACCAAAAGAAGGAATTCTTTGGAAACATAAGTCCTTGAGAGGATTCATTTTGCTAAAGATTATTTAAAAAATAATTCCTCTGAATGTTACAATGTTAGCATTACAAAGAATATAAAAAAAACATAACTATGTATAGTATTTTTATTTTGTAATTACCTATTTTAAATCAATATCATATGTCCATCTTTCATACTTTTTATGTAAATATATTTGTCCGCGTATAAAATCGAATAAATCAAAAAATTATTTCGACTTTATACATGAATTGCAAGTTTATGAAAAACTGTAAAATAGTATATTCTATGAATTTCTATTTAAATTAAAATGTAAAAGTAAACATATAAAAAATTAACGTTTATTTTGGAAAGTATATAAGCTGTTTGGACACAAAATCTCTTTAAATCTTGCTTTGAATTGAATAAAATATTTAAAGCTTTTATTGCTTTTAATAAATGTGTTGAATTGTTATTTTTAAATGAAAGATTGTTGTATAAAACAGAAGATTTTTGAGTGACGATTTTTTATGGCTTTTTTTAAATACTGACGATTATGACGATTCTCTTTACAAAATTTTTCAATTTTTCTGAAAATATTACTAGCAGCCCTGCTCGTGAATTGAACAAGTATTTTAATTTTAGAATACATACTTATGTGTGTTGACTGACTACTTACAAAGCAAATTGTTATGTTTCGTTGTTTCAGCAGATATCAAAAACAATTAATTCGTCGGTACTTTAGTAAGATCGTCGGCGAAGTAAAATAGTTAATAAAATGGCTAAACAGCTTAACAAAAATGTAATACGTCTACTTGACACCAAAAGGCGCAGTAACATTGCTAGAAAAAATTAACAACACGCGTAATAGCACAGTTGTCCTTTCTGCTCTATCACTTTCCGAAAAAAGGCAACACATCAAAATGGTTGGCATAAAATGCCTGAGTTGTTACTTCTCTTTAAAAATATATTGCTGTAACTTTTAAACTGCTGTAATTGATGGTACCTAGTGTAAAGTTAAGGTTACATGTAAACAGAAAGAGAAGCAGCGAAGCACAGTGAATATGAGTACCACAACTGCCAAAAAAAATTCAATGAAAATATTAAAATTGGAGTTGGTTTAACTTTTATGCACAAATTTCACAAATGCTTCATTGGTCATAGGCTAATATGAAGAATAAATTAATGAGCTTTAGGGGTTTTGGATGTGGATTTTGTTTTTCAATAAAAAAATTTGGGGCTTCAGAATATATTGCAAATACTCAGTTCTTGTTCAGTGGAATTTAACTGCATTAATAATATAATCTTTATCTTCTCTAATTTTTTCCATCGTACAAATCGTAGGTTGGTCACTACAAAACGCTTTAATCTGTTAATATGATCACAGGAAAGATAGAATAAGGAATGGAAGGCTTTGCTTAGCTAGGAAAATATTTCACTCAAGATTGTCGTATACTTTCAACGACTTCAAAATTGCAATTTTTAGACAATAAAAATAATATGTCTGCTGAGAAATACTGTATTTGTTTTTCTTAATTACTTGAACTGCAAATCATCTGCCTGATAAGCACACACTCTGCTACTGCGCCGTTCACAGAATAATTTACTTGAGTATTTCCGTATTTCCTAGTAAGCGATTGTATCCATTTCAGAACTTGACGCTAAACTACTGGAATTTTTTCATAATTTTTATAATATATGGTCTCTATATCGTATGAAAATATAATTCATGTCTATGATTCATCGTTTTTATATCCTTCAAGGATTTTCAGGACACACAATTAATGCATCTCGGTAAATTTTTTAGCTAAAACGCTTTTTTATTGCATTAAATGACTTCAGTTAACACGATTAGTAACATTTGTAATTAAAAACACAACTTACGAGTACTTCTGCGGGTCATTTTGACAAAAATGAATTTGTCGTAAGAATTTTACAAAAATTCAAGTAACGGTACAACAAACAGTAAAGTAATGCGTACCGTATGCAGCTTGTGTTTAAAATGGCAAGTCAGCACCCAGTTTCTGCTGTGTTCTTATTTATGGGATTTTAATTTAATTCTTTTAAGCCATTTTCTTAATCACTTCAAAAATATGTATTTTTTATGATTTTTTATTTATGATTTCTTACAGATGAAAACAATGTACGATTGTTACTAACGCCTTCATTTTGTAAAACGCAACACTAAGCGTTGACAAATTTTTACTGTGATTTGTATTTCCAATTTTTTCATATCAAATTTATACAGTCCAACCGAACGTTTGGGTTCGGTCTCGGAGTTCGGCGAAAACCTACGCTCGGTTGATATTCAGTGTTCGGAATAAAATTCTCCGAACATTGAACTCAACATAAACTTTTTATACATGCAAAAAATTAAAACTAATATATAAAATATTGAAGTACAAAATGAACAACATTGCGTTTTTTTATGTGTGTTAATTTGGTTCTTATTATATTTAAAAAATAAAAAAAATTAAATTGATTCTGTGCAATAAAAAGAGTAAGTTTTCGAGTTTTGGTTCGGGTAAGTTCTGATAGCTACCGAAGTGCGTGCGGTCGTACACTAAAAATTAATCAAGGCAAAACGTTACATTTTACAAAACAAGAATCTAAGCCTCTTAAATAAATATTCGATGTTTGACTTTGTTGTTGTTGAAAAAAAATCACAACCAATAAAAATTAATCAATCTTTAGGTCACCATTGATTAATATTTTATTGTTTAAACAAAGAGAGGTGACATAAAAAAGATTATTTAAAATTATAATAGCAATGAAATAATAACAATAATTAATTAAAAAAAATCAAAAAAAAAAAGAAATTAGTGATTGAATGAGCTTCAATGTTTATATGTATGTATGTATATAAAAAATAAAATATATTAAAATTAGATTGGCATTAAGAGAGCAAATACTGGAAATTACTTTAACGAAACAAGTTCAGCAAACCAACATAAATAAATAATGCTTTAAAATTTGCTCCTGCAGAAATAAATAACTGTTCAAAAAATTCGATAAACTTAAAGAATTTACATTATACCAGCAAACAAAAAATAAAAGATATTTAAAAAAATGAAGTGGCAAAATAAAAATTTCAGCAGCAAAATCTGCAACTGAAGCAGCGAACAACAGTGAAGAGCAAATAATTTATGAAAAAGTATTTGCAATTCTTGTTCGCTCTACGTTTATTTGTCTTAATGAAGATTTTGCTGTATCGTTTCGTAATGGTGGCAATTGTTTGTTGTTATTTTAGTATTTTGTTGCCCACTGTTTTAGACGGAGTGGTTCTTCTGCATTATTTATTGTTTGTTCTGATCTTGTGGACGGCGAGCCGCCACTGCTGCAACAACATTTTATACGGGAAAGTAAGCAGTAGTTGAAGTACTCGTTTTGGAAACAATTTTTCTTTATTATTTGCTTTTGCATCTTTAGTTTTTTATTTTTATTTTTTTTATTTTTTATTTTTTTTTTGAATACAGAAACGTGCCGAATAACATTAACGTTCATGATGACGTTGCCCTCCTGGTAATACATTTCAAAGTCATGAGAATTTTAAAACTTTTAAGAGCCGCCATTGAATAAAAACGAAAGCTGCTACAAAGTCGGGGCGGCGTTGGAAAACGGTATGCTTTTACATTCTACTTTAATCTTTCTAGAATTTAATCTTTCTCGTAGTCTTTTTCTATTAAAGCAGTTCAAATTATTTGAATTAATAACTTTTAATTAAGTCACTACTAAGACTCGGAAAATTAGATACACGTAAACCAAAACATGCTTGGGACATCCAGAATCTAAGAGCAACATGCTAAGAATCAATTGTATAGTTGTAGTCGAATCATACTATTAATGAGCTCTGTATGGTTAAAGTCATATTTGGATGTTATCAAACCAATTCTGTCGTATAAATCACATTTTTGTTTAAGTCAATAACTATTTTTTTCCATATGATTAAATATGAACATAATATGGTAATGAGTAATCACCAAAATATGGACGATATCATAATATTTTAGAGAAGCCAGAGTAGCACGTTTTAGTCTTTCAAAAAGCGATGCTCGATCTTAGGTAATCTTAAGGTCTAGTACTTTAATATTGACCAAATGAGAATTATAGCATATATTACAATACAAAACGCATGTATAATTCGTGACATTTCTGTGGTGTATATATTTGCAGGGTTCTTAGTCATAATTTGATTACAAACAAACTAAATTAATTTTGTATATAAATTTGATTATACTGCAGCTATTATGAACGTTAATTATTAAATGATAATATGCAAGAGCTTATTTATGTTTGAAATATTCAAATTCAACAATAGATTGTTTGCTACAACCGTGCGGTGTTTGCGATGAAATTCATTACCAACTACATACTCGTACACATATCTACAGTATGACTCAAACTATTTCGAAATAAAATTTTTTTGTGGCAGAGAATAAAATGTAGTAGTTTTGTGGTCATTTTTCAATTTTTTTTTTAAATAAAACTTAAAATATACTTTCTCAGCCAGCAATTACAGCTTATTATGAGCAAATTTATTGTCTGAAAAATATCTGCGGCTTAAATTAACATAGATGGGCTTTCGTCATGAGTAGTTATGAATTAGATGTCCTGCCCCAATTAAAATTCTCAAATTTCAGCAATTAAAATTTAAAATTTTGATGTTAATTGCCTAAATTTTGATTTTAATTACTGAAATTTGAGAAATTTTTTTTTCGGCGTTCTTTGATATGTTAGTGTGTGTTTGTGTGATTTTTTTTCCCACGTTATATTAAGGGGGTTCACAGTTTTGTTGTTTTATTTTTAGTATTTTGTGAGTATGCGGGCGTGAGAATTTCTGTCTGTCTGTGGGAATATCTGTGTGTCTGTCTGTGGGAATATCTGTGTGTCTGTCTGTGGGAATATCTGTGTGTCTGTCTGTGGGAATTTAATTAAGTCTGTTAGTGATTTGAGGGTGTTGTTGAAATAGTTTGATTTCTTTTTTTGTATGTGAGCTCTGTTGTTTGTGTGTAATTTTCTCAGGCTGGTATTTATGTATATGTAGAAATAAATTGTTTTTCATGTTGACATTTGGCGGAGGAGAGTTTCTATCAGGAGTACGGTACGTAGTATAAAATATTCTGATATATCTGAATGGCCCTAATTTTGTGTGTGTGTGTGTTTTTTGTTTATAATACTGGACGATGAGATTTTCTTATTTTGTCCAGCTTATATTTGTTCTGTGTTAAAGTGTGTTTGTTTACATTTAATGTGTGGGGTTCTTTTTAAAATGTTTTCTTTTATTTATTTATTTATTTAAGCATGTCCGTCTTTTTGACTGAGCGTCTTTTCTAACGTCGGCCGGTCACTTGGACTGTTTTCAGTATGTGGATATGTAAGTTCTAATAAATATTTGAGTACGCAATCGCATGGGTGTAAAATTTGATATGTGTACATATATATACCTATCTGCAAATTTATTTGATGTATGCATGTACATACAAATAAGTGTTTGCTCTTTGTTTGTATTAATTTTTTGATCAGTGGGAATTTTTTTTTTATTTTGTGTCAAATATTCGCTTGAGCGTTTAAATGCCCCGTTGTGTGTAGCTGTGAAATATTTAGTTTATATGTATGTGAAATAAAAAAACATTTGTTTTAATTTTTATATGCATTTATTGAAAAGTTTCTTGGAAGTTTCTGTTTTAAGTAAAATTGCATTCTTTAAGGCACAAACACCATAGTTGTGGTAACTACAATAGAAATATTTCGGATGCACAGTTTCCATTTGTTTAAAATTAATGCAGCCAATTTCTTCAATGTTAAGAACTGTTTGATGAATCATTTCTTCTAACCATTTTTTCTTCTCTTCTCCTTTAACATAGATTGTATAATATTGTAAATTGTCTTTTAGAAATCTGCAAATGCTTTCAAATGATACTGATCCATCATTCCAGTATAGATGGTGGTAGTTTTTTGTTAACCAATTTGCTTCTCTTTGCTTTTTTGCCGATAAACATTGGAAATCATATGGAGGTTTTATAATGAAATTGGTGTGTTCATTATTGTTGAAAACAACTGCTACTTCTTTGGCAATAAAATTGTTTGAATTACTTTTGAAACCTTGTAGGTCAATGAAAACAATATGGTTATCCATATTACTTAATTTACAAGACTTTTCGAACTTGTCCTTTTATAGGAATATATTCAATTATACGATCATGAATAAGAATGCAGTAAGCTGATGTCTTTGATGGAATTAAATGCCCCGTTGTGTGTAGCTGTGAAATATTTAGTTTATATGTATGTGAAATAAAAAAACATTTGTTTTAATTTTTATATGCATTTATTTTTATTAAATAAATCTGTCGTTAAAAATTTTTTAGAAGAGGTTAGAAGCAGTCTCAACGGCTTCAGCTGCTTCATCCAAAATTGCATCGTCCGAATTTTCATACAATGCTAGAAACATTGGTACATCGATGGATGGAAGTCTTTGCACATCAAGTATTTCAATGGTTGCTGGTGTTGTAATTGGTGACACTATTACTTCTTGCGTATTTACTTTGAGAAACAGCTCCTCATCACCTTCTAAAAGTTCTTCCATCTGTTTTTTTAAGAATGCCTTAGCATATCCTTTCCGATAGTGGCGCGTCAATCTTTTGTACAACGGTGTTTTCTTCTCGAAACTCATTTTTTAAATGAATATGATAATATTAGAATTTAAGAATTCGATTTTTTGAAAAGGTCTTTTGCTACAAAATTTTTGCATCGTAGTCATTTCATTTACCACAAAGTCGTACACGACATAGTACTATCTTTGACTTCAAAATTTTTGCAACGTAGTCATTTCATTTACCACAAAGTCGTTCACGACATAGTAATATCTTTGACTTCAAAATTTTTGCAACGTAAGGATTTTTTTAAAAACAAAAATATTTTTTATATCAAGCATGCTCTTGCATGCTCTCAATATTTTCTCCCTTATTCTTTTATTTGATACACATTTAAAGTAGTGTTTGTTTACAATAAATTTTGCAACGTAAGGTTTTTTTTAAAAAATAATTTTTTATATTAAGCATGCTTCTGCATGCTCTCAATATTCTCTCCCTTATTCTTTTATATTATACACATTTAAAGTAGTGTTTGTTTACAATAAATTTTGCAACGTAAGGATTTTTTAAAAAATAATTTTTTATATTAAGCATGCTTCTGCATTAGGCTTGCCAGATCTAATTTGTCAAAAAGCTTGACACTGACCAAAAAAAAACTTGATTTTAAAAGAAAAACTTGACATATAAAAACACTCATACTAAATATATAAAAGAGATTTTTAGTTCTTAAAAAAGAAATTCTAGATAATTATTATTGGGAAAATACGAATTGAATTTTAACTTTTACTCGTAAAAACAATTTTGCTGAGAGTTTTTAGCTAGTCTATAATAAATAAATAATAATTTTCATAAATATCTTGACAATTCTTCAAACACATAAGTTTTATTAAAAAAAACAGTGAAAACCCGCCTGTATTATTCCACCACGGGTATATCAAGTCGGTTAAGCTGATAGAAGGTTGGCGCTCCGGTAAAACCCTGGCTCAAGCCGAATCGCCGCCGCCGCCGACGAAAAGTCCACGACTTGCTTCTCTGGTTCAATGTTGTCAATTTACTAGTGTTGAGTAATGGGGTAAATATCAGTGTTGGCACTTTTAAAATAATTGTACAGTGTTGTGAGTCAGAACTGAACAACCCTCCTACCTGTGGATTACACTATTTGTTAATTGTGTAACTGTTTGTGTTGGTAAATTGCGCAATGCCAATTGGATCAAAAGCTGTTAAATTAAGTTATATTCATAAATTTGCTTACTAACTAAATTGTATTAATGAATTATATTTAGGTCATTCTTGTTTTTGATTTATGTGTTATTCTTATATTCATAAAATTGCTTACTAACTAAATTGTATTAATGAACTATATTTAGGTCATTCTTGTTTGCTTACTAACTAAATTGTATTAATGAATTATATTTAGGTCATTTATATTTTTTATTACTAACTAAATTGTGAAGTGTTGACATTGCACAATATTAAATTGTGCAATTTTGATATTTCACAATATTAAATTGTTTAAGTTTGCATTAACTATTAAGTATAAATAGCTAGGTTTAAGAAAAGAATGGAGAGAGTCTTTTGTTAAGTTTAAAGTAATAAACAAGTCTTGAATTAGAAAAATAAAAGTGTTTACATTCATCAATCAATTGACGTATGATACCTGCGAATCCCACGGGACCCTCCAGGATTACAACAACAGAAAGTTATAGTTATTTTTTAAACTATAATTGCACAAAAAAAAATATGTATCATATTAGTCTTTAGTTCTATTGATAGTAAAAATATGGGCTTTAGATTTGTTTTTTAGAAATATACACATACTTTTTTAAGTATTATTACATAGCTAGAATAAATTTGAGAAAAAAAATTAACTTACAAAAAAGCTTGACAAATCACTTTTTCACTTGACACTTGACGCGCATTAAAAAACTTGACAATCAGGCCAAATCAGGCCCTTCTGGCAACCCTATTCTGCATGCTCCTAATACTCTTTCAGTTTGTTTATTTGATACACATTTATGATACACACATGATTTAGCATGTTTCTACTTCAACTCAATATTTGTTTACAATAAAATTTATGCAACGGACGAATTGTTTCGCAACAAAATGTTGTAACGTACATATCTGCATGCTGTAGCATGCTTGTGTTTTCTATCGTTATATTTCCATAAGTTTGAAAAACATGCAAAAATGTTTGTTTACATAAAATTTTGCATCATAGGGATTTCTTTAGCTACATTTTTTTTTTTGTAGCTTAGAGGTTTTGTTTCGCTAATTTTTTTTTTTTGTGACATAGGTTTCTATTGGGGCAAGTAGTCGCTTTACCCCTGGAAACTACTTTAATGAAATTATGTATACCACAAATATTCTTATATATTATTTGGCAACTTTTCTAAGCTTGAGTCAGTACAATATTGTATCTACAAGTATCTACAAGTTTAATTTCAAATCCTTAATACTTCCAATTTTGTCAGTTTAAAACTTTATTAATTTAAAAATTTTAAAAATTAATTTATTCATTAAAGTGGCTATTTTGTTTTTCAAAACAATTTATATAAAATATTTGTGTTTTTTAATTAAATTATTAACGCATCAAACAGAAAATGAGTTCTTCCGTGTATCAGTGTAATTTGTGCAATAAGGTATACAAATACCAAAAATCATTCCTTAATCACATCCAAAACCACTCTGAACAGGGTCAAGTGATCATGAATCAGGACTCAAATAGAGAACAACCTCAGTCATCTCATCACGCTTCTGTACAGTACCAACAATATCCACTACCAATGAACCATCAGCAATACGCTATGCCTAGCTGCTATCCCATGCCAATGGCATGGAATAATCAGCTTTTGTGGGGTTCTGGAGTGCCAATGCAATGTCAGCAATATGAGTATCCAAGCTACTTTTATTATCCCACAACATGGAATAATCAATTGCAGCAGTATTCTGATTCGATGCAAATGCAGCCTTTTACTTACCACCAACAACAACCTCAACAACAAAGAGCAGATACCTTTGGAGGTACTGTAATGAATGATGATATGGATATTAGTTTACCTGAGAGCAATGACGAAGAAGTAGAAGAAAAAGGAGAAGACGAAGGTCAAGAAAATCTGCCAACTTCGACGAATGCTCCACATGCTAGGACAGAAGAAGCCGAAGAAAATGTGAGATATTATGAAATATCAAAAGCATTCAAAAACAATATCGTCACATATGGAATTCCCAATAAAAAAGATCAACTTCTTTTAGAAGAGTTTATTGAGGAAAATAATAGTATTTTTATTGACAGGCTTCAGAACAATTTGTTCAAACATACAATAATCAAATTTAATATAAGTATTGTGGCAGAATACATTAAAATTATTGGAGAAGAATTGGAGTTGAGTATAATAACTCATAGAGCTAAAATGAATTTGCTAATCAAAGGAGACGACGTACATGAACTATTCGCTAAACAAATTGAAGAAATTTCAAATAGAATGTCCGAATTTCAAGAGAGGGATTCTGGTTGGACTTTAACACGTATAGTTCGGGCAGAAATAAGTATCAACAAATCTTCTCTTGTTAAAGGGTCAAATTGGATATCTGCACCTGAAAAGCTAATAGCAAAAAAAGCTTGTATAAATATAGAAAACGATGATGAATACTGCTTTAAGTGGGCTTTGATTGCTGCAATGGATACTAGGAAATACAAACATCCAGAACGTTGTAGTTCATATGATATTGTTGACATAAATGACGAATTCATTAGTCTTCAAAATGATGTTGTATTAGATTTCACCTTGTTAACGTTCCCATTAAAAATAAAACATATTAACATTTTTGAAAAAAACAACTCTAGCATAAGTATAAACGTGTTCGGGTATGATGAGGAAACTGACGAGATTATTGGACCATTCTATTTAACTAAAAAAGAAAAAAACAATCATGTCAACTTGCTACTTTTGGAGAATGGTGAAGATCATCACTATATTTTAATAAAGAACATATCGAGGTAAATTAAAAAAATTAAATAAAAGTTTAATTTAAGGTTACATATATACGTAATATAATTTTTAATAAAATACATTTTATTCACAGACTTTTGAAGAATCAGACTACCAAAGGTTGTAATAAGCTTATTTTCTGCAATAGCTGCCTGCAATACACTCATAGTGAGAACACTATGAGTAAACACAAAACAGAGTGTGGACAAATAGTAACCACTATGCCAACGGCTCCAAATGATGTTCTTCAGTTTAAGGGGCATCAAAGGAAAATGGACGTCCCCTTCGTTGTTTATGCAGACTTTGAGTGCATTTTAGAGGATTTTAATTGTAGTGTAAGTAGTAAAACCAAATTTGTTAAGAAGCACATTCCTTGTGCTTTTAGCTATTACATTAAATGTATCAACAACAAGAAATTAGATAAGTTAAGAGTGTACACAGGGGAAGATGCCTCAGAAAAATTTGTTTTCTTTTTAACTCAAGACTGTCAGGATATTTATAATGATCATTTAGTAAATAAGAGACAAATGGATACTCTATCCCCCTCCGAAATTTATAGTTTTTATAATGCATTGAATTGCAATATATGTCAAAAATTTCTAGGTAATGATCGTGTTAGAGATCACTGTCACATTAGTGGAAAGTTTAGAGGTGCAGCCCACAAAAATTGTAATCTAAATTACCAAATTCCTAAGTTTATACCAGTTTACTTTCACAATTACTCAAATTATGACTCACATCTTTTTATTAAAGAATTGGGGAAGATTTCTATGAAACTAAAAGTACTTCCTCTTAATAAGGAGCTTTATATATCTCTGTCCCAATTTACAGAAATGAGCGATGACCATAATCTTGAAATAAGATTTCTTGATACAATGCGTTTTATGGCTGACAGTTTGGAATCATTGGCCTGCAACTTATCAGATAATGATTTCAGTACCATTAGATCCTTGTTTCAGACAGAAAAAGAATTTCAACTCATTAAGAAAAAAGGTATTTTCCCGTATGAGTATCTAAATTCATTTCAAAAATTTAATGAGTGTCAGCTTCCTTCACGCAGAGATTTCTTTAATAAACTGAACAATAAAGAATGTTCTTTAGAGGAATACTCACACGCTGAAGAGGTATGGAAGACTTTTAGGTGCAAAACAATGAAAGATTACATGGAACTCTACTTAAAAACAGATGTGCTTTTACTAACAGATATTTTTGAGAACTTCAGAAAAGTTTGTAAAGGTATATATGAGTTGGATCCATGTCAATATTACACAGCTCCTGGACTTGCCTGGGATGCAATGTTGAAACATACAAAAATTGAACTGGAATTATTAACGGACATAGATATGTATAATTTCATGAAAAAAGGTATACGTGGGGGGATTGTACAGTGTAGTAAAAGATATTCAAAAGCAAATAACAAATATTTAGATGATTTCGACAAAGAGAAGCCCTCAGAATTTCTGGTCTATTTAGATGCAAATAACCTTTACGGTTGGGCGATGTCTGAACATCTCCCTTATGGAGGGTTTAGATGGTTATCGAATGAGGAGCTGGATCTGGATCCGGAAAGCATAGCTGATAATGGAACAGATGGTTATGTATATGAGGTCACTTTGGATTATCCTTCAAATTTGCATGACTTACACAATGATCTTCCTTTTTGCGCTGAGAATAAAAAAACTTTGCAAACGAAGTACAACAAATTGATAACTGATTTCTCTACAAAGCAGTCATATGTTATACATTATAGAGTTCTCAAGCAATGCTTGGAATATGGTTTAGTTTTGAAGAAAACACATCGTATTGTCGCATTTAAACAATCTCAATGGTTAAAAGGTTATATCGACTTAAATACCAAACATAGAGCCACTGCTAAAAATGCTTTTGAGAAAAATTTCTTCAAATTGCTCAATAACGCTGTGTATGGCAAAACTATGGAGAATGTGGACAAGAGGAGAGACGTAAGAATTGTAACGAATTGGAGCAGAACAAACCGGAATCATTTGGGAGCTCAAGATTGGATATCAAAGTCCAATTTCCATAGTTTATCCATATTTTCTGAAGATATGGTAGCTATCGAAATGAATAGAGTCAAGACTTGTTATAATAAACCTATTTACTTAGGATTTTGTGTACTGGAGCTTTCCAAGTGGAAAATGTATAATTTCCATTACGGGTACATGCAACCTAAATTCAAGGAAAGGTTATCTTTAAATTATATGGATACTGACTCTTTTATTTACACTGTACAAACTGATGACTTTTACGCTGACATAAAAACTGATATCGAACAACAATTTGATACATCTGATTATTCTGTAGATAATATATATGGTATTCCTCGTTTGAACAAAAAGGTTTTGGGTATGATGAAGGATGAAAATTGCGGAAAAATAATGAAAGAGTTTGTTGGGTTGCGATCTAAGATGTATTCCTTTAGTGTGCAAGACCAAAATGATGTAAAAAAATCGAAGGGGGTGAAGAAATCCGTTTTAGATAAGTACAGCTTAGTTTCTTATAGAAACTGCTTATTTGATAAGTCTATTATATATGATACCATGCTAACATTTAAATCCAAATTACATGAAATATATACTAATCAATTAAATAAAGTAGTATTAAGTTGTGCAGATGATAAAAGAAAAATAAGGACTAATAATATAAACACTTATGGATGGTATCATTTTCGAATAGAGGAAACCAATCCTCAGTATGAACTTGATATGCTGTTAGTAGAGATTGCTAAACTTCAAGAAGAAGGTTGAAATTATAATAATAATATCCTAATTATTAAGAAAAATTCTTTTATTGCTAAAATAAAAAAGAAATAAATAAATGTATAAATAAATTTATAATGAAAATGGAAAATGGATTTGTTGTTTTATTTATATTTTTTCTAATTTATTATCTTCTATTATTATTTATTTAATACGTTGCTGAAACTTCCACTCTCTTATATTTTTTTAGAATTCTTAAATTTTTACAATATTTTATACAGCTACCGAAATTTTAAGAATTTGATCACATTAAGTTATTGATGTTGTCTAGGATACCACATTCCTAATCAATCCTTCAAATAACAAGACAAATTAGGTATTTTATTTAATAAATTGATTTTGCTTTATTAGTTTTAATGGAGAAAACATTTCATAGTATGTGGTAATTATATTGTTTATTGCTGCTTTTCGTAAATATAATATAGAGCAGCGGCAGGTATCTGGCCCTTCTAGGCAAGTTGGATTGTACCACGGGCAACACTTAAAATGCCCCTCATCTTTGTCCTCATCATCTGTGATTCCAAACTCCTCATTTTCGTTGAGCATATTGAGGAAAAATTTAATCATTTCCCAGTGTTCGTAAAGTTGGAAGCACTCGAAATCTACCAAAAACTTATTAATTTTGTTTCTGATTTGAGTCATTTTCTTAATTGTTGGTGAATAACGATGATGATTGTTTGAATATCACCTTGCTACTACTAATTTGCTTTGCTAAATTTGGAAAGTGAGCTCTTCTGGTCTTTAAAAATATTTCTATTATCAAATCTATAATTACTTCCTTTAAGCACACCCTCTCTCTCTCTCTCTCTTTCTCTATCACTATCTTTTTCTTTTTCTCTATCGCTATTCCTCTCCACTATATTCACTATTTCACAACAAATATTTTCTGTTAGGCTTCTTGGAACCATCAAATATACTTTCAAGATCAATTTCAAATAAAGATTCAAAGTGAGAAGACTATAAAAAATGGACTCCGCAAAAAATTTGGTGAACAAATTTAATTCTTTTAATAACAAAAGTCTAATCCACGCTAAGGAATTGGATATTTTAGTAAAATATCCTATAATTAACGCAAAACGAGTGACAACAAAATATGGGGCAACAATTCAAATAGAATTAGAAAACCATATAATGTTCTTACCTAACCGATACGGTTCGCTCGCAGATGATGAAATTAAGGAGCTCTCGAGTGGAAAATTTCGTTTACACAGAGAAGGGGAACGAAGCTTGATTTTGGATACTGAGATCGATGAATTTTTAATTCCAAATACTCAATATCCCATTTGGCAGTAAAATAAATTAATTCTGTACAATAAATTAAAAATAAATAAATATAAAAAATCAATAAATAATTTATTAAAATATATATTTGTGTATGTGTTTTTATTTAATCTTTTCAGTTATTTCATAAAGAAACTTAAGACAAAAATGACCACAAGTAAATGTATTGAAATTCTGATGTTGATTATAGTTGTATTTTATATTTGTACCAAGATATTTGACTACTTCCGAAGGAGGTTGTAAGTTTCCAAAACTGTCGAAATATTCTTTTTCATTAATATTTTTATAATATGCTACCCAATGTGTACCAGGTCCTGTTGATATATCTAAATTGATTATTCCACATTCTATTTTCTTTGGCCTTTTTGGTAGTGAGTCCAACATGAAAACTCCTCTAAAATGTGGAATTTTGATTGAAAATTTTCTCAGTTCGACTTCTGATAGTGGTCTATTAGGTAGCATTTCTAAGAGTTTTTTGTCTGTTCTTTGCAAACTAAGCCATAACCCTTTTTATATGGTTTTAGGTAAAGTCCTTTCCCGACAGCTATCGATTCCATTGCTTTATTATGTCTAGTTGCTTCATCAAATTGATTTTTCGCATTCTTTGCTGCATTTACAGCCTTAGCTATGGCAGCACCTCCAGTGGCTAGACTTCCAATTGCACCCAGAGCAGTTAAAATCGGTATTAGGGGTAAAAAACCACCAATTTTTGGAACACTTATTATGCGTGGTATTATAACATGTGATTTTCTTCCTTTTAATGATTTGTTGATAGTTTTACGTGCGATTCTAATAGCAGAGTTAATGTCTAAAGGTTTTTCCTTCTTTAGTATTTTTGTTGCAGCTCTAATTGATGAAGTGAACAATTTTTTACCATTTAATTTGGTTTTCCTATAATTTTTCTTTTTCTCCACACCCATCCCAAATTTTGTTTTCGCTTTCATTGCGTTAGTAACCATATATGCAAATGATTTTTCTGCAAGACTGCTATCTTTTGATAAAACTCGATCCCAAGCTGAATTTTCAAGAATTTTATCTGCCTGATGTCTAATGCTTAAATCCCTATTTTTAGAATAAGCTATGTCGTGATTTTTGCAGGCAGAGTCCAATAAATTAATGCCTTTATCACCTCGGTCTAAACGTTTTTGTAGTTTTGTTCCAGGTCCACAGTACTGATATCCAGGAAGATGAAGTTCAACAGGAAGATTATTTATTATTTTATCTACTATACCTGCTCCAACGAAGGTGTGTTTATGACTAAACGACTTGTTGTAATGTATAACCATCTTATTTATTTAATTTTTCTATAATAAAACGTAACAAACATGAATTGCATTTAGTTACAAAAATGCAGTTAGTAAAACAACATAAAAATATTTTGATTCGTAATATTGATGATTCATCGAACATAAGTTCAAAAATAAAACATAGTTCACTCTTACCAAATTCCATTCGTGGTCTAATAGTTGGACCCTCAAATTGTGGAAAGACTAATGTTATGATTGGCTTACTAGAAAGTCCTAACGGACTAAAGTTTGAAAACATCTATTTATACTCAAAATCACTATATCAGCCGAAATATGAATACTTGAAGAGATTAATTTCACCAATTAAAGGTATGGGATATTACACATTCGCCGACAATGAGTCAGTTATCCCCCCTAATGAAGCTAAAACTAATTCAATTATGATATTTGATGATGTTGCATGTGAGAAGCAGAATAATGTAAGAGCTTATTTTTGTATGGGACGACATAAGGATGTCGATTCATTCTACTTGTGTCAAACTTATACCAGAATTCCTAAGCATTTAATAAGAGACAATGCGAATGTAATTATAATGTTTAAACAAGATGAGACAAATATGAAGCACGTTTATAGGGATCATGTTGCTACCGATATGAGTTATGAAAAGTTTCGTGAAATTTGTCGAGTGTGTTGGAAGGAAAAATATGGATTTCTGATGATAAGCAAAGATAATGAATTAAACAATGGTCGCTATAGAAAATTATTCGACTATTTCATAACAATATAAATTACTCTACATAAAAAAAATAAATAAAAAAATCTTTAGTATGCAATCTGACTTCAAACTTCATACATCTATTTGTTAAGACGAGATAGCTGATAACGTGATGAGATACCTGGTAATCTGATCTGATACCTGATAATCTGATCTGATACCTGATAATCTAATCTGATACCTGATAAGCTGATCTGATACCTGATAAGCTGATCTGATACCTAATAATCTGATCTGATACCTAATAATCTGATCTGATACCTGATCTGATACCTAATAATCTGATCTGATACCTAATAATCTGATCTGATACCTGATAAGCTGATCTGATACCTGATAATCTGATCTGATACCTGATAAGCTGATCTGATACCTGATAATCTGATCTGATACCTGATTACCTGATCTGATATTTGCTGTTGCTAAACATGGATGAGAAAGTTTTAAAAGAATTGGTTGCAACGAGAAACGTCTTGAAGAAAAAGCTTCGTAGTATAAAAACTGGTGAAATAGATACACGTGATCAACTAAGAGATACATTCAAACCTATAACAGACCCCTTAAATGAATTTATAAATAATTCTAACAATATCAATAGAATTATCAAAAAAGAAAAGAATGAGATGAAAACAGAAATTGAAGAGACTAACAGTCCTCATATTAATAAATCACCAATTAAATTGGAGACAAGTACACCAAAGAAACTTGTAGAAGGAGCAATATTTGATAATAGCAAATCATTCAATGATTCTAATGAAAGTAATAGTGACAATGAGGATGATGATCATTTTTACTCACAGAATTCAAATATTGAAGAGAGTTACACTGACTTATCAGTCTTGGAGGGCAGAAATGAATTAGATACTAACTATGGGCCACATAAAGATTTCAATAATGAATGGAAATTTGGTGATAGTAACCTCAAATTAAATGAAGGTAAAATACAGGTTGGTGGTCAAATATGGGCTCTAACGCCAGGACTGTTTTCTCTAATGTTTCATAAAACGCCAAAAAACTATGATAAATATGAACTAGAACTCTACAAAAAAATCTTAATTAGTACAAATGCGTACAGAAGAGAATATAAACCTGATGGTCAAATCAAGGGAACGAAAGCATATAAATATAAACATATTATTAAAAAGATGTTTAAAGAGCAAAACCAACAGTCTGTATCAAAAGCAATAGCAAATAAGACATCATCTAATTATAAAGGTGGTGGATTGATGCAATTTAACCCCCATAAACCAAACTATATATACTGGGATGATCCAAATGAGTTGGTAGATCGACTTCGTCTACTGATAGCATCACAAGCTGCTGGTCATACTAATCATAATAACGAGATTGTATCAATTATTGAAGAACTACGCGAAGCTAATATAATACAATAATCTATATAAAGTATGTCTGTTGATAAGTTTGGACACTATCTAAACGGTACAAGCGATATAATTTCACTGAAAAATGTCCCTAGACTGTTGGGGTTCTTTATGGATACGAACAATAACATCGATGTCCAAAACAAAAGAATCAAAAATGTGGCAAAGGCTGTGGAGGAAAACGATGTTATCAATAAATTGTTTCTGCAAAATCAAATCGAAGAAATAGAATACAAACTATTAAAATACTTTAAGGAAGATAAAAATAAAATGTACGATACTTTTAGAATTCAACTCGAAATGCTACAACAAGCAACAACATTACAGTTGGAAAAGAATAAGAAAATTGAAGAAAGCATTTCCAAAATCCATACATTTTTGGAAGATGGTTATCTACAAAGATTTGTTGAGAGCCTACAAAAGAGAAGTTAAATGAAAAGATTTATAGATTGGAAAATTACATGTTCACATCAATAAGTAAAAGTTCATCAAACAGATTACAACGCATTCAAAACAATTCTTAAAACTATAAACATGTCTTCGAAAAGAAATCTAGTTAACGAACTCCATAAACAAGCTCGAAAATCTTTTGCACGTCGTAGAGTTGTGATGAAAGGAATAGATGATCTCTGGCAAGCTGATTTAGTTGAAATGGGAAATTACTCTATAGACAATAAAAATTATAGATTTTTGTTAACCATAATTGATACATTCTCAAAATATGCATGGGCAGTACCGCTGAAAACAAAAACTGCACTTGAAACAACACAAGCAATGGTAGATATTTTTCAATTGGGACGAGTACCAAAAAACCTACAAACAGACGATGGTAAAGAATTTTTTAATAAAAACTTTGCGGAATTGATGGATAAGCACAACATTAATCACTATTCAACGTATAGCACAATGAAAGCATCAATAGTAGAACGATTTAATAGAACATTAAAAGGGATGATGTGGAAAGAATTTAGTTTTAATGGTTCATATAACTGGTTAGATATCTACAAAGATTTATTAAAAGCATACAACAGTAAAGTTCATCGTACCATTAAAATGCCTCCAATTAAAGTCAACTCAACAAATGAGAAAAGATTATTAAATACAGTATACAGTCATTTGAAGATGTATAAGATCTCAAAATTTAATGTTGGAGATCATGTGCGCATAAGCAAATACAAACATACATTTGAAAAAGGTTATACTCCAAATTGGACAACAGAAATTTTCACAATTAAAAGAGTTCAAAACACTTATCCTGCAACATACATATTAGAAGATTATCTTGGAAACCCGATTAAAGGTGGATTCTATTCTGAAGAACTTTCAAAAACTAGATTTCCAAATACATATCTAGTTGAAAAGGTTATTAAAACTAGAGGAACCAAAGCATTTGTTAAATGGTTAGGATTTAGTAAAGAGCACAATTCTTGGATAACCAAAGATGAAATATCATAGATAAAACAAAACATCAATAATTAACATACTTCTTAGTACTTAAGATTATAATGTAAATTTAAAATATAAATTAAATAAATATGTAAATTTATAAATAAACTTTGTGTGTTAAACTTTATTCATTTGTAATCGGTCAGTCATAATGTCAATAACACTTACTCTGAGCTCCAACACATCAGAGTTATCAGCCAATTACTTTCCTCCTATCGATTTAAATGGTGCATATGAGTGTGCTCTAACTGATTTTCATTCATACAACAGCATACCGAATATTGATGACTATAACAATAAGTTTCATATAGGCGAACTTGTAATTGAAGTACCAATTGGATCTTATGAATTGAATGATATAGTTGATTATATAGAGGAAGAATACAAACGACACAGACCAGAAAATAAGATTTTTATAGAAGCCAATAACAATACAATGCAAGTTAAGGTCAACAGCTCCAATGATTCTATTTATTTTAATAAAGAAAATACAATTGGTAAACTTTTAGGATTCAACAGCAAAATCCTAACTCCAAACGATGATCACTACTCTGACCTTCCAGTTAACATTTTCAAGGTTAATCTCTTGCGAATTGAAAGTAGTATCTCTGTTAATACATATATGAACAATTCCAAATCGCATACACTACATGAGTTTCCAATTAATGTACCACCAGGCTATAAAATAGCTGAGATTCCTAGAAACCTCATTTATTTACCTGTGAACTCCAGAGAGATAAGTTCACTAACGCTACGAGTGGTTGATCAGCACGGTTATTTAATTAATTTCCGAGGAGAAGAAATAACAATACGAATACACTTAAGGCCGACTAAATAATGTTAATATTCAACTCGAACATATCAAAAAATATAACAACAAAATCAACATACAATCCTAAAACATTATCACAATCTAAACCACATTTAAAGAGATCAGCAGTTCAGCAAAAAACTCTAACGAAAGAAAATAAAAGTTTTCTCAAGTCTTTGAATTTTAAATTGAAAACAAAATGAGTTCAATAATAAATGTCTTAGATAGACCTCTATCTGATGAAAATATAATTAAAAAGGACTATCATACTTATATACCATACCTACAATCTTACAACAATAATGATGAAATTCGCATTTCAATACAAAATCAAGATTTGTACGTGTTACCTAGTGAAAGTTATATATATGTGGAAGGGTCTGTTTTAGATGAGAAAACCTCTAAATCTTCAGCTAATTTCAAATTAAAAAACAACTTTGTGGCATATCTATTTGATGAAATTCGCTATGAGCTGAATGGTATTGAAATTGATCATACAAGATATTTAGGAGCCACAAGCACTATAAAAAACTTGGTTTCTTTATCACCAACGGAAAGCATTGCGATGTACAATGCTGGATGGAACAAAGTCGATGATGTCAATCTTGTAAATGGATACTTTAATTTCTATGTACCACTTAAGATGCTTTTAGGATTCGCTGAAGACTACAACAAAGTTATACTAAATGGAAAACATGAATTGATACTCTTGCGTAATAAGAATGATGAAGATCTTGTACACTCGAACGTTTCTACTGAAAAAGCAAAACTTACAATTTCACTCATCTCATGGAGAATTCCACACGTACAATTATCTGATCTTAGCAAGTTGAATATGATCAAAATTATTAACAATGGTGCTTCTATACCGATGGCATTCCGTACCTGGGATTGTCATATTAATCCTCAATTAAATACAGGAACAAGTCATATTTGGAATGTTAAATTAGCTGCAAGTAGAGAACGCCCCCGTTTTGTATTGATTGCTTTTCAACACGACAATAAGTTTGTTCATTGTGACCTAACTAATTTAAAAGTTCATTTAAATTCAGTATCATACCCATACGATGATCTAAATATTAAATTTAAAAATGAACGTTATGCAATTCTATATGATATGTATCTAAGATTTCAACAGAGCTACTACATGAGAGAATCTCAACCGCTTCTCACCGCTCCAGAATTTAAAAATAATGCGCCGATTATTGTAGTAGATGTCAGCCATCAAAACGAGTCGCTCAATAACGGACCAATTGATATAAAAATTGAATTTGAAACAGCAACAAATATTCCATCAAAGACATCAGCTTACTGCATTCTTATTCATGATCGTATAATTGAATATATTCCTATAAAAGGACAAGTTCGAAAAGTCTTGTAAATTAAGTAATATGGATAACCATATTGTTTTCATTGACCTACAAGGTTTCAAAAGTAATTCAAACAATTTTATTGCCAAAGAAGTAGCAGTTGTTTTCAACAATAATGAACACACCAATTTCATTATAAAACCTCCATATGATTTCCAATGTTTATCGGCAAAAAAGCAAAGAGAAGCAAATTGGTTAACAAAAAACTACCACCATCTATACTGGAATGATGGATCAGTATCATTTGAAAGCATTTGCAGATTTCTAAAAGACAATTTACAATATTATACAATCTATGTTAAAGGAGAAGAGAAGAAAAAATGGTTAGAAGAAATGATTCATCAAACAGTTCTTAACATTGAAGAAATTGGCTGCATTAATTTTAAACAAATGGAAACTGTGCATCCGAAATATTTCTATTGTAGTTACCACAACTATGGTGTTTGTGCCTTAAAGAATGCAATTTTACTTAAAACAGAAACTTCCAAGAAACTTTTCAATAAATGCATATAAAAATTAAAACAAATGTTTTTTTATTTCACATACATATAAACTAAATATTTCACAGCTACACACAACGGGGCATTTAAACGCTCAAGCGAATATTTGACACAAAATAAAAAAAAATTCCCACTGATCAAAAAATTAATACAAACAAAGAGCAAACACTTATTTGTATGTACATGCATACATCAAATAAATTTGCAGATAGGTATATATATGTACACATATCAAATTTTACACCCATGCGATTGCGTACTCAAATATTTATTAGAACTTACATATCCACATACTGAAAACAGTCCAAGTGACCGGCCGACGTTAGAAAAGACGCTCAGTCAAAAAGACGGACATGCTTAAATAAATAAATAAATAAAAGAAAACATTTTAAAAAGAACCCCACACATTAAATGTAAACAAACACACTTTAACACAGAACAAATATAAGCTGGACAAAATAAGAAAATCTCATCGTCCAGTATTATAAACAAAAAACACACACACACAAAATTAGGGCCATTCAGATATATCAGAATATTTTATACTACGTACCGTACTCCTGATAGAAACTCTCCTCCGCCAAATGTCAACATGAAAAACAATTTATTTCTACATATACATAAATACCAGCCTGAGAAAATTACACACAAACAACAGAGCTCACATACAAAAAAAGAAATCAAACTATTTCAACAACACCCTCAAATCACTAACAGACTTAATTAAATTCCCACAGACAGACACACAGATATTCCCACAGACAGACACACAGATATTCCCACAGACAGACACACAGATATTCCCACAGACAGACACACAGATATTCCCACAGACAGACAGAAATTCTCACGCCCGCATACTCACAAAATACTAAAAATAAAACAACAAAACTGTGAACCCCCTTAATATAACGTGGGAAAAAAAATCACACAAACACACACTAACATATCAAAGAACGCCGAAAAAAAAATTTCTCAAATTTCAGTAATTAAAATCAAAATTTAGGCAATTAACATCAAAATTTTAAATTTTAATTGCTGAAATTTGAGAATTTTAATTGGGGCAGGACATCTAATTCATAACTACTGTCATGAAAATTTTACATTCCTTTTTACTGAATGTCGCCTTATACTTGTATATACATTTCACAGAAATTTTCAGTGACGGCGTTATCTCCAGACGCCTGGAAATATTATCTGCTCACTCGTGCAACTCTGTTAACAGATCATAACATTTGTGCGCCAAAATGTTTATTGCTTTTCAAGTTCAATGGCATTATATCATGCAACATTTTTGCTCTCTACCTTTTCATAAAAGTTGCTGTTGGAAAATAGTTGTTCTCTTAGGTGGCAAAACAAGCATAAATGTTGCATATAAATATTGAAATTTTTCAAAACATTTATGTGCATCTTCAACTTATTGCTGCTGTCGAAGACATTGATAATAAACTTGTACCTTTGTTTTAATTTTTTTTAATTTCGTCACGTACATTTGATTGACGGTAAGTTCTTATATCTGATTTCAATTTGACTTTAAACTTACTTCTAAATTTTTTGAAATGTTCGCACAACATAAAATTTAATGCAATTACAATTTTATTATAATTTTTTTTGTGTGTAGTTTTTGAGGAGACTTACTTATTTAATAAGATTTCCTTTACGCTCGTGATTTTGTTTTAGTACATACCTGCAAAGAAACAAAAATAATACAGAGTTATATGTAATTATAATAATAGTTTTGAGAATTATTTCAGGATTTTAAATGTAATTTACAATAAGTTATTATTTTTATTTTTATTTTATTTTTTGTAAATTTTGATTTTTGTTATGTAAAGAAATGATTTTCATTAACCGCAGTGCTATAAATAGAAATCAACTAAAAGTTGCAAGAAGTAGTCCTTAACCTGTTTCATGTGGAATTTACAAAAAGCCATAAATTTATAACACTGAAGAGTTTGAACACTTAGGGGCATTATTGCAACTTGCCGTTAGCTAAAGACAGGATTTTTTCGGACGGATCAATGGCTTTGCATTATAAAACTTTAATTTATTATTTTTCTATCAATCGAATATTATTATTATTATTATTATTATTAATATCAATAAATTATGGAAGCTGTTATAATGCAAAGCTATTTATCGGGCAGACAAAATCCTAATTTTTACTAGAGTCAAGTCGTAATAATGGCCCTTAGTATTCTGTCACAGACCATTGGGGCCGATCGCAAACATAATGGTAATAAATATATCTTATGAACTACCACAAATCCAATTGCAAAATATTGTAAACAAAAGTGAAATGGAAATTGTATATTTTTAACTACTCTATTGGAATATGAAATAAAATAAAAAATTACAATTTAGACCTCTCCCCGATACTAAGAACTTTTCATCGCCCTTGATGAATTTTAATTATTTGTCAACCAAATAGAATAAAAGATGTCTGAATAGTAAAATTTCTGCTTTTGATCTTGAAAACGTCCACACATATCGCCGTCTCGAAGTTTTCTTCACGTATATGCAAGACAATTTTCTTTTGGGAAACTGAATCTAAAGTTAAAAAAAATTCTTTAGATGACCCGAACTTGCACTACTTTCGGAGCACAAGTCCAGGATCTTACCCCCGGTACACACGTGAGGTTTGACACATCAAGTCTTGAGTTCTTAGGAGAAGCCTTTTTATCTACTTTTTTTGTGATATACGAAAAAAAAAGCTTCGGAACGACGGCACAAACAGAATAGATTCTAATTTTCAATAAACTCAACAAAGTATTAACTCATTCAGCCACGTTTTCATTGAGATATTTTTTAAATAAAACAAGTGCATTTTTAGATTAATTTCTGTTTATTTATTATAAAAAAGTGATACAATTAATTATATTGAATTTAAAAATTCTCGTTGAAAAAAATTAAATGTACACGGCGTTTTCTTAAAAAAATATAGTAGAACGATTAACGATCCTTAAACAAAAACAAAATAGCTAAATAAATTGAAAATACATTTTAGCTTAATTTGATTTTATTTACTATGAAAATGTGATACAAATAAATAAAATATTTTATTGATTCTTAAAGTTCTCGTTAAAAAAATTAGTTGTCCACGGTGTTTCCTTACAAAAATATAGTAAAACGATTAACGATCGTTAACAAAAACCAGTATTTTTAAGTAAATTGAAAGTACATTTTAACAGTATAGAGTAGGTGGGTTAATAAATAATCACACAGCCTGAAAGAGTTAAAGGTAGTTTTCAATTAATACTCAATTCGTCTAGTAGTGAAAACTATTCCAAGTGAAGATTTTAAAATAAGCTTGAAAAATGTCTAAGATGAAGTTTACAATAAAACTAATAGCATTGCTTAATATATAAAAGAAAAAAATATATATTTAAAAAACTTATTACAATTCAAAACTTTGATCAGATGAGTTACTCTCTATTGCGATGCGAAAGAAAAATGGTACAAAATAAAACAACATATTTTTAGACCGAAATCGCTTCCGCATCACAACAGAGAGTACCACCCCAGGTTTTCCTCGATACTCACGTAAAGTTACATAGAACCTTTAAGGGATCAATTTGACAACAAATTTTCATAAATTTTAAGACATCCGATCAATTTGAAACTTTGCACAAACATTAGCTTTTTCTGACAATACAATTTATTAGAAATTAGAAAGGTGGGCGTTACAAGAGTGATCCCAGCTCACACAACGTAAGTATTTGTTTTCAAAAACATCTACTTAACTGGTAGGATACATTTTTCTGAGTATTACTTCGGTGTAGAAAAAGGAAGAAGAGGGTATGTTTAATATTTTAAAAATGTTTAAATTAATTTTTAATGGAATCTTCAAAAAATGTGCAATTAATTTTTTAATTGAACCTTTATACGAGTGTTTTTAATTGAAATTTTAAAACTATTTCAATTGAATTTTAACTTTTTACAATGTTTTCTTAAGTGAAAAAAAATCTTAAAATTGTTTAATAAAACTTTTAAATAAATATTAAAAATTTCATTTCAAGTCAAGTTTTTTTTTTTGTTTAATTAAATCTTAGTTTTAGTTTTTTTTGTGCCTTGACGCACCACAGGAAATTGTAACATTATTTTATTAAATTAAATACATATTTAATTTATTAGGAAAGAGAATTTATATTTATTTTATGCATATTTGTTCTTGCTGAAAAAAAATGTCCCGAACTTTAGCCAAATAATAATCACCAGTAAATTAAATTTTTCTAAATAGAAAAACAATTTTCTAATTGATATCACAAACATTTGTTTATTCGTAACTTGATCTTATTTATCCATGTGCAGTACAAGAAAAAATTCTGATATATAAAAATATCGATATTTTACTCGTAGAAAAATATAACTAGAATGTCTGAGAGCTTTAATTGAAAGTTCTTAAAAGGAATTAGTAATTCTTAAGAACTGTTGAGTTCCGAAATAGTCTTTTAGAATATCAGAAACACTAAAATGCTAAAAATTATAAAATTATAGATGGTATATTATCAGCATCAAGACGCAAAAAGGACATGATAGTGATGTAGCCACCCACTTCCACCATCTGGAAGGCTGTTGCTTTGTTTATTTTACATTTTCACAATATGTTTGTATTAGAGGGAAGGAGGCCTCTTAAAAAAATGTCTGCAATTCGTTTCAAAAATGTTTTTAATAAAATTTGATATTAAAAGTAAAAAAAAAAATTCTTTAATTAAAAATATTTTTTTGCCAGTATTTCGGTAGCGTAAGTATTTTTGATCGCAATTAAATTTTTTAACTCACTTGAAAGTTCACAGTCGCAAGTCAATTGCACAATGTGCCGCATGAGTGTGCCTGATCGTGAGTGATATGTTACCCACTATCCCAGCTCTAGTTGCAACAAAGAGATTTATTTTATTCGTACAACATTAATTATTTATTCTTTGAACTACATAAAATATAATTAATTATCTCAGACATACGATTATTTTCGCTATTACCTCAAAATGATTTCATTAGTAAAGAAAATAATTAATTGTGTTTGTAGGAATAACGTTAAACTTAAGAAATAATAATTTGCAACTTCGTTGTAGTAGAGCTACCGGTCTTAAAAAACAGTACATATTCTGCTCATTTCCATTAATAATCTGCCCAAACAACTTCCTAAAGAGTAAAAAATCGTCAAAAGCCAGCAGACGTTAGAACACGAGGGTAAAACGAGCAGGTAAAGAAATTAATATCTTTTTTGTTCCTATTTCTATTTTGTAGATTCAAATAATCGAGAATTCTCTTACACAGCCCTCGTATTGTTCACTTAACAGAACTTAACAGAACTTATATTTTTCGTTTTAGCTCATTTTTCTTTTTGTACGTCTGCAGATGCTGTTAATATTTTCACGGGTTTTATATAGTGTGGCTTTTTTGAATTTTGATCATTTTAATTTACAACCCAACTGTTGAATTACAGACTTAAAAAATTACGTTTTATTTGCATAAAAAATCGATTTATTTAATGTGCAAAAATAAGCATTTGATGGAGCCTGTAGGCTGGGCTAACAGAAGTGAAAACAAATTTTTAAGCTGCAAAGAAAATGCAATCAGGTTTAACGCGAAACAAAAAAAGTTTCTAACACATAGTACATGTATAATTTGTATATTATATTGATGATGTTTAAGTGGTTCTGCCTAAAAGTTCAACTTGTCACTAGTTTGTACTTTTAAAATGACAGTCTTCATTTCGGGAGAGCAATTGGCCAACAGATAAATAAATATATTAAATTAAGAAAAAAACAACCTGCTCTCAATAAAATAGCAATTTTTTCTACAAACTTTACAAATTAAAAAAAAAAAAAAGAATTCAATTATGTTTTTTTAACAATAACAGGGAGTGTTTACTAATTTATTGACAGCAATTAGACGTATCAGCAATCAAGTGGAAAAAATAGCTGCATGCCCCCAAAAAAATAAAAGTTTCTTTAATTGACAAATGCAGCATACAATCAGAGGATAATAGTGGGCATAACCACTACTACCACATACAAATATTTGGACACTTGCAATGACATTTTTGTAAAAGCTCAAGTGAAAACGCACAAATCTAAATCATAGTTTACTGCTGAAAATATGCGAAAGTGTTGTATCATATGGACGCAAAACATTAATGTGCTATTTATAGAATCCAAGCAATCAACTTGAATAGAAAATATGTGTGGAAACCACTCGAATAACTGAGTGGTGTTCATACAAATTGTTCGCTCAATTGGATTGCTTGGATTCTATGAACAGCACATTAAAAATTATTTAACGAAAAATTTTCAAAATTCCTAATAAAAGTTAATTGTAGATAAATAATATTTGAAACTTAAATGGGCGCGAACTTGCAGCAATAATATTATTAACGTCACCAAAATAAAAGTTGCTTTAAACTGCTTTACATATTCACCATTTCATATTCATATTGTCAACGTTTTTCGTCGACGGCTTTCAATTATTATTCCAGTTGTCGTAATCGTTATTTATCGATAAGTGTTTGTTAATATTTGGCATTCTATAAGAAATTGCGACGGCGTTATTCTATTGAAGCGAATCCGATTTTGTCGTAACAATTTTTTATAAACGACTAGAAAGTGATTTGAAAGAGCAAAATGGAAAAAGTTGAAAAAAAACAAAGCGACCGATATAAACCAGTTCCAGAAACTTGCGGAAGAGCTGAAGAAAATCCTTCTCCTGCTGTACGATTTCGTTGAGGTACGATTCCCTGCAATTTCAAAGCAAATTGGGAAGAAATTGCAACGGAGTTAAATGAGCTTGGTCCACCAAAAAGATTCGCGGATGTGTGCAGAATTTTTTTTTAGTAGCTGTCACTGGCAGCAAAGTCTCATTTCTAGTGTGTTCAGGGTCTCAGAAAGAATTTTTGAAACAATTGGCTGCGACAGACATAAATTAAAATCATTTACCACACTGAGCTGATAAGATCCCCGGGCTAGAAACCTTGTAGCTACCAATTTATTTTTTTAGAAATAGTTATAGATCGTGATCCATTCTTTAAATCCTATCCTACAGCCTCCATTACATGCTTAAAAACTACTTTATGTAGTCGAAAGCATCTTTCAAACCTGCTTATGAAGTAGCAAACTGTTATTTTGTAAAAGTTTGGTATGTTGTAGATGACGGAATTCTTTCTGATAAGTTTTCTTTCTAAGATAAGTTTTTTTTATTTTCTTCATCACTTAATTTGGCATTTAAATCACAAGCAAAAAACATTTTGTCGCAAAAAATTTAAATAAAATAATTCAGCTAGTTGAAATAGTAGAGATGTGTTATTTAGATTGTCGTCGTCGCAATAAGGCTGTTATAGAATGCCAAATAAATAACGAAGTGACGACCACTACGACAAACAGGGACATTGAAATACAAACGATGACGAAATTTACAACGACAACTGGAATAAAGGTGATTGATTTTGTTCCGATAAACAAGTTCTTATATTTAATCATCAAATGATTGCGGGTATTTGAATCGCATGGTCCACTGGCGATGGAAAGTGGATGCATTACGAATCCCTGATGTATTTTTTTAACAGCTTGGGCGAAATCGTTCCTTCTTGGGAGTCGTTCGGAACGATCCAAAAGATTAAAGTTACTAGGTCGTTAATTTCGTTAATCGTTACTGATTTTTATTTGAACTAGAGAACGTCTTCATCCTTCCTCAACACGTCAATAAATGTTTTCCATCCAGTAAGTTAAATTAAATTTTAAATAATGAAAATCCCAACCAAGTAGTAATAAGAACACCACCTTGTTAAAAACACTTTGGTCAGAACGATGAACGATAAGAAAGGAAAATCTGTAAAAAGTTCGAACCGTTCATTTAAGTGGATCGTACATTGGTTGTAACGAGGTCGTTTTAGAACGACACATCTCTAGTCACTAGTAGTATCAGTGTAATTGGATACTTTTTGTTTGAAAAAATTATTGATTCGACTTAAACATTCGAACCTTCAAGTTGAGTAAAGTTAAATAAAAAATTCCATCTAGATAAAACAATTATTAACTGGTAATAATTTATTAAGTTTAATTATTATTTTTTTGTGTTTAAAATAAATATAAAAATATTGAATTAAATATTATGGGGAATTAAATTTCCAGGGTGGTGTTGAAATTACAGCTGACTGTATATTTCGCCCTGGTTGGTGGCTTGATATTCCCGATTTTTTTTTATTTGTGTCTTCTGATGCTTACAAATGATTTCTTTGGTTGCAGACAAAAATATGTTGAACTAAAGAAAGAACTACTTTTGTTTTGTGGCATATGGATTGTGATAGAAGTTGTTAAAAATACATTTTAAATACATTTTCTTTCTCAGTTTTTAATATTTTTTGGCATATCATCATAAATCAACTGATTATTTGATGACAACAATTCCTTCAGGTCCTGTTGTTTCAAGAAATTTTTAATCTATCCAGATTTAAGTTGCGATGTCTAACTATCACAAATATCGAAAAAGCACAATTGTCAATTAAGGCTGTTTGCATATAAAAAATAATCAATCTTCTTGGTAGGACATTATTATTATTATATTAATAATATCGTTATTTGTGGTCGGAAGAGTGAAACATTTAGGATGAGGATGTATTTCAACTTATACATCAGAATAAGAAATATACGATTTGGATTTTTTTTGTTAGACAGAACGGTTCACATTTTCAACAACGTTTTGTGAATAAGTCGTATACAATTAATTTTATATACATCAGAACATAAAAGATTCAGTGTGTTTTCTCACAATGAGCGCATGGAACTGGCTTGAAAATTCATTCCTATAATTTGAAATTGTTAAAGTGAAAATTAAAAATTATAAAACCAATAAGACTTATCTTTATGCAATTTTAATGTATCTTCTTTGTACGTGCCATTGAAACATCAAAAAATATATAAATAAAACACTAATTTAATGATGCTTAAAGGCCTTGGCAACCGAATGTATCATTTTGAGTTTTAAATAAGCCAACCTTAGGGCCAAAGTATGTATATTGAACACACTTAATACTTAAGATATTTTTGGGACTGTTGGTTGACCTTTTTGCTTTGCAGTCTTTTAAGCTGCCAAACAAGTACTTTTGAAATCGATGCAGAGTGATGTTGTGAATGGGTGCAAGAAGCTAATGCAACCAAATTGCAGATAACGTGAAATTACCAATCATTGAAGTTTTAAAATGTTTTGTATATTTTTAACTTTCGACTTTTGGGTCTTCCTCTCCCTGCAGTCATGGTTTTGTGAGAAAAAAAAAACACAAAAGCCAAAAGCTATAATTGCAAGTCACAGAAAAATTGATTAAAAAACAATAAAAAAGTTGGCAAATTATACACAAAAAAATAAAACATACAGTCTACACCAAAATATATTTGCAATAATCAAAGAAAATTTTAAAGAAAGCGAGGAGTTGTTAACAGAAATATAATATTTGCTGCTATTAGGGAAGAGACAAATTGTTACCATGAACGCATCGTTTATGTTATAATTATTAAAATATATACATACATGTACGAGTATGTATACATGTGATCATTAAAGTAGTTGCCATTTTTATCAATATAAAAAATGTCACCATAGCATTTGCTTATTTAGTATAACGTGAGTTAAATTCTTGACCCGTTGATCTTTTTAGCTTCTCCCAGCATCATTCGCAAGGAAATTAATTTTAGTTTCATCGCCAGTGTGACCAGATTTTCAGACAGTCTTATGTGGAGGAAAAAGATCTTAAAACTATAAAAAAATAACAGCTTTTCAAAAGTATACACAACCTTATTAATTTTTTTTTTAACAATATTTATTTTATTCATGAATATTTAATTCTGCGTTACTACTCGTAAAAGGCAAAACTAAAAATTTCATCACAAAAGTTATAACTTTGTTCACTTCAGCTCTGAGCCCTCCATATGTATGTATGTAGATTACATTTATTTTGATAAACAGTTTCATTTATTTTGATATGACAATTTTTATACAACAATAATAAAAAAGAAAAAGCTAGAAAAAAGCTAAAAACTAAATGAAATATTTCAAGCTAAACATTAAAAAATAAAGCTAAATTTAACTCGAAAAAAGCTAATATCGCTACACTGTTTATCGCCCCAGAATATATTATGGTATATTTCAGCTTTCTCTGCGCCACGTTATTTTTGTTTTGTGTCGATTCTTCTTGTGTAAATAAATTTTTTTAACAATGAAACTTTTTGAAGCTATTCTTATCCATCCGTAATTATGCTTGTTTTTCCACAGCACCATGTCTTTCTATTGTGTTTCGGGGGGTTGAGAGCAATTGCAATTTTTAAACCTTCCAATTTGATCTCCTATAAATTTACAAAACTTGTTCTGTTCCCAAAAGTCTCTGAACATATCTTCGATCTTCCACCGTAAAATACTGTATTGACATTAGATTAATTATGTATTATAATGAAATAAAAAAAAAAAACTCAAAAATACCCATTTCGTCGTTAACTTTGGGGAAATGCAAAATTATTAACAAAGTTTTTATTTTATTGTCCACAAACATTTCTTAATTTTTTATTAAATTTTGTCAGGAGCTGGAGGCAAAAAAGAGGCTACATCTGCTTTTTAAAAGGGCCATGAAAAAGCTAAATCGCCCAAAAAAAGCTTTAAAAAATGCTGAGAAATTTTTATTCATATTTCAACTTTTTATTTCTTATTAACAAATATAACAGAATATTTGTATTAATATAAAAATTATTGCATAATTATTTAAATATCTTTAAACAAAAAACAGCGTTACTAGAAGGTAATGATTCGGAGTGGTTCAATAAGACGTTTCATTTTCAATAAATCGCCATTTTTGCTTCGTCGTGAAGCAGCTTCTCGGTCAGCAATTGTGAAACTAGTGGAAAAATTTTAGCAGTTGGTAGAACAAGTGAGTGAAGTGAAATATTAAACTCGTGTACGTCGCTGAGTTGAGAATATTACTGTGTTGGGGAAATCCCAGGTTTGCACATTTCTCGTCTGTTTTTGCAATTGGACATTCCACAAACGACACGTGAAAAATTTTCTCACTGTGAGATTTCTCTAAGATGCGATCACAATTGTCCACCGAGATGTTGTGATTTAAGTCTTTAGACTTTTTTATTTGGAACTCCGTAAAAGATATTATCTACGCCAATGGCCCACAATTGATTCAAGGCCTCAAAGATGAATTCGTGAAGTTATCAAGGAGATTCAGCATCAAATGTAGAAATTGGTGATGAAAAATTTAGTGAAAATAATATAGTCTTGCAAGCATAGTCATGACGGTCATTTGCTGATATTCTTTTTAAATTATGAACCATTCTCTTTAAAATTAATAAGCATGCACCTTTTTACACATCAAAATGAAACCTCTTATTGAAAGACCCCACAGATAGCTAAATACTAGATTACCCAAATCAGAACTCAACTGTTGACTCAACATTTGTCCATATCAAAGTTAAACGCTTTCGACATTACATTTCAATCAATGTAATTTTATCTGCAGTGCATTTACTTTTGTACATTCGATTAATTTTTTAATGTTTCAAGATCATTTTATGCGTTCCATGTAAATAAAAATTTAGCCTTTTTGAGGATAAAATTAAAATATAAAAAGGATTAAAAAAATCCACAAAGCTAAAACGTAAATTTCGGTGCTAAAAGACAAGAAAAAACGCATCACTAAACTTGCATCGCTGGTGTAGACAATCTAAAGCATTAAAAGTTTGTAAAAAGGATCCGTATTTTTAGGACAAAAAAAATTTGAAATTGAAACTGATAATCTGGTAACTTGGTACTCACATTTCTGAAATACTTAAGTATAATAATGAGCAAAACTTTCTGTTAAATATTTAAAAATAATCTCTGTGATTAAAATCATTTTCTTGATTTTTAATTCGAGCTAAAGATCGTAACATTTTATTGAGAAAAAGATTGGGGATAAGACTATTTTCCAAGCAACAAAGAAATTTTAATTAATTCCGACCTTTGGAAGGGCGTAACTTTTACGGAATGCATTCACACATCAATATTCCATTTGCTTTCGTTGCCCTCAAAAGCAGCGAATTCAACACTTTCGCCCATTATAGTACATGTGAAAGTTAAACTTATTCGTCTGAAATTCTTAATGCTCCTTAAATAGTTTTTCGAAGGCTTTTTCAAAATGTCATCCATCCTCACTTTGATATCTAAGAATTTTATTTTTTGGCTAAAATCACTATCTATAATTTTTTGGACTATTTATTGGTTCTTCATTTGAACTATTTTATTTTTTACTTTAAAGTAGTTTTTCTATTTAAATAAACTGCATTTTAATTTTAACTGTCGAACACTGATTAGCATTGACATTAATACTTTGATATACTCAAACAGAGCACAGTTCCCTTTTAAAGTGTTTGCTTAATGCAAACATTAATAAATATAATGCTGCATGTAATTTTTTATCTTTATTTCCAGCCCATCAAATTTGCCGGCGTGTAAATCAGTGTGACAAAAACAAGAGTTGGCCACATTTTTATAATCCTTATTGATAGTTTAAGTATGTATGTAATTATTAAACTCTCGCCTTGCTCTAACTGGCAGAGTTTCGAAAAACAATGAAGTGTAAAGGAAACAAACAAGTTTTGAAATTTGTAGCAGCAAAAAAATATTTTCTAAATACACACGTAAATAAATATTATTTATTAAATTTTTTGTTTATAAATTAACGCATCTTTTATGGACCGTTTACTTAAATTAGCCAGTATTTATGGCAGTTAGAAATGTGTTGAAATTAAAACCAATTAAGCTTACTTGATGCAAAGCCGCTGTAAGAAAGCTGTAAGAAAGCAAAATGTTGAAACTTGTTTTTGATAGACTTAATTGTATTTATAAATGTTAATACAATTAATTTATTAATGAATTTGCAACTTTTTAAGATGCAATATATTTATCACTCGCGCCAAGTCAGTATTATGAAGCAAAGCCACAGAAGTAATATAACTATTAATTTTTGGGGGGATCTGGTGGTAGCTTTTTATGCCAGTACGCAACAACATCAAGTTGTCGGAAGTCAGCAATACAACATGCAGCCTTAAATCAAGAATGCGACAGACAGGTTGAATGTTGAACACGTTGTATGTCAAAGGTGGCCGCTCAAATAAATAGCTTACCAGGGCATTTCACAATGAAGGATTTTGCAAAGAATTGCTCCTATCTAAAACACTGTTGTACGTAACAACTTCTATCGCAATGCAACAGCACATCTGGAGCGAATCTCCTAACCCAGTGTTTTTGCATTTGCAAATGAAGAAAGACACCGAAGCAGGCATCCACTTGGGTTGGGTTAGCAGTACAGTCAAAAATAATTGTGATCCCCAGGGCAAGTTTAAACATGCAAAAAACTTATTAAAATATGCATGCAAATATTCCTAAAAAACTTTAAAATGTGCTCAAAAATGACATGACACAAATGCTTTGTGCGAAATCGCGAGTAACCCCACTCAAGGCTCAAACCATTCCACGATTAGAGCTATACGCAGCGGTACCTGGAGCACAGCTAGCTACGAGAATAAAAGCTGATCTTCAGTTTACAAACCAAGTTTGTTTGTAGACTGATTCGGAAATTGTGCTGTCTTGGATAAGCTCAAAATCATCTTAGAAAATTTTAAGATGATTTCAATCATCTTAGAAAATATTACAATGGAACAATGGCGGCAAGTCAGCAACAAATGCAATCCCACAGACACATTATCTCGAAGAATTGCACCCAGACGCCTCAAGGATTGCTCTTTATGGTTCTATCGTCCCTTATTTTTCCACGGCTGTTTCTTGGCCATGTAAAAATAAGGGACAACGTCCCTAACGGCAGCGGAACTACAAAATGCACTAATGCTAATAATAAAACAAATACAGATATCAGACTTCAAAGAAACTTTGTGCAATTATTTTATGGACATCAACAAAATCGTTGTGCTTGAACTTTTTCACCAATTTCCACGCAACCAAGTTTCAAGTGCTTGAGTTGCAACAATTACTCTTCCTGGTGAACCACCTTTAAGAGACCCCCGAACAGGTTAAACAAAATAGTTTAACCTAATTCAGTAGAATTGCTGAATTAATTTTTAATCAGATTAATCTGTAATTTATTAGAAAAAATTTTTATTACAAAGTATATTTATATGTTTTTCAAGTTTTAGAATTGAAAGTATCTTCGATTGTCGCACCCAAGGTTCGAATATATTGAAAATATACGTATCTGTCGATGTTTCTGTTCTTTTTAATCTTGGTCAACTTTTTTAGTCCAACATTTCAATGAAAAACTTTGTTAAGTTTTTCAATAAATATTTTATTCTTAATATTTTAAAAGTTATTCTTTTACGTCTTCTATGACGGATAAACTTTCATGTAAAGGAAGTCCTTTGGTTTCTAATTTGATTGTACTGTGGCAAATGCATTCAAAAATATCTTCAATGCATGCTAAATCTGTTTTTACCGATGAATTCTTACATAAAGCCTTTGCATTACATATCGACTCTGCCTCATGATTAGAAAACTAATTTAAAATGCTGCTTATTTCTTTGAAGTTGTTGCAATAATAAATAGCAGCCTTTAACCAAGATCCTCATCTAGTGGAACAGGGCTTTGATAAATTTTAAATTGATACGAGAGTGCGCCCGGAAATTAAATAAGATCATAGGTCTAATTGAAAAAGAACCTACATAACACGTATTGTATGTAGTTTTATCTTAAGAAAAACGGCTTTGCAATTTACAGCAAGCGAGTTAACATTGCAAAATGTAAGCGAACAAAATCTGCAATTCTATGCGACCCTTGAGCCAGACATGGAACATTCAACATAAATGGAGCTGCCAATCTGCGTATGCAAATTTATGAAAGTTGTTTTTTTTTGGGAAAAATATTTGAATATATGCAAATGCATATTTTTTATGCATAACGCATAAGAAACTTGCCCTGTTGATCATCAACACCACCATCTAACAGTTGTGTTAAATTCGTTAGATAGCCCCTGAATGGTTTTAAAATTTTTCGAACTTTGAGCTCCTGGAAGCCTGAGGTAATGATACACCCCTTTTCACAGATTGATGCCGATAATCCTACTCGCATTAGATTTTTAAATGCATGCCCGTTGGTCTGTTGTCCCAAGCAAAAACTTGGTAATGACTTCTGTTAAGAACAACATACTTCTCCATACAAACCACTTACCGTATGCATGACAGCACAGTAGTTAGTTACATAACTAATTACTAGTAAATAAAGAAGTAAACTGTTCTTTGGGTGGGTCACCAGTAGAGCGTAAGCTTATCATACAGTTGGTTGGCAGTTCAACACCTGGCTAAGGCATGTGTTTATTTTAATTGTGTGTGTGTGTGTTCGTAAAAACAAGATCTTGGACTGACAGCAGACATTTAATTTTTATTGCACTTTATGTATTCAATGACTTCTAAATATTGACATTTTAAAGGCGTTAAGCCAAAATAGAGTAATTACATGCCTCCAATGACATCCATATCCAATATTAAAGAAATGAGTTGAAACGCCAAAGTAGAAATATTTGTTTGTTACAATTTTAACACATTACTTTGCCATCATAGTTTGGAAAGCAACATATAACTCGTTTGGAGTAAAGAAATCAGGCTCTGAAGAATACCTATAACCATTTTCATTAGATGGCAGAGTGAAAGATGTTCGCGGTGTAAACATGTTCGCAACGTAAATTGCAACAGTTGCTGATGGACCGAAAGCAAAGTATGTGCAATGTAGACAACCTAGAAGAATGAAATGTGTTTTCTATGCCGCTACGCACTTTATTATACATTTATTTCTTCAAACCATCCAGTTTAAACCAAAAGACATGAATTGATTTATCATCGAGCGGTTCCTGTGCGATTGGCTTTTTTTTTTGTAAACACAATTTGTTTTTATTACTTATTAAACCAGTCTACCTGTCCCTATTAAAATATTTTTTACTATTCTTCTTTTCATACAAATATTGTGAACCGCAAAATAATTTGGAATTGCTGCGAAAACCTCCAAAATATTCATTCAACATATTTTCTATTTTTCTGCTGCAGCACAGTGTTTTTGGCATCATAATTTCTTGTTTTTCTTTTTTTCTGATTTATTTTTATTTATTATCTATCACTGGCTGTCAATATGTATGTTGTCTTTCTAGTTGTTTGTCTTTTAATGGCATCGCAACAATGTTGTCTTTAAAGCTGTTCGAAAAATCCAAACCTGACTTGATAAAGAAAAAAATGCAATTGGAAGGCAAAAACTGAAACCACGAAGCAAAAAAAAAATAGGAGAAAAATAAATAAAAAATGAAATAATTCAACTGTAAACTGTTAGTGAAATCATTTCTGCCGTTTGTTCCTGTTTCTGCCACTTTTTTGTTGTTGTTGTTGTTGTTGGATATTTACCACAAAATGTGGGAGGAATAACAATCCGCCGTCGACTGTTTTCAGTTTTAGTTTTCTTCTTAACTTATACTCGTATTTCTAGGTAACAATTTAGGCCAATATTTGCTTTTATCGTGCCCAGGAAATCTCCTGTTAGATGTCAAGAGTTTAAAGCAAACAAAAAAAAACGCTTCCTTTAAAAGGCGGAAAACTGTTTTTTGTCACCTTTTTGGTGACATTGTCTTCCAAATGTGATGGAAAAACGTGATGTGAAGATGAAAAATATTTTCATTATATATATTCGCATATTTCTTCGCAAACCTAACATACATACGCTTCATTATATTGGTCGACAATATCCTTTAAAGTATTAACGAAATTATAATGATGTAATTTAAATTTTATTTTGTTTTAACAAAACTTGAATCACACCGATGATTATATTCATGAAATAAAATAACAATGTAGAACAAAAGAAAGAACTATATCATTTTACTAATAGGAGAACAATTTCCAATCGCTTTGATTGTGAATAAACAATGAGAAGACAATCGAACTCCACGCTTCCCATTCTGTGGTATTTGACCACCCAATTTAATATCGTTTTTTTACATGAATTCATTTAACAAGAATATTTAAAAAGAGTGATCGAAAGTAACAGTTATATTCGAAATCTCAATTTTAAAATTCAAACCGAAAGAATTTATATATTCGATATTTGAATATGGAAATTAGATGCTAAGACGGCATTTGTTGTTGTGAACAGGGGAGAGAAGCAATAGGGGATGTAGAAGCAAACATGGTAAGAAAAAAGTTTCGGTTTGTGTCTTTAATGTTCGTTTTTAATACTTTTTAATTCAACTTAATTTGTTTTAGTTCACTTTTTATATGAAGCAATAAACACATTCACGATCGCAGACTACCGACTACAACCTGTCGAAAATAGAATACATGTGTGCATATGAAAATTAATATTTTCAGGACTACACGGCTACAGGTTGCTGTCCATGCTACTTTTGTCGTGTAGTTAAATTAAACTAATTTATATTTTTGTTGGCTACGAAACAAAAAAAAAATGAGTTGACAATATAACAAAATATGTAAACTTTACATAAAATAAATAAAATGCAAAAGTTGCAATTATTTTTTTTTTGGTGTTAACTTTTTGTGTAAAAATAATTTTTTCTTAAAAATAAGGGCAATGGAATTCCTGCATATTAAATCTATATTCTATGTTCATCTTTTTATAAAATCTCAAAATTTCAATGAGGCAATAAAAAGGTGACTGAGTCAAATATATCGCGAAAATCGGGATAATGCGCAAAAATTTTCAATATTTAGGAAAAGCCGTAAAATCTTCTGAAACGAGCTGCAAATGCAAGGAATGTGAAAAACTCGCAAAAAACAAACTGAAAAAATTACGAAAATACGCAATAACTTCCAATCATTGTGAAAACAAAAATGTTTAATATCATTTGAAGATGAAACAATAAAATATAGAAAGAAGCATTGCAAAAAAACGCGAAATTCCGCAAAAATTTGCAAAGTTTTCAAAAAGCTGTAAAATCTTCAAAAACAAAAAAGACCTAAAGATTAAAGGAATGCGAATGTATGTATTTCACATTCTTTACGTTTTTACTTCCATTTAGGAAGTTTTTCGTCTTTTTCAAAATTTTTAAACTTTTCACGGTTTTTAGCTGTTTTTGCAATATGAGTGATTCTCCGTCATTTTATTGCTTCATTGAATTGTCCTTTTTGAAAAAACGTTACTTTGAAAAAGCAAAAAATATAAAATGGTACCTCTAAAATATAATAGAATTATTTGCTTACTACGTAGCTGTCGTTTTCAAAATAATTAATTATCTTGCTACAGGGCAACATTTGTAGCCAGCGCCATATGTAGTAATGTAGCCGTGTAGCCTGCTGTCGTGAATGTGCTTATAGCTTGACTGTTATAGAATTTGTATTTTTTACTGAGAAAAAAAAGAATTTTTTTTTAAATAAAGACTTGAATAAAAAACTTATCTTATAAGTAGGGTCTAAAGATAATATTAATCTAGAGTTTTCAAAGGCAAAAAGCAATCATAAAGAAATATCAGAGATATAATTCAAGCACATAATTTTGATCGTTTTCCACAATATTTTCAGAAAATCATATGCTTTTTAAATATTTGGTTTTTTTCCAGAAATATTTGTCATATTCTGATATCAAATGATAAAGTCATCATATTTTAAAGGTTTGATTTCGTGTTTGCTGTTATAATTAAATAATAAACAAAAGTTTATTCTAAAATATGTAAATAAAAGTAAAATAAAATTCTGAATCTGACAAATATTTTCGATAAAAAGAAATTAAAATGTGATTTTGACAAAAAAAAATATAAAATGAAAATCAGAAACTGACAAATTGTTTTACCAAAAAAAAAAATAAAAATCAGAAACTGACAATTATCTGTGACAAAAAAAAATAAAAATCGTAGAATAAAGGTAACAAACATTTGCCCAAAAAAAACGTAACCAATAGACAAGATATAAAAACCAAGTTAAATCACACTAACACTAAGCAAAATTAGTGGTTGCGTTTTTTTTTTGGCAAATGTTTGCCAAGCGTGACCGTACCTTAACAATTTTATTTTGATTCTTATTATAAATGTCATAACTGTTGACGTCTCACTGTTCATGATTTTTAGTAGCAACTGCAAAAGGGATATTAAAAAAAGTCTTGTCAGAAAACTCAACGTCTAAATGCCGTCTAAGAAATAGTAGTCTTATATGGCATTTACATCAGACCAAAATCTATATTTCGAGCAAATCTTATAGATTTTGACAAGATATCCCTTATAAAACAAAATCTACTTCGCCGCTAGATTTTGAGGAAACCTACCAAAAATCTGGTAGTACTCAGTGATGCAACTCCGTTTTATGCCAAATTATACAGAAAAATTCTATGCTGCTCAATAATGAATTTTCGAAATGTGTGCCCGCCAGTTGTCTTGCATTTCATTGATAATTTTTTGTATGGAGTTTAACACTTGAAAAGGAAAATGCCAATCAACTGTGTTTGGTATGGATACGAAATCATGAAAAATATCACGAATAACCCGGCATAAACGGTATAGATTTTGATAGAGATTTCAATTGAAATCTTCTAGATTTTGTGCTGGTGTAAATTAATTTTTTTTACATTTTTCAAAAAATCAATTTGATTTCAATAAAAATTTAGTGTTTTTCGATTTAAAAAAATCACAGTTATTTTTGAGCGACAAAATTCATGTAAAATTCTAACGTTTATTTTTAACAGGAAAAATATTGGTCAAATTTCATCTTTTATATTTTGGCCGAACAAATAAAAAGAAATTTAACTTTTATTTTCGACTGAAAAATATCGGAAAACTTCAAGTGTTCATATATTTATAAATAAAGATAAAATGGGAAGCTCTTTTTCACTGGAGGCCAGCCAAAAATAAAAAAATTACGGTATCTAATTGAATACTATTGCAACACTATTAATAAGATACAACTAGATAATAACAGTCTCTGAAAAATGCCTCCCTCTTGAAATTAAAAATACAATACTACGAAACTGTAACTTCACTTTGTATTACATCCTTACTTTTCATTTTTAACGATCTTTTCCTTTGAAGGAAGCTGCTAAGTACTTTACCGCTTTCTTTTATGTTCATGTTTGCGGTCAATTTCTTTCAGTAAATTCAAGTCACTTTTTTACTGAAAATAAACCAACTCTGCCTTCTCTCAAACTCCGCCTGTTGATGTACAGAAAATGTGTTTAAAAACTTTACGATAAATCCCTGTGTATAAATCACGTAATTTTTAGCAAAAAAAATCAAAATATATGAAATCAAAAATAAAATTTTATAAGGTGACAGTAAAGTTCACATGAATATGTCTGCATGCAGCCATGAATATTTTATGCAAAAAACAAGAAGAATAAAAATGATGAGGGTTCAAATAATTGCAACCCATGTATGTATATTTGAATGTATGTAACCATTGAATAAACCACAAGTATGAATTTAATTTTATGCTTGTTTTTTTTTATCCTAAAATTTACGTTTTATTGCTTTATAATCAATTTTTATCTCATTTTATAATTATATACAAATAAGTTTGATTATGGTTAAATTTTTTTATTTTGGTTTTAACATTGTCGTTGCGTGTTTTGAAATATATAAAATAATGGCAGCCAATCAAGTCGATTTTCTACGCTGTCAGTATGACTGAGTGATGCCACGACATTTTCTTGGTACATCAAATTTGGTTTCCTTTTAAATACTGTACTAAGCTCTTCTCTTAGGCGTTTTTGCAGGTATTAACCACACTGCTTCTGTTGAAACCGCCCATTTTTAGTAACAAATCTGTCATTTTAAAGAGCGCAAAAGAGAAGATTTGGTAAACCAGAACTCACGTATGAGAGTGTTTAAACTTTAAAGAGTATTACGGATGGACAAATTAAAGATTTTAAAATGTTTGTAGCCGTCGTAGCTTCAATATATATTATTTTTTTATAATCGAGTATTTGGAACTTTATTATTTCAGTTCTTAAGCGTTGTCAAAATAATTGGCAACGAATAAGAATGCCAAGCTGTCACTAGTTTTGTTAAGTCCCAGTACTCGAGATTTTTAAATTTCAGAAATCGAGATGCAAAAAATCATCACATTATATGACTTTGTTCAAAATAAATAATTCTAAAATTTCAGCATTCTAAGGGAAATTTTGTTTTAACAATTTCATGGATTTTCAGTATCGGGAGTTTAGGATTAATATCCATAGCAGAGAATTACCGATTGAGAAAATAAATAAAATAATAAGGAAACATATTGGGGGTTGACGAAACACACCGGGTGGGTTGCTGCTAGAATCAAATATGCGTAAAGTGAACGAAAAACTGTTTTTTTTTTTGCAAATGTGTTTTTATTCTTCTTTAATTGTAGAAAGTCAATAACGAATATGTATTGTTTTCTTTAACATGTCAATACATTTTAATCTCTTTGAAAAGTACAACAATTTTAAACTCAATGTAGGAAATAATGCGTATTCACATCGATTTCCATTGAGAATATATTATTCTAACATACAGTGGTGGTCATATAATTACCACACTTTTCTGATCCCTCTAGATTTGTAATTTTTTTACTCGGTTTTGTAACTCCAAAGATTTTTTCGTATGATAGTGTTTACTTGTGAGGCTGGTACGCTGTTTTCTACACATTAATTTCTACAAATTTCTACAAGTTTTTTATCAAAAAAATATTATTTTGCGATAAGTCCTTTTGTTAGTTGGCCTCATAACTAAAATGTTTGGCTTTATTAACAAGTACTACAATAAAACACTATTTGCTTACTTAACTCAAAAGAATAAATTATCATGCATAAAACATTTTTCATACATTTGTAATCGCAAAAAAATATGCTCTAAGAGCGCAGTTTCGAAGCATTCGTATGCCTCAGATGAACCACCCAGAACAACTAAATAAAGACCAGATATCCAAAAAATTTTTAGAATAAGTCGCACGAATTAATATGAAAAACAGAAATTGAATATTATATACTCTTCTTTCAAAAATTTAATGGTTTGTTTACGGGGTTATTTCTCGAAAAACTTATGGGATCTCAAGATCACTTTTGACACTTTGGGCTTTATGTAATTGTTTTAGACGGTTCATCTGACCCAAATCAAGACTCCAGTATAATCATTAAATGCCTGAAGCTTTTCAACGGTTTAGAGTCAGAGACGCTTATAATATTACCATCATTCTAGAAAGTGGATTTTCGCAGATTGAGCGCTTTCACAGCAATTTTCTCGGTTCCAAAATGTATGGAAAATGCTAATATGGAAAAATTATAATTTTTATTTCTGTGGTAAGTAAGCAAGCACAAATTTTATTTTAGTCATATGTCACTTCTTAATGCTTTCAAATGCAACTTTTTCAAAATAATTTGGAAAATCACATATCTATTGATTATAAAATATAGATATTGCAACAGTGCTAAGTCATAAAAGCAATGCAAATATCTTACATAAAATTCAAAACTACACAAGCTTTTAATTATGTGGCCAACTAACAAAAGGAGTAAAATAATAGAATAGAAATAGAAAAAATGTAGAAACTAGAGTTCGTATAGTGGTCGAAATTCAACCGCCAGTCCAAACATATACTTATTTTAGTTACAATAATTTAAAGAGAGAAAACTACATAATTTCTCATTTCCTTTCCCATAGAAAAAACAATAAACAATATAAAATTGCATACAGACACGCATGTTTCAATTTGAACCAATACTTCTTAAGTGAATGTACATACGTGTGTATTTTTAGCATTTGTAGTGGTGTCAACTTCGGAAACCTTTTATTCCTTCAATACTGAAGCGATTTAAATAATATATAGTCGGGTCACTAAAGCTCAACAATGTTTACCATTTGGTAAAAGAATGAAGAAAATCGGTTGGCAAACAAAGCAGAAAAAAGGACCTTAAAATTGGTCTTTGCCTATTTATATATAGATTTGTAGAAATTAGGGAATCACGTGTATCAAGAACACAATAAATTTTCAAAGAAAAGTCTTTGAAGTTACAAAACCGAGTAAAATAAATTATAAATCTAGTTGAATCAGAAAAATGTTTTAATTATGTGGCCTCCACTGTTCCTATTTCACAATGGACAGCACAAAACAGAATCGCAATTCTACGTTTTCAACAAAAAAAAATCATTTCATTTGACAGTTGACATACTTATATACGCATGTTTCATTGTAAAATGTAATCTTAAAAGCGCAATTGCTTGTTAATCGATTTTTATTTTTACAAAAGAAAGAAAATTAAAATGTTTTGAATTTGGATGAAAAAAATTAAGGGAATACAAAAATTTATAATTGTTTAGAGGGAAGCTTATGATGCATGAATGTCTAAGGTCACCTTTTGACAAGTGTAGGCCATCGACAATTACATACCATACCACCTTTATTTGTACGAGTAGAAACATAAAATTCAAAAATTCTGCAAAATGAACTCAAACTGAATTGCAACCACTTGCCGATGAACTCTTTAAAGAAGTCACCAATAAAAAGATATGACATTTTAAATGTACTAGCGTATACAGCGGTCGACTCAATCGACCGCATTCTAGAAATTAATATTAAACATTTACATAAATATATACGATAAAATACAAAAACAAAAAACATTCTAAATAAACAGCTTAAAACTTATTAGCTGTTTTACTTAGCTCTCTTTTAATATAAAGTCTCATATCTATGCAAAAGCAATTTAGACAGACACACATGCACACTTTATTTTTTTTCAAGTTGAAGCTAGTACATGATGCATGTGTGCATGTGTTAGTGGCAACATTAAACGCTTATAGCTCCCTAAATATCGAAGCGATTCAAATAAAATTAAGATTGTGCACATCTATATATGTAAAAGCCCCTTCAAAAACATGTAAATCTTTTCCAAATCGCTTCAGTGTTATGGCCGCAAAAGGGATCTAAAAAAACGTATTTGCCTATTAATAATATACTAGTGTATCCAGGAGTCGACTCAATCGACCGCATTCCGGAAATAAATATTAAACTACATAAATACATACGAAAAAACACCAAAACAAAAAACTTTCTAAATAAACAACTTAAAACTCTGTCTCATTTTCATGCAAAAGCATGCATGTGTAATCAGTATGCATGTGTTAGTAGGGACTTTTAACTCTTATAGCTCCCTAAATATCGAACCAATTTAAATCCAATTACGATTGTGCACATCTATGTAAAACCCGTTTAAGAACATGTATATCTTTTCAAAATCGTTTCAATAATAAAAGGGGCCTATTAATAATACCTAAATATATATAGATATATCAATGACTTTTGAAAACCAGGAAGCAGGACTATGAAAGATATTACTTTTTTACGTTCTCATTGGTGTATTCTAATGCTTACATTGAGTGAGAAAAATTAATTAGTCTACAGACCTAATTTTTTTGTCCTTTTTGTAGCATGTAAAGAACTACAGACAGACACAATTTTAAAATGTTTCTTTGTGAATATCTACCTTTGGTTCATATACAAGAATCTTTTTGAATCATTTGTAATGTCGACACTGATAGATTTTGTCTGTCCGAGATATAAAGTATCGGTCAGTAAAATAGCTCCGCGGACCAAAATAAGTCGGTTTACGATTCAAATAAGATTCCCTGATGATCTGCTTTAGCAACAGCGAAATGCGCTTTTGAACATGAAAAATTGTGGTTTAAAATAAAAAAAAAGATTCAGCCGACACATTTTATCCCTGCAAAAAGGTTCAAAACCATTTCATTCAGAAAGAATTAGTCTGATGGAAATATGGGAATATGTTACTAATTTCAACTCTCACGAGTGAACATAACACTTTTTTCGGTTGCCCCGACACCATTCAACAGTGTTGATGTGTATTTCACCACATTTTTAAGTGCTACTAAATTGAACAAATGATGTATGAACAAATAATGCGAGAATTATTATAATTTTTTATTATTTATGTAGCGCTATTTAATTCAGTCAACAATTTTGTTTTTTGGCAAAATAAAGTTTAGATCCCAAAGGTAATTTTTCACAACATTTTGTTTGCGGGCAATTTAATATATTATTTTTTGCTGTGTATATCTTTGGTTTTACAACTGGTATTTAGTCTTTATTTGGCCGTTAAACATAAAATTGTTTTTGTGACCAGAGTTTCAAGACTTGTATTTTATAAGAGGGCGGTTTTATGATTCTATCTAGATCTCTTGTGTTTTTATAGAACTTTAATTGTTCCACAAAAAACGAAAATAATAAAAAACAAGCTACAATTACAAGAAAACAAGTTCATGTTGCACAGTGCTTCTTTGCTGTACAAAAAATACAAACAAAGTTTTATTTTAACTTTTGCCAGATTGTACTGGTCAAGACGAACTTAAAAACTAAAATCTAAAGATAAAGAAAGCGATATTATAATATTTAAAACCGTAATAGTTTCATATTGACACACTTTTTCCCCAGCAGTTTTATAGTCAGTTTTTAAGAACAAATATATTGGAAAAAGTTGAACAAAAAATATTCAAAAATTCGTAGAAATCAAAAAATCAAAAAATTCTAAAAAATGTTTAAAATTACATACAGGAAATTCCTGCTTAACTTGTTGCTCACCCCGCGACTTAGTAGGAGCTTTCAACGTATAAATGATAATGCGTGTTTCCCAATTCCGATGTAATGCAAGAGGAACACGAACACTATACCGCATGTGAAATAGCCATGACTGGTGGGAGAATAATATGTTTAAAAATATAGTTCCAGAGAATCGATCAATGCAAATGTGTTACCAAATCGAATAGAAAATCTTTACTGATCTTGTAATATAATTAATTGCATTCCGATATCGTAAAATTATTATGTTGTTTTTAAAAGAACTATTTATTATGAATCAATTGAATTTTACTAAAATAATTTTTAATGGTTTTTCACAAACCAACAGCTCCAGCTACATACATACATATTAATTAAAGTATATAATCCTTTCGAAGCTTATTGCTTTTGGCTTGTATTAGTTGTGACATAATTTAAAAACAAAAAATGTAAACATAAAAACAAATGCAGCGAAATGACGAAAATGAAGGCCAATGAAAACCTAAACGGCATCATTGTCCATCCATGATCCAACAATTTGCACCTTTTCCTTTCTTGTTTTTGTATATTTGTCATAAATTTCTTCATTTGATGTTGTCATAAAAATTAAATAAGAACAACTAAAAAGTCGCTTAATTCTGCCCTGAAAAGCGTTTATATTTTAAATATATATCTCAGACTCATTAACATGGTGCATATTAAAATAAATATAAATAAGCAGCTCATGTTGAAATGCAATGAAGGAAAGAAACACAGTGGATTCTTTTCCAGAGGAACATGCATATTTATTTATTCATTTATTTATTTATTTTTTTATTATTTTATTTCATATGTAAAATGTGTTAAGATCTTTATCATAAGCTTACTTGTCATAAATATTTGGAGAAGGTTTAAAGATTTAAGGTAAAAAGCGAAAGATCAGAGCATGTGCCGCAAAGGCGACAAAGAACCGGTTACAAGGGTGAATTGTATTTTTCATGTGGTTATTTATTTTTGAATTCGTTAAGAACTCATCCCAGTTGGTGTATAAAACACTTAGTAAATATAATAAAAATATTCGTTAATATAGCAAACAATTTCGTTGTGATAACAAAAACTAGTATGTAACTTTAATGGAATTTAGTTTGAAAGTAAGTTTTTTCAAATTATTAACTACGAGTTCTTTTTTTTGAGCTTATCCTCATGATCATAGACGAATTCCAAACAAACTACACCAATTTATTGTGTAATTTTAAATATAGAAATTATTTTTCATGAATTCATACAACAAAATAATTTTAGGAGTTTGTGCTGCAAAGTATCAAATAATTCAAATTGCAGCTGCTGCGGAGGAGCTCTGTGAAGACACACTTTCTGCAAAAAGCCATTACCTTCATTTTATATTATATTTACAACATTTTCCATTATTTTAATTATTTGAGCGCAACAAACTTAATGTCAAGTAAAACCTAATCAGCTGTTGTTTAACAATTCCGTACAAATTTATTTCGCAGTTGGAAAATATGTTGCCAGTAGCATTTTGTAACTAAACAAAAAATGTTGCCTGAAAATTTCATATGTTTTCAAAAAATGAACAGAGTACAACTTCAGGAATATTATTTTGCAATTATTTCGCATGCATTTTTTTATATGGACTTTTGATAGTAGTTCGCATGAAATGATGAACATGCTTTAGATCTTTAAAGATGGTAAATTTACAAGCCATTTGCATTATTATTATTATTTGTAAATATTGTAATATTAATTCTCGTATTATTTTTCCATACAAAATTTCTATTAAAAATTCTTCTTAATTTTCAAACAACCAGCTCCACCTAAGAAGTTTTGAAATACAGTTGAATAATGATGAAAACTTTTCGCTGTTCCTTAGAGAATTATCTACTTTTCTGTAACGAACTTTAGCCTTAAAATTTATAAACATATTATTAGTTAGCACATTCGCGTGGCTTTGAATTTTTTCGTGGCAGGGAAGTTTTTCCAGCTGAGGAAAAATTGATAGATAGTGAAATTTGAAATATTCTGGAGATAAACTAAAGTCCTTTGAGGGCTGGTAATGCTATCCGATATGTAAACTCGTCAAGAGTATATGCACATATCGGATGGTCCAAATACCTGAAACTTTTCAAATCATATTTTATTTTGACACTGAGAATTCTATTCTGTCCGAAATATCGACTATTATTCAGTACCATACATCCGTGGCCCATAATGAGTCGCATTACGCTTGAACAATGTTAGGAAATATTGCAAACTTATTACTGGATCTCGAATTTGTGATATCAGACGTCTTGGGGATGTCAATTGATCGCGACGGCGCTGCTACTTGACCCCTTTAGAATTTTTCTTGTGACGTACAGTTTTATACCGATGCTAAGCGAATAACCTAGAAACGATATCGCCCGCACCATTCATAAGAGAACCAGAAGCCGCTAGCAAGATCTTTGTATGTCGCATGATTGAAATCGTGTTCCATCAATACTTGGTAATATTTGTTATTTCATTTTAGTTGATTAAAAAAATACTTGTATTTAGACTACCCGGTATATGTATGTACTATATTCGGCATGGCCTATTTTTTAAAGTGATTTTTCAGCGAGTTTGATTGAGTACTCGCATTTAGCAGAAATTGTTCAAAGGGAAGTAAAACGTTTTTAAAATCCGTATTTTATATTTTTAATCTTTATAAAACTTTTCATAAAATCTTTTGTTTAATCAGCAGCAGCAACAGCAGCATCATCAGCAACAGCAACAACAACAATAACAATGTTCTCTCGGTTTCAAAGATTGACAACTAGAATCAAGAGTGCAGCACCAGCTGGCACCTCCCAAGAAAATTTTAATTCGGGCCTTCACCTCCTTAGCATAATTTCAATTCAGTAATATTCGTGCAAACATGCAAAAACTATTTATGACTCTTTTTCTGTGTAACACTTTAAATTTAACAAAATGTCTCGTAATTCATTTTTAGCCTGTTACAGAAAAGAGTATTTGATAGAAGAACACACAAACAAACAAAGAAACAAAAAACATTCCCAGAATAAGACAAATTTCAAACACAAAACGATTGTATTAAAAATACTTCGTACTTTATACTTGATGCACGCTGTCATCTGAATGAAAATCATATAAATAATTTTCTAGCCTACAGATCGCTATCAAAGCTATAAGAGACATTTTATACGTCTTGCGGCAATAATAAACAAAAAATAAAATTAAAAAATTAAAAAAATGATTTATATCAAAAAGTCACGGCGTTGTTTTGTTAAAAAGAATGTTCTACCAGTAGTTTCTCATTTATCGTTCTTGAGCATTATGCATTTTTAGAATTGCCTTCCTGAATGCCACAAGTGTACATGAAACCTTAAACGCGTGTAGTAGACCTTGTTAATGTGCCACCGCATTTAATAAATGAGTAAATATTTTAAATTGTTTTGCTTTCTTCAATTTTAAATAATGCAGAGTATTTACTACATGCATACAAACACGTGTACTGATAGCTACAGCAGATAGTTGGCTCTTATCTAAATATGCCTCCAGGGGCATGTGGCAATGGAGTTAATTTAAAAAACTAAAAAAAAAACAGATGCAGATAATTGTTCAATAAACTAGAATTACATTACAAAAGCTTTTGGTCTGAATTACTGGACCATTAATTTACTTGCGAATAAAAGAAGAATCGTTGAGAATTAATGTTAATAGACTTTATTAAATTAATTTAATTTTATTACTTTATGATCAAATATCTAACAAATATTTAAAATTTTTTTAATAACATTTCAAATTCAAATGCTACCGAGATGGCGATAATGGGCAAGAAGTAATCCTGGATGATTTTTTAAACACAGAAATTTTGTAAAAGTGAATGAAGTATTTATTTGAGATAATAAATGAATGCCTGCCGTTGACTTTTTATAGATTATTTCATGTAAATGTTGCCCGTATGTGGTCTACCTGTGAGCTCTAATTTTGGCATACTTTTTCCAGCATTTTGGCAGGAGTAATATTGGCTTCTAGTGGTGGAATTGTGGCTTGCTTATCAATGTACATACAAAAGAGACTTCACATATTGCCACAAAAAATTGGCGGCCAACTTAAAAAATTACGTGAAATTTTCTATTTTTTGAGAAAGTTTTCAGTATTTTATTTTAGTATTTTTGAGATTACAATAATTTGTAATCGTTAATTTTGCCTAAATCTACTCATTATGAAATGGCAAACCAAACTGTCAGCTGTCAAATCAGTTGTCAAACAAAGCAGTGTTGCAATTTCAGAGTTCTTATCAAACCACTGCCCATGTATAAATCAGATTGTTGTTAAGGGCAATAATAATATTTTGTCATATAACAATAATAACGTTATAACGAAATATAAAGATAATTTATTAATGCGTGATCATAATATGGTCAACGACTATCTGGTTATAAGCAAATATAAACAAATTTGGCAAGTTTTCGTTTTATGAGTGATTTCTTAGATGTTAATCACAATTTGATAAAGAACGAACAAAATTATTTTTTGTATATTAATAAAAATTTGTTTGTGGTCCAACCATATCGATGATTATTAGTTAAGGACGAAACGAGAACAAAAACTTCTTTTTAACTTGAAGTTTTAGTGTTTTTTTTTTTGTTTTAAGTACTAAATAAAGGAATGTGTCTGTATACAAACAAAATTATATACATAATAATTTGTACATGTTGAAATGAATGCAAATTTCCAAACGATGATTTCCGTAAGAACTCCGTACCAGTCTTAATACTCATGGCTTTTGCATTCAAAATTTAATCATTTGTGGTTCACTACTAACCATGGACAGAGTCTCTCTAAGTTTGGTAAGACCATGATGGTGAGTACCTAAATTTTAATTAATATTTATGCGTAATTTGTTGAACTGTTTGGGTTTATATTACGCATAAATATTAAGGCACCCGTAATGTTCATATTATCACAGGTGGTTGAATATTACGAAAGTCAAAAGACATACATAAATAAAGTAAACAAAAAATGGAAAATTGCTTAATCTCAGCGCCAATGGTTCTGCAAAAAGCGGGAGAGTATCGAATATTTGGAATAATTAATCATCAGAGATGGAATTTCGTACTAACCGAAATTGATGTAAATTGTAAGAAATTAATAAGTTGTACTTTTCGTATTCTAATTCGTTAAATAATACGGTTAAATAGTTGAGATTCCTAGTTACTAGTATCTACTGTCAAAAGTGGTAAAATCGAACGAAGAACTCTGATGAGATATTGTAGCGACATCGAAGTCAGTACTGATCCGTTCTGCTAGTCTGATGAATTATAAAATTATTCCAAATAGTATTCTCTTAATCAAAATAATGAATTTATCTAAACAATTTCTTAAAAATTATGAAGAAATGGTTAAGCTCAATTTTGAACTCAAGCCAAAAAACTCATTTAAATTTGAATTAGAATTTAAATTATTTTTGAGCTTTAAAGCCATATTTCGGGGTAACATTTTTATGGGGGCTACGTAAAGGAGTCGATCAATTTTAGGAAAGTTACCCAAAGAATTGAATTAACTAAAAAATTGCAGCCTTTCAGATCAGAGAAAAACGTTGAATACTACATTCTTAGATGGCTAGACAGACGTACGGAAGCACTTTGATTATAACTGAGTGATATGTACTTTAAAAAATTTAATCTTCTGATTAATGGTGATCTTAATCACTTTAAATATCAAATTATAACCTAATAACTTCACATTTTATGATAAGATTTTCGGCGTCTATATTTAAAAATAAAATATAAGAAAATTTTAGTTGACAAAACCCACTCGGATTTATACGACATAATCATTGAAAGTTTGACCTTTCAGAGCCGTTTCAACGTCAGACTAGAGGGAGTCTACATTAATTAATCAAAATTTATAATTGGCATTTTAACGATGTGAATAATGAATGTCATGTAGGTATAAATAAGCCTTTCAAATAAAATTGCATGTGTTGTCAATACCACCATATCAACATGCACCCTCATGACTTATTGAAAAATCCTTTCGCGGATTTTTTTTTTGCAAAAGCAAAGTTTTTTTTATTTATGGAATATAAGTAAACACACGCAGACATACATAAATTCGATTTAAGCAGTTAAAGGATTTTTCAAAGGAAAACTATACTGCTGCTACATAAGTAGTACTTAAAACGTGATAAATTTTATGGGGTTCTCACGTTTTTTCTTGTATCATTATTCGTTCATTCCCTTTATTTATCATGCGCATTTCTCCCTATAATTGTTATACTTTGTATGCAAGCATCCCATTTTAATGCCAATTTTTTATGCAACAGCATTTGATTGAATAATTTCATTTTTATTTATTTTTTTTTAGTTATATTTTCTGTTGATATTTTAACCATTGATCGGATGATAACTGACCCAATTGATCTTTGATTGTATTGTAAAATTAACAATGAAACGTATACAACAATTTTCCAAAAACCCAACATTATTGAGTGATACAGAGCGCAGACAATAATCACTAGGCAATAAGATGCAACTCAAACTAATCAATGGACCAATAGGCCACAACAATATTAATAATAATAACAACAACAACATCAATGCTGGTAAGCAAACTACAGTACTCAGCGTAACAAAATGTTAATCCCGACAAATTGAAAAAGACAAAAAGCAAAAGAAATTAAATTGAATTCAATAAAAAAAATAAATAAAATAAAAGAGAAGAGAAAAAGGAATTTCAAATTGAATTTCTAAATATAATTATAATGAAAGTTTATTTTTTGTCTTCTGCTTCGTTCCAGGAAAACGCAACCAAAATTAAACGGGAAAAAGAAATGAAATGAAACGCAAGGCAACGACATGATCAGAAACGTGTCAGACGCACACATCAAGCAAACAGGATCTAGCGCGTTTTGCAGTTATGTATGCATGTTTTTATTGCATGTACTAACGTGTGTGTGTGTGTGTGGCTGTGTGTTTTATGGAATATGCATATATGGATATTTGTATGTATGTAAGTAGTCCAAATATCTATACCGAGTGCAAACAAGTTTTTTTTTGGGATAGTCATGAATGAAATTTCTAGGTGGAGAGGCGCATATAATTAATCCATTTATAAAACCAATTCGTTAATACGGACACTTTTGTTGAAATTCCCTAACACCTAAAGGCGACAGGTACACTAATTTGACAGACAGCACAATAATTGTTCAAAATCTAATGTTATTACTTGTTGATGTTTGAACACTTAACGTGACCGACGTTTCTGCTGACAGTTACACAGTTTGCTTTGTTGTTAGTTAAATTAGTTTCAGTTGATTCCGTTAGACTGAAGTAATCACATAAAAAAATATGTTCAAATACTATAACAAATATAAAATTAAATTAAAGTGGCTTTTTTTAATCGGTTAACCAGCACTTGTTACAGATCTAGATATATTAGACAAGTCTTTGGGGTCCTATTTGGTAAGAATCCCTTCATAATTAGTCATTTCCAAAAATCATTGCAATATGATTATCAAGTAGTATATTTTTAATTAAAAACTTTTCGGAAATAGTGTTCAGGTATTTTCTATACCATCTCCTACAATTTGCAAATTAATACTCCGTTCGCCTTAATTTGCTAAAAAAAAAAACTTGAAATATTTACTATTGAATTTCGTTGTAATATTATTTGAAAGCAAATTATGATTTTTCGCAAAATATAAATTGAATTCATTAAAAAAAAATAAAATTTCCCGAGATCCCCTGAAAATGCAGAGAATGCGATTTTTTTATTTCTGTTTACTAATCATTTGGCCAACTTAACAGAATATGGAAGCAGCCATCCCTCTCCACACGCACAAAACTTTGAATTTTTAATTTGTGTGTCAAATCTGTGCTATTGTACGGCTGTGAAACTTGGAATACCTCCGCAGCAGATCTTAACACACTACAAGTCTTTGTGAATAGGTGCCTTAGAAGGATATTGCAAGTTTTTTCGCTCAACACTATATCGAACGTCCAACTCTGGGCCCGAACTAATCAGACTCCAATATGAATTGAAATACTTATGAGTATATGAGGCTGGAGTGGCCATGCACTACGTCGTCCGGATATCACTGATATCACCCGAAATTTCATAAACTGGAACCCCCAAGGAAGAAGACGTATAGGACGCCCACACTTGGCGCAAACAACTAGCTTTGGAAGTTAACAAGTCAAAAGCTGGAGCGAAGTAAAAAACCTAGCATCGAACAGAAATAATTGAAACGAATTTGTTGAGGCCCTATGCTCCTTAAAGGAGCCAAAGGAACCTTTTGTCCTGACTTCAGCAGAGATTGCAAAGTATATTCAGTAGAGCTTAAAGCTTAAGTTAAAATTTACAAAGTTGCTTTAACTGTGTGCTTTACTTTCAAAAACGATTAAATTATGTACTTTAATCATACTAAAGTATTGTGGCGTATTGTAATATCGCGAGTTAAACAATCTCTGTCAAATTTTTGTTTCATGTATTTTTCTATAAAAGCAATTTTAAGAATACTTTTTTTTTAAATATCGTATTCAACATTTTTTCTTGCACAATCAAATGGTCTTTAGTAGTGTCTTTTGTTTTCTCGAGATTTCTCTATTTTTAAACGGTACTATCAAGATAAAAAACTGTTAAAACTAATTACTATGACAATAGAAATCACTTGATAAAATATTTCGAGCATTCATTTCTTAAAAAAAAGTAAATAAATTTGTTCACAAGAAAAACATAATAAAGAGTGGATATTTATATTCTTCAACGTATTTGCATACATAAAGATAAATACCTACTAAATCAATGTTAGAGTTTATACTCGACGAGTACTTTTAATATTTATAATATTTCTCTACTGAAGGAATGTTTAGAATTTGCTCCAAATTTACATTTAAATTCTATTAAAATTTCGATGAATATCAAATGCCCTGACTTAGCTAAAAGTCTTCTATTCATCAAAAATGTGTGTTAAGTCTAGTACAACTGATTTAAAAATGTGTCATTTTATGGCTAACAGACCCTCCAAAGTTGTCAACTTAACTCAAAGTTTTTTTTTTTTTAAAGTCCATATCGCTCCTTTTTTTGCAACGTAGTCATATCTCAAAAAACGCGTTCTTCAGAAAACGAGTTTAAAGTTTTTAATTTACTTACAGCTGAATGAAAAAATAAAAAAGTATTCTCCCCTCTAGAGTTGAGTAAATAAGATATTTATATGAATTTTTCACAAAAGTTAAAGAACTATACGGTGAATAATTCTGTATTCTTAACTCAAAAATCACGTTTTTGAGATATGACTAACGTTGCAATGGAGGAGCGATATATTGCCAGTATTGAAAAAACGTTTCCTCTTGGTGTATTAAATACTGGAAAAGAAAATAAAAAACCAACTAGTTTCAAAATTTTTTATACGGAACATTTTCGTTTTGAAAGAATCTAAATATTTTATACAATCTTTTCAGGAATTATTTTGAATCTTTTTATATTTTCATTTTTCAAATTTCAAGTTTTTCATAAATAATGCGAGCGTATTGTAGAGTGAAAAAAGTGAATAGTGCACAAAAGTGGACAGTTGGTAGAATAATGGACCAAGAGCGTACATAACAAATAACGTATTGAAGAAGATAGCATAGTGTACTGTAGTAATAGTAAACGGTTGGGCACCGTATGGGTCCACAATTTTATGCCAAGTTCATATTTAATAAGCGCCAAAAAAATCCATTACAATTCTCAGTTGGTTCCATTGCTGCTAAAAAAAAATACAGATCATAATTTGTCTTTCTTTCCTTCATGTTTCAAAAATAATCACAACACGTGTAAGAGTTGTCCAAACACAAACACAAACACAGTGGATTTATAAAGAAAAACAAAAACGAATAAACCAAAAAAACAATAAATAAAAAAAATAACAAAATTAAAAAAACAAAAAGAAAAATCTCAAATATAAAAATGTATGTTGCAACACGTACAAAAAAAAGCAGAGCCTTAGCCGGCATATTGGCCCGTACGTATCGTTTCATTTTGTTACGTTACCTCTACATGATGCCTTTGTGGCAACTGGCTAATAATATCGTTTAAAAACTTGAAGCAAATATGCACTTGTACAAGTACAAATCTGAATGTGGCAAAATGCTGCAACGTGTAGAGAAATAAAATGGACGGACTGACGGACTGACGGACGGACAGACGAACACAGATACAGACATAAATAACAAATATACCTACAATATATGCATTTAAACTTAAACAACTTTGCAACAATGTTGTCTTAAGTCATACACTTACAATAATCATAACAACAGCTACACAACACACCTCATACCCAGCCCCCAAAGCAAAATAAGTTGTACAAATGTTTCTATCGGCTGTGGAGGCTGTGAAACACCCTTTGAATAAAAAAAATCATTTAAAAAAATATCATTTACATATTTATCATAATTTTAAGCAGGTCACAAGTTTGTGCTTTATACAAATTTTAAACTTTTTAAACTAAATGAGAATTACGTAAATTTTTAAAAAGTTTTATTGGATTATAATTAAACAAAATATAATAAAATGTAAGCTAAACAGAAGTAAGTTTCTGAGCGAGAACAAATCAAAAAAAAGTAGATAAATATCACTGTTCTGCATGAAAATTGGCCCTTAAGCCGCTTCAACTGATTCTAATGTAAAATGACCTTTGCTTCACCCATCATTTCAAAGGAATACTCCTTACTCCATTATTTTATACATTTACGTAATTTAAAAATTATAAATTTATTGATAATACTTTTTATAAATTTCTCACAAATTCTTTTTTTATTTTTCAAACGAACACTCCTTCTTTGATTTTAGCGTCGCTAAGACGAGGAAATTTGATTTTTTTAAATTTCAACAAATGACACATTAAAGTAAAACATAAAATGTGTTAATTTAAAATAATTTTTTGTTTATTCTAAATTGAATTCAGGGCCATAAAATTATCGAAATCAAGGCGATATGGTCCCTCGAAAATGTTGGGCGATGAGGGGAAACGGAGATCATATTCGGATTTAAAAGATCAATTTACTGTGTCAGGGGCTCTTTCCTTTTTTATTTTTTGCAAAAAAGTGTACTTAGTGTTTCTTCATAAAAAGAAAAAAAAACGCTCTTCGTGATTGAAGCATTAACCAGTATTTGTGAAAGCGGCAACGACATTATCCGTAGGATATTTTCGCAAAACCAGGAATTAGAGACTTTTGAACACATTCCCAGCCCAGTCTTAATAAGAAAAGTAGACCATTCCACTGGATCTGAACGATATTATTGGCTTCATCAAAGGAATCAGGTGGATTAATGATAGATAGTGTAGCATGTTAAAGAGCTATAGCGAGGGAGGCATCTTACGGATCTCATAAAATATTTGATTAAAGGGAATAACAATCAACCCACTGGGACTCTAAGCGAAAGTGTTAAAAGCAACATCATTCTGTTTAAACTAACGAAGGTGCGTTGCCAGGACTTTCAATATCTAGTTTTCATTCTTTTGATACGAATTATAATCGATCAAAAATGCATCAAATGTGCACATCACATATCATACAAATAATTTTTTTAACATAGTGCAGGGCATTACAATAGAAGAAAAATAAACTAAATCCAAAAAATAATAATGATAAAGTAAAAACTAAACACATTTTACTTTTGTCTGAAGAAGCCAAGATAGGAAGACGACCCACCAGTTCATGTTTTTGTTTTGAGTTTAGCTTGGAACATAAAAAAAGAACAACATTCATATGTGTTGTAAGTTGGCTTTTATGCTGGCTGTTGGGAAACATAAGACGTGTCATGATTATGATAATTATCTTTATATTTCCATTTTTTGTAATAGCAAAATATTCCGTTAGTGTTCTAAGTTATTCGCATTCACTTACTGAACTGTAGAGAGAATAAAATCTTGCTGATATTCGATTACTTTAGGTAATTTTTTCCAATGATTAAATTAGAAAAGTATTTTTTTGAAGGAAGTCAATAAGCAAATACATGATCTGAATATTTTACAATATTGGCCTCATGTTATGTCAGCTACAGAAGCAACACTCATAATTTCATTACAAACAAAATGAAATTCGTACATTAAAAAAATTTTTATTGTAGTCCAATCATGTTGCAGCTGTTAGGGATGGTAATTATTAAATAATAAAATCTAAACAAGAACTTGTTAAGCACAGCTATTGTTATATTTAAAATATAAAAAAGCAGCAACGGGTTATTTTCTACAACCATATGATGTTTACAATACCGATATTATGGTTGTCCCAAACTACCTCTAGTAAAATTTTTATTAAGTAGATACATATGGAATGCGTCTGAAGATATCGCAGGCATTAAAGGACATACTATTTATTGGGGGTGAATCAAACCGTTTCAGATCATAATTTGACTTCGAAATTAACATTACGGCGGTCACAGGTTGACTGACAGCTTTTAATTCGCAAAAACATCGAATCGGGTTCTTGATGTCAAAAGACTGTGTTTGTCCTTCTGCTTGTTAGTACTTTTCATTTATATTTTTAAAAATTTCCTTCCCTACTTCTCCTACTGGTTTAGTTTTTTTTATTTACTTCCAACACGGTTTAGAAATGGAGTAATAACGTTTTTTTTTTGTCTCCTGAAAAGTACAAAAAAACATGTTAAGATTTGTTAACCTGTGACCGACGATATGTTTGACTCAAAATCCAATGAGCCATAATCAGCTTTTTCTGCTAAATCACTGCAGCCGTAGAGCACTTTTTAGAACGATGAACCAAAACGGTCTAAGTGAGTCCGGGATTCTGGCTGCCACCCTTACCTAAGCTAAACTAGAGTAACTCCATCTGCTTAAGAAAGACAAGCGACCGAACCTGGTGGTTACACGCCTGAGGATACGACAAGTTTTGAAGAATACAAAAGCCAAGTCAATGGCTTCAATTAAAATCATTTATTAAACAGCGTACATCGAATATTTGTTTTTTCAGTGTAGACATGGTCGCTCATACATTCACACTTCGACGCAAATAAACTCCTTCTTCTATTAATAAACTCATGTTGGTGCACGTATTGCAAGCTATTCGATTAATCGCTTAACAACAACTATCAATTAGTAAGTAAAAATAAACCGAAAGATATGATGATTCTAAACTTTACTAAACGCTGGCTTAAACACTGAGTACAATCATGTTTATAGCGCAAAAAGACAATAATAGCAACACCTCTCACTATCTGAAAGTGCTCTGCAAAATATCTATACTTGCAATCAAATATATCTATATACAGCCAACAACAACATATATACAATAATATTGCTGAAAGATTAACAACTGGTAGCATTTTAGGTAAAAAAATAAACAAATTATGGATGGACACTTCTTTCATTAGAAACTACACTGCATATTTGTTATTATATTTAAGAAAAATATAATAAAATAAATAATTTAAGAAGGAAACCGCAGGCAAATTGCATGAATTTTTAGCAAAATTTTACATTTATTGATTAAAACAGTTAAGTTGAATATTTTTTAAATAATTAATTGTTCCATTCACAATCTATTGTATGAGTTGTAAGTTGATTAAGTGTGGTTAGTAATTTCTATGTATATAAACATTTCTTTAGAAACATGCTTATTTATAAATTTCTATATTTAAAAAAAATTCTTTAAATGAAAAATTTTTAAAACTCAAACAAAATTTTAAAATTCGAGAAAGAATAATGAACATCCTTCGCATAGAAAAAATATTGCCTTAAAGGAAATTTCTTATTTAGAGAATTTTAACGAAAATTCAATATTTTAAATAATATTTATCGATTTATCTAATTAAAAAAATATACGAAATAAAAATTGAAACTTCAGGAAATTTATTACAACTCTAGGATATGTACAATATTACAGCAAAATCCGTAAAATGATGTCAAATATAACATCCAAATATGTTTAATTTTTAACAAATAAAAATTTCCCAGTAAAAGATTTCTCTACTTTGCAAAAGTTTTCATATGTAAAGAAAATTATTTCATGAATTAACCCCTAATATAAAATATTTTCTTCTCTCAAAATTTTTCCAATTACAGGGACTTTTTAACACAGACAGAATTTATGGAAAAAATATCTTATGTTTAACACAATAATACTGATTCCTTAAATAAATACTACATTAAATAAATATTTCCTTCAAAGGGACATTTCTTACCTACACTTTATTTTGACAAATTAACAAAAAAAAAGATTAAAATAGTGTGTTAATATTTAAAGTTATAAAAAAATCTTTATTTCAGGAAAATTTTTCATCTTTAGAAAATTAAAAATATTTTATCAATGTTTGTAAAATTATGATAAAAATTATAATATAAAATATTTAGCTTGCAAAAACATAGCAAAGGATTTTTACTCTGACCAAAGAAAGTTAAAAAATTTCTTGGAACGTCAGGCTAAAATTTTAACAATAAAAATTGTATGATTTTATAGTTGATAGTAGTTCAGAGAATTTTGTTTGAAACAATATTGTTGATTTTTTTAATATAAATACATAAAATCGAGTAAAAATTCACAATAAATGGAAGGGAAGAAAATCTTTTAAGCCTGAGCAAATATTGTTTTGAAATGCAAAGTAAAACATTTTGATTCAGGAAAAATTTTCATTTTAAAGAAATTTGAGATATTTAATCATAGTAAAAATAGTTAACTTGTAAAAATTGTCTAAAATAAAAATTCTAATTGCGCTCAAAAAAATTCAACTACAAAAAACAAAAATAGAGTAAACTAAAATGGAAAATAGCTTGGTCTCAGCAGCCAATAGCTCTGCAAAAATCGGGAGAGTAATAATATATGGAATAATTAATCATCAGAGATGGGAATTTCCTACGAACCGAAATCGATTTAACCTGTAAAAAATGAATAAGTTGCATTTTTCGTATTCTAACTCGTTAAATAATACGGACAAATAGTTGATATTCCTAATCACTATTATCCACCGTCAAAAGTGGTAAAATCAAGCAAATAAAGCTGATGAGATGGTGCAGCGACCTCGAAGTCAGTACTGATCCGTTCTGCTAGTCTGATGAATAAAAATTGTTCCAAAAAAAGTACTCTCTTAATAAAATAATGAATCTATCCAAAAAAATTTCTTAAATAAAAAGAAATGGATTTGAACTCAAGCCAAGCAATTCCCTTCAATATACATAAACCTAAAATAGTGTAACTGATTACGCATAAACATTAATTAAGAAAATAAATATGTTGTTGTAAAGATATTTGAAACCCAAATATAAACAACTTTATTTGCAAAATTAAATATTTTTCAGCCAAGCTAATTTTTTTTATTTAATATTTTCTTTTTTTCTTTTTTGACATTTAAATTGTCTATGTAAATAATAGGCAAACACATGTTTTTAGATTCCTTTTACCCCCGTAATACTAAAGCGATTTTGAAAAGATTAATGTGTTTATAAAGGTTTTTTGTACATAGATAAGTACATAATTAATTTTATTTAAATCGGTTCAGTATTCTGGGAGCTATAAGCGTTCAAAGTCGTTACTAATACATGCACACTGCTCTGGTTTCTTAATCAACAATATAACGTTCAATGTGCCTTAACGCCCTTCACGTTATTTTTCTCCGTTTATCAGTTCCCTTTGAGAAGAATGTGCGACGAGCTTAACAAATTTTATAGATTTATTGATTCCTCTTCGTCCCCTTCTACTATAAAAAAAAACAATATATTAATCTGTTTAAACTCATAATTCTTGTGTATTGTACTTGTACTAAATTTTTTGTAGATGCTATTATTTTACGTTTAAATAACAATTATTTAAAAATATATTCAAGTTAAACTGTCTATAAGGATTATTTTCCTGAGACAAATAAAAAAATATAAATAAATAAATAAAAATAAATAAATAAACAAAAAAAAACGTTTAGGCCCGTATTCATAAAAAATAATTTTTATTTGAAATGTATTTTAAGACATATTTTTCATAAAAAACTTTCCTTAAAATATTTATATTTCAAAACCAAATTATTTTTTTATGAATACGACTGTTAATATTTAATTCTAAATTAAATATTTTGTTTGCATTATTTTACGTTTAGAGCATTTCGGACATTTATTAAAGCTAAGCGCTTTATTTAAGTTTAAACCGTCGTAATCTTTGTTGATTCAATCTTTAGTTATGTTTGTACATACTAGTTTTCTTTTAAAGTTTAATATGTATAATAGAAACTGCATACCATCAAATTAACAAAAAAAAAACACACTTCATAGATATTTATTCAGATATCAAATCAAGTCTTCATGACTTGAGTTGAGACAGTTGGTGGCATTATTGTATTATTGTAGTTCATCCCATGTTTTATGCAAAGTAGAAAGATTAGAGGTTTAAGTCATACTTGTGCTTAAGGATGTATGATCTCTGAGTTAATATTCACTTTAAGAAGTAAGTAGTCTTTAGTTCTTCCATTCTTCTTTTAACAAAAGTTTGATGAGGAGAACAAAATATGTTATCTTTTGTACGTTGAAATATATAACTGCTTTACTTTGAATTTTTTTTTTTGGTTTTAGATTTCAATTCGGTTGTGTTGAAAGTACCGCTGAACTTACTTTTTATTTTTGATTCGTTTATAAGTACTGTACATGCTGATTTTTAGGTTTAGTAATTTTATTTCTTTAAATTTATTTGTATATTCTTTGAAATGATATGTGTATGTCTCTAAGGCCCATATTCTCAGTTTAACTAACGACTTTTCATATAAATGTCATTGGTTGAACGGCCTTCCTTAGTCAACTAAAGGTTGTAAATTTGGTCTAATTCTTTTATATTTTTAGTCAAGACTCCAATCTTTTAATTTAGTTGTTAACTAATATTATATTTGTACCCGGCCTAAATGTCTCTGACACCCAATCAATAATTTTTTGTTTTCTCAAAGAAAAAAAAAGAACAGCAAAATACAAAATAATGATTATTAGCAAAAAATTTTTATTTTAAACATGAACGCATTATGTAATTCTTTTTCTGGCTTAATGATGTGAATATCGTTCAATAAGATGTTTAGTACGGTCAGTGAAATTCAACACCCAAGAAATGTTGAAGTTTTTGTCTGCAGTTAAGTTTGTATTTGTATTAAGTGCAGCTTAGTGCTAATTTGGGTTTTGTTGCAGTGTCATGCAAATGGGTCATGCGAAATAACAAAACTGAAAATAAACACAATCTAAGAAAATGAGTGACATGGCAATAAAGAAGGCTACTAAAGTACTAGCGGGGTTGAGATATATTAGAAACGGACGTGAGAAAACTATCAGTCGATCGTACTGAAAAGAGGGGGATAGACCAGTTTGGGTATAGAAACTAATATCCAAATGATTTGTAGTCTGCCCTATTCTGGATCGCTGTCATGCAGCCTGTTTCTTTTGGACATTATTGCAGTATTTGTCATTTAGTCATAATTGAAGATTGGCCCTGAGTTAATATATTAAATAATGCGACTATAAATGCGCATGTCTCCCTTGAAAATTATATTATGGTCAATGTCTGTGGATTTAACTGTTATTGCGGTCCTACCATTGCTTTTATGATATTATTCTGCTATGATTTGTCATCCTGTCCGATCCATTCTTCCATCGCTTGCTGTAATACCTTTTTAAATAGGTTGAAGTTGCCTTCCATCCACTTTTCCCCGAACACTGACCTATGTTTTATGTCGCCCGGTGTAGTCGCCCTTTTTTTCAGTCGCCCTACTACTTACACTTATACCCATATTTTTTTATTGCATCGAAACTTTTAAATTGTTGGCATTAGCCATGGCAGAACAATACAGGTAGTAGTGAAGCGCTAAAGAATTTTTTTTGGGTTCGCATCTGTCAAAATATTGTTTATGTTTTACCAACATACACCAACCCACACTACTAAAAAAAACGCACTTGAACATTTGTTTTCAAATGTCAATAAGAAAAGGAAAAGAAACAAAATTCTTTATAGAGCAGAAAATGCAACCAAACACACATGTGAATATATACATTGTTTTGCCATTTTTTACTTTTTGACAGCTTCGAACCTAAACAACAATAAAAATCAGTGTTGTTTTTGCTTTTGTTGGTTTGTTGTAGATTCGCTACTACCTCTATTATTCTACCATGGTATTGGCGCTTTTAATTGTAATGACCTTTCACCACATACTGAATAGCCAAATGTTGTCAAGGTTTTCAGCCAGCGATGGAAAATTCAGTAGTGTTTTCAGTAATTTTTAATTTTCGAAATACTTCAGTACTCCAACGACATAAAAATAATGTTGAATTTATTTTAAAAAAATCATGAAAATTTTTCCTAAACAATTACATATGTTAAAAACTTAAAACTCAATTAACACGACCGATCGATAGCAAGTTTAGATATAATTTTTTTGTATGAAAATGATTTTGCTATAAAATGAAAGGTATAGTCGACTTAAGTTTTTGCTTAACAGCACACACGCTAAAGTAAAACGTATAAATTTTCATTTCATTCATATTTTCCTACATGGCGATGTTGTTTTTTTAAACTAATTTATGTATCTAAAAAAAAAGATATTTTGTTCTCCTTTTGGGAGCAAATGTCCTCTTTTTTTGAGTTATCGTTCTCTTTTTCTCTAAACGGAATCCAAAATATAGCAATGCTATTTGTCTAGTCTACTGAAATACTTATTACCAAGGAAATGTCCAGTGACTGGCTGTTTTACTTCTTATGAATTTCATTAATCGTAATTGATAATATTGAATCCACAGAGCTTAATATTCGAAAAGAAAAAAAGCTGACAAAAAATTATCATACAAAGTTCCTTGACCTTAAATTAAAAAAAAAAGAGAAACAAAACAACACATCCCAACAAAACTTTTAAGAATATTAATGATGGGTAGACGCAATTTGAACGGGCTACAAAGCAGTGAGTATCAATTGCGTACCTGATTCGTTTTATATGTTAAGTAAGCAACGGCTCAAGGAATAAATCACTTTCTGTCATATCAGGAATAACATACATGGAAAGAAACAACATGGTTGAAGTGATCATAAAATAAGAACAACATATTTATATTGGACATTAAAGTTTTATTTAAATCACTTGATTATCAAACGATCTCTTCGTGCCAAATTAGTTTTTGTCCATAAAGTCATAGCTCTCACAATCAAGAGTTCAGTAATTAAACTTTTCAATTTAACAAAATTTAACTGTGGTAAAAAATTCTGGAAGATTACGAAAGAAGGACCGCCAAATAATACATCTTTTGACCGTAACCCACACATAATAATATTCTTTAGTTTGCCCATAAAGTAAAAAATCCCCTCCAGAATAAAGAGCTCGGTAATTAATCTTTTTATTTAAACAAGCTGTATTTTTTCTTTAAAAAAATCTTGAGGATTACAGACGAAAACTGGATTACGTTTAATTTGAGATATACATATAATATTCCGTAATCTCTTTTGGAATACGTACGAGTTAAAAGATTCCAAGAAAAATCATGTTTATGACCCAAATTTAAAAACTAATTTGATAATTTACCTTTACCCACTTTGAAATAAGCCGCAATAAAATAACTTCCAATGAAATAAGACCAAAAAATTTAAGAAGTCCCAAGAAAATTCAATGAAATACAACACAAAAATAAACACAAAAAAACTCGAAGCCCGGCAATTTCAAATTAAAGAAATGAAATAAGTCCGAAAAATATTACATTAAAAAAAATTTTTTTGTTTATCAGTCTTGTAACGCAAAAAATAATTCTAAAAAAAATTCAATAAATCTGTTTCCTCCAAAAGGAAATTTATATATACATCAATCAATTTATCAATTTATATATACATATAAAAATCTGAGCCTATGAAACACAATAAGATCTTCTTAGTTTGTTTGCTCTGAAATGGCAAGCACCCCAATAGGAAATTGTGATGAAATGAAAATAAAATAAAGATTATCAGGTTTGGAATGGACACTGGGTGGATATAAAGAGTGAGCATGATTTTAAGCATTGAACAACGGAAGTAGTATTTTACGACAGTTAGACCAATTTGACATTTGTGTTTTAGGCATTAGAAGCACAGAGACAGATAGTAATTTACATAAGTTGTCATCTACACTGAAGCCTCTGTATATATTGTACTACAGATGTGGAGACACTCTTGATGACAAGTGTTGGTTGGTTAAGGAATTTGGCATTAACAAAATCCAACAAATTTTAAAGCTGGGAGTTCTTTGTTGGGAATTATTTCTTTTGGACCTTATTTCATACAGCCAGTTTTGGTCTTGCAGAATTCGTTACTCGACTGTCTCTAAACTCGATATACTTACATTAGTTTTAATATTAACTAAATGAGAATTGTAACATACATTGGGCGCATTCATAAGACGTAGCTGTTCAGCTCAACTCTTGGCAACAGTGACGTCTTAGAAACGGCTTGATGAATTATTGGATAATGAACAGCTGTTTAATGTAAACAATTGAAAAGAAATATTATATATTATAAATGCTAGACAGCAGCTCATGAATTTTACATTTTTATTTTAAAATCTACACCACAAATTTAATATTCACAACATAAAAATGCGCAGCAACACACTGCAATAAAATGATAAACTTGCGCCGATAGTGTTTATATTTCAACGCTAAGCCGCCGCTGTATTTCAAAAATCTTTAAAACTTATATTGAACTAAATATTTAATTAAAATAAATAGACGCCATAATAAATAAATAATATTTAATGAAATCAATATTTTAAATTTTATTTCTTTATTTTCGTTACGTTATTGAATTTGAAACACAAAATTTAACAAATCAATTTGCAGCCGCTATTAATAAAGCGGCGTAGCATGAGAGTATAAAAGCGCATAACTCTTTTGATCAGCATGTTGACTAAATGTAGCTAAAAAAAACTCATGATGGAAAAAATGGCAGCAAATACTCAACTGTTGTGTGGAGCGGAACTACTCAGCTATGCGTTTCTAAAATAAACATTCAGTTGCGAAACAGTTACGTCTTATGAACGCAACCATTATTACGCAAACTGTGTGCAGTGCGCGTTATTCATTTGGTGAGAATTAAATCCCTGCAGAACACAACATGTTGCTTAAAAGTATTATATAGAAAAATTTCATGCCTTGCCATAACATGATAATGAGATTAATTTTCAGAGGCATGGGATGACTAGGTTTGAGTTCGCACAACAATGTACGACATGGCGAGTAAGTTTGCATTACATGACAAGGCATTAAATCTTTCTGTATGATACTTTTAAGCAACATGATGTCTTGTAACTACTTATTTGCTTGCCATACTTTAATTACCATTAAACAAAAATATTTTTATGGTTCAACATAAATTTGTTTATAGTCCAACTATATTGCAACCTTTATGGATGGCATTAATTTTGTGGTCAAATAGAGACAAGAGTCTATTTATTGCGGCTAAATTTAGTTTTTGAATATTGCAAAAGTAATAAAACATAGTTTGTTTGATACAACTATACATTGCTTGCCAGAACCAAAATATTGCTAATGTAACTATGCTACGACCATGTGCTTTTCTAGTGTGTTTTCATAACACAGCTGAGCGAACCATTTTCCCCCCATCTGGTTGGAAAACAAAGCTTTTGCTGGGATACGTTTCTCACAAATTTGCAATATTTTATTGCTTCATTGATTATTGTTTGTTGAAGTGCAATTTAATTGTGTCTTCCTACCAACAGTATGAGTAAGTATATATTCTTTCTCATTTTCCCTTTCTAATGACGTAGACTGATAAGTCATTAACATTTGAAATTTGTTGGCAGTTCTCTTTTTAATAACTTAAATCTTTGTGCTACATTATTGATGAAACCTAACGCCACAAACGTTATTCACACCTTCTTATATGCGTTCGACTACGAATTTAATAATTTGCAAACAAGTTGAAACAGTAGCAGAGTGAAAAAATATGTTGGAAATGCAGTGAGCAGTGAAAGTGTACGACGCAAGGAAAGTGAAAGGGACATGAAAAAAAAAACGAAAGTCATTGACATTGGATTTTAAAGGATATCATCATAGCGCACATTTGAGTAACCGTCTTTTGCATTTAAAATCAAAGTTAATTTCATTGTTTTAATTTTTCTTTTATTAGTAAATTAAAAGTTGTATATAATAAAAATGTTTCATTTCAATAGTAAACAATTAAGTTGAAGAACTACTGAACTGAAGTGAACACGAGCAGTAGCTCCAATATTTTATTTAGTAAAAAACTTTAAAATTGTTCTTCTCATACTGAATTATTTACTGCCAGGACCACGATGTCACACGCATTCGTTCTTTCGTACAATTATATTTAAAACAAAAACAAAATTTTCGGAATTTTTAGAACGAATGCATATGACATCGTGGGCCTGCCAGTTAGTAAAACGTTTCAATTGCTTTAACAACTTGTATTTTAACTTTTGTAAGACACTGTATCTGAAATATGCTTAACTTTAACTTGTACTTCTTCTACATTATGGACTTGGTCACACATTTTGGTTATGCGTTGTTAAAAGTGCTACACATATGAAAGTCAGTGTGACAGTATTTTTATGTTATTTGATGCAAAGTAAAAATACTAGCAACATGTTAATGACACCAGCAACAACAATCAATCAAGCAAACAAACATGTACTCACAAATGAATGAACAAACAAACGAGTGAACGGGGGTTAAGAGATTGCTGCTGCAATATTAATAAATCCGACAGATTAGTATCTTTGCCTCAGGGACGTTTGAAGCGTGCTAAGCAAATAGCGTTTTTAATAATAAAAAAAAAACGAAGGAAATTTATTTAGGTTTTCTAACCAGTAGATATTTAAGAAGAGTAACAAAAAAGTATGAAACTTTGCATACACATTGATATGGATAACAATACAGTGACCCACAGTTGATTTTTCGAAAATGTTAGTTGCTTTGGGACAATTAGTTTTGTGTATTTTAAAAATTGTTCTTTGAATGAAAATTGAAAAAGGGGTACGATTTTCCCCAAAAAGTATATATGTACATATTAAAAGTAAAAACTAGGAATTACACCACATACACCGAAGTATGTGTACTTAATTTGCAACAATAATAAGAAAAGTGAACTGAGCCACGCTAGAAAATCCACTTCCGAGTAGCAGATTGCTATTTTATTAATTTGCTTTTTGTAAATATTGTAGTTTTAACTGTTAACTATTAAAAAAGACAGAACCACACCTTCACAGATTAAATATTCTTGGTTAATTACTTCACACAACCAAATCTAAGGAAACTTTGTAAGCACGTTGTGTTAACTTAAACATATTAATAAGAGAAGTGGGCAGTGACATGCCAATATAAACTAAATATTATTTTTAAAGTACTTCTAATTAAGCGATTAACATGAAACTTAACATGAAAGTTGTGAAAAGTATGTTCTTCATATCGTTGATCTCAAGTAAAAAGGCTCTACCTCAAATAATTGTAGCTTTACAGGAGAAGGTAATAACACAAAAAAACTTTACAGCTGCTTTGACAGGCTCTATTTTTTACACTATTCTAATAGATTTTTGTGACGAGGAGAATTTGTGTGAAATGTACTGGAACCACTGAAAAACTAAGTTTCGTAAAAAATACGAGTTAAGGCCTTTCTAATTGAGACCATCGATATATGTGTTAGCATTTTAACATATTGCTTTGCTATCAAACTTATTGCTTGATATCTAATCAATTATATTACTAAAATGTGTAGTTCTCATAAAATGGGCGTGGTATCTGCTATAAAGTAAATGTAAATTACGTGATATCTGGACAGTGATGCCAACTTAGCTATTTTCGGGCTAAATTTAGCTTTTTTTGATTATTCCGCACCCGTAATTTTTTCCTTTTAGCTCCTTTTTTTAAAGAGCCAACACGATACGGCACGTTTGGCACTTTTTGCATCTCTCAGTAAATTTTCCCTCTTGTTTCGTCTTTGTGTCATTTGTATAGATAATACTGGTACACATTTTTAGCAACTATGTTTTTTGTAAATACAGATACTCTCTTTTGCAACTAAGTAAGTTGTATTTATATATTTAGACCTTAAAGTGGTAGAACCCCGTTTAAATAAAGTATTATTCAAAGTACAACAGTTGCTTAGAAAACAATTTAAATGGCTTACAACTGCCAGAAGTACAGGAAGGGTTGGGATCAAATCATGCTTTTAAAAAATGGATTAAACAAACAAAAACCGTCGAAAGCTTTATGTAAATATTGAAATTCTATATTAAGAGAGACTCAAAAGTATAAGAAATGTCTGGCTCCATTTAACGATGCTGTTCAAGCTACGAGTTACCGGCAAGCGTTTTTGTAAAAATAAATTCAATTGAACCCTACAAGAATTCAAAATATTATATAAAAACGAACATATTGCCAAAAGAAGGAGAAGAGAATTTAACTCTTTTTGAAAATGGCTGTTCTTTTTTAAATTCTACGTTCTAAAATGTTAATGTTATTGTATGTTATATTATTAATTTAAATATTTGTATACAATTTCTGCAAAATAATTTTATGAAACATTAATCATTTTTTAACACGTTGACTGCCAACTACGAGATAACTCGTAGATTGATTTCCCTTCCAGGAAGCCAACTACGAGTTATCTCGTACTATCTAAAACTGACACTTTTTGTGTAGGTACAAGTAAAACCGTATTATATCAGTGCTAGTATCGATAAATAGCTTTTGGGAAAAGAAAAAAAAATAGTTTTGGCTTGCGTGAGCTGAACATTTATTAAAAAAAATTAATAATAATGATAACTATAACAATAAATTTAGAGAATGTTTATAAATCTAAAAAGAAAGAAAATAATAATAAAATTATAATAACTATAAAACAAAATATTATAGGAAGCAAATATGATGTTCTTTTAGGAGAAAAAGGACCTACGAATTAACTCGTATTTGGCTTCTGCGTAGCGATTTCTGTCACAGAAGCCAACTACGAGACAATTCGTAGGTCCTTTTCATGATACCTATCATCTAGAAATAGAGTTTTTTTAGTAATATAATGTGAAAAAATCAAAATGTTTGGCCAGTTTTCTGAAAATGGCCTTGGCAGTCAACGTGTTAATGTAAAAAAGTCTTGCAGTACAAATTGAATAATAAATGGATTAAAAACAGAAAAATCTTTCATTTTTAAATTTAGCACTTTTTAGCTCTTTTTGACTGCTCTGTCGGCGCGTTGTATCTGGAGATCTGCAATAGCGATATTATTATTGATTAAATCTGTAACTAATGCGAAAAATTTAGATTGAAAAAGTAGGTGTAGCACTTCCCATAAAAAGCAAGTGTTAATTCTAGTACACATAAGCTCTCGGCGATTGCCTGTCTGATTTGGCGAACAGGTTTTACTGCTGTGGAGCTCAAAATATCCAGCCGACACTACAAAACATATCGAGAGTTGGATGACATGCTATTGGGTAAAGCCACTAAGGAGGGAACAACATGAATATAAACAAGGAAATATTCCAAATTTATATGAAATATAAAAACAAATTTTAATAACTTTTTTAGTAATAGCGAAAATCACCATTCGTTGCACATCTGCAATTTTAGCACACATAGCATTATATTCTGCTACAAAGCGTGACTGTCTTCTTCGAGCGTTTAGTAAGTTAATTATAACAGCTGTTTTTACAGTTTACAGTTTATTAAACAACTTTGCCGCATGGAATAAACTAAGGCGCAGAAAATATTTCAACGCAAATGCCGATAAAATTTTCACGCGAAGCAAGTGTCCGGTTTTTGTATACATTTTCTAAAATTTTATAAATATTTTCTTTGACATTGAATTTTTATTATTTGAGCAATATTTCTTTTAGCAGTCTTAACATCAACTTAATTCCAGTACAGGCAAGTCTACTTGTTTTGATTGTGAAAATAAAACGAAAAACACAGCTGTTATAGCATTGCTAACCTTTGCAATTAGGAATCTGCAACGGTTTTTAGTTATGAATATTTGTTCAAGTGATGCAAATCTCAGTTTGATGTATTTTGTTGTTGTGGTCTTGCAGAATATACGTATGTATGTGCGGTATGCTAGATTTGCAATATCTGCAAGTTTTGCAAGGGAATTGTTCGGATTAAGGTCTTCAACCCGAACAATTCCTTAACTCATAAATTATAAAAGGTCTACAACACAACACACTTTTATTTCTTGTACGAATTCCAGCGTTTAGGAAGTACAGGCGGACAATTTTTAAAATCTTTTCTATTTGTTTTTCACATAATATTTTACTTTCCATTACGTTTTGGAATTTAGGAACCCCAAGATTTTCTCAATCAAATTTTAAGGATCTTTAGGTTAAAATATTTTAACAATCTACGGATTTAATTACATTTTCATGTGTAAAAATTAATTACATGTCTGTCTGTCTGTCTTTAAAAAGACACTTCCAATTGCAAAGAATTCATTATTTTCTTTTTACTCTTTTCATTTTGATTTATAATGTGTTCCAATAAAAGTATTTTTATCCATCCCCCACTAATCGGACTCTAGTCAGGTTGCTTCAATACAGACAGCTTATATGAAAAGCACTCGTTTATCTGAGTAATTTCTATACAAGTTTTATACTAAAGCCAACCGTCTGAATTGTGTAAACCGCATTTTAATGTTTTAATAACAGAAGTGGTTTTCTCTTCGCTGTTCCGCAAGTGCGAAAATGCGTGTTAAAAGCATATTAATTTCAAATCAAGTTGATTATTTAAATAAAAATGTTCAGATATGCATTTATTGTAGATACATAAGATTTAAAAAAATAACTCATTCAGTAGAAGACTGTCCCAAGTCGAAATTCGTGATTTTATATTTAATAACGGAGAATAATTTGTTATAAGAGTTTCAAATTTATTTTATGCACGAACGAATTCAAACAATTATTTATTCTTGAAAGAGTAAATGAACAACTTATGTTAGTTTTTCTTTAAAGTGTAGTCAGAATTGAATAATTTTACTTTATTACCAGTAAGTTCGAACCTTGTTTGTTTTTCAAAAGCAATTTTTTGGAATTACGGCAATCTTCTAGTAAATGGGCGATACATATTTTTTGCATGAATAAATTTCCATAAACATGCATTGAAAATGTGGCTTTTAAGAATGGAACACAATATCATTTATATGACTACCACCACTGGCTCGGCTGTACCCCATCCGATCAACCCAACTTTTCAGTATATTTTCGATCGTTTCGGCTCGAATCTCTTCGATGGTAACTTCGATTTTGTGTTTCAACGCTTCAATTGTCTAGGGATGCTTTGCGTAACATTTATCCTTAATGGCTCCCCACAGAAAATAATTCAAGGGATAAAATCACAGCTCCGAGGCTGCCAATTTGCATCATAATTTATTACAAATTAAAATTACAAGTAAATATCTTACAGTTTGCGTTAAACACTCGCTACTTTGGAAGTAAGTTTTTAATATTTCCCAATTTTGTTCGACCGTATGGCGTCCCATTTTGCAAATGCCAAACATAAACTTGAAATTAAAAATAAGAATTGATGTTATTCTTTATATATTTCAAAGGGCCATTAACCCTTTCGGCTTTTCTATGCCATATGGCATAGTCACTTTTTAGAGCCCATTTTAAGCCAAAAAAAACTTATGGATAAATTTTTTTTAATTTTTAATTTTTCGTTGAAGTTTTTTCTATAAATAATTAAAAAAAAAATTTATTGGTGGACCCTTCACATTGTTATGGTTCCGAGAGTGAGCGTGCCTCATGAGATTTGCAATTTCAAAAAAATGCGTTCTGTACTTTTATATATTTTGTTATAAAAAATACTTTATTTAATAACTTTATTTAAGTAATTTAGTAGATAATCATTACCTTAGTAAGTGGAAAAAAAGTTAGATCCGAAACATAGTTCAATAGAGCTGCGCGATTTTTTTTATTTCATACTATGCCACGTGGCATAGATTTTTCCCAACGGAAATTTTTTAATTTGTTGTATACGGTCATAGTCACTACACGTATTTGAAATGCCTAATAAAGTAAACACCGAAGAAATTGAAAATATTTTAGTTAGTTTTGATAACTCAGATTTATCAGATTTTGACGACGAGGAAGAAGTTCAGTTATGTTTAATTTTAAAGTTTACTAACTTTCAGTTTGTCTAAGCTTAAATTTTAATTGAAAATTAAAAATGTTCATTAACAATAAAAAAAATTTAGTTAACTTACAGTTATCAACTATTGTGACTCACACCAGGAATTTATTTTTTGGAAATGCAAAAAAAAGAAAGGACATCTGAGCACGATTTCTGCACAATGATGTGTATTTTTCAGATGCTAAAACTTAAATCACAATTTTTCTTTAAGAATTTATGAAAAATATTTTTAAAATAAACAAAAAATAATTAATTTTTAAATGTCATATTTTTTTCAAGTTAAAAATTTAAATTCTGAAAGTATTTCAGTTAATTTTATTTAAAAGTTTAATCTTAACAGAGCTTCGTGTTAATGAATTTTCAATAACCAAAGTTAAAGTTTTGAGTTTAGTGTTAACTTCAAGTTAACTTTTTTATTGTTAACGACCCAAAGTCAATGCAATCGGTAGTTAAAATTTTAAATGGCCCACCCTGTAGTAACGTGTAATTTCTGTGCCAATATATAAATTAAATATTGGCATGATTCTTTAAATAATTCTTTGCTTTTGTGGGTTCCTTGCAATCTAAATATGTCTTGTAGTGGTGGTATAATTTTACGTCACCCGATTTGAAGTTCCAGAATAGCGACAGCATTCTTTGTAGGATTCGCTAAAACCTGAACTATAATAAATTGCACTTCATTTCCTAATAAGTGGCATGTCTGTAACATTTTTTTTTCATTTAATCAAAAGTCTACACCAGCAGTTATTAGCTATCTAAGGTCTTATTTTAACATCATTAACACTTTGATGAATATTTTGCACTTGATTTCCCCCCATGGTATTCGAAAACCACTACTACTTCTCCTTTCCGCAGACTCATTGATAACATTATAAATTAAAATCAAATTATTTTTAAAATTTTAATTGAAAATAAACAGCATATATTGTAAAACACAAGAACGTAGCAAACATACTTGGAAATTGAATTAAAGCAATAAGTAAAACATCATGTAAATTGTTTTTGCTGCAAAAAAAAAATTCAATATAAAAGTGAATAAAACTATCTTTTGTTTTTATCTGAAGGCATGTTCATCAGATATAAATTATTGACTTTTTGCATACACAATTATTTATACTTGATTAAGTTTGCGCCAGCAAAAAAAAATGAAGAAGAACGGAATAACAATTAACCCAACGAAAGTAAGGCCTTTTCAAAGGCTGTAGCGAAGCTCGTTTGATTAGCTCCCATTTAGAAGAATACCATCACGTACGATGTCTAAGGAAACTACTTATAAATCAATATCATAAAAAATACATGTCAGATTCAATTAAACATCTAAGCTTGCATTTCATAAAGCCTTTAGCGGCGCTGCGAAACTCAAGCTGGCAGACGTTCACGTTTTTAAAAAACCACCTAGGAAAATGTTGAGGGCCTTATTCATAAACGATTAATAAACTTAAAGAAGATTTATTCTAGGATTTGTATATGATTAAACTGGTTCTAATGCAAACATTAACCTTATTAGTCGTTCATGAGAAAGTCCGTGAGAACTTAGCTACCAACTAATGGGTTAAATTTAAAGACAGGGGGTTTATTACACCTGCATGTCATCATGCATCATGTGCGATGATGAATTTTTTATGGCACTTGTTGGTATTAATTGGAAATTATTTATTTGTGTTATTTTAAATAAGATTTTACAGTTTGATAAACTTTTACACTTTTACAAATGTTTTTTGTTTTTTTTTAATAAAGTTGTTTTGATCACAAAATCAATAATTATGATAAAATTGTGTTGGCTGAACAAAAAAAAAAAACAAATAAAATTTAGCAAATTAAATATCAACGGAATATGATGATCTCCAGCCGTGATCTATAGGTAGAGCAAACACCTCAGTCTCTAATATGCAAAATTTTTTGTACATAATTCATATATTGCTACAGTGTACAGTTTACAATAGCGGTATTCAGCGTTTAATGCAAATAGTCTTGCAAAAGTGCAAATGCAAAATATCGTTGCTTTTTTATGAAATCCAACAACCAAATACACAGAGTTGCTGTTAAATTTCACAAAAAAGCTAAGATATTTTACATTTCCTCTTTCGCAAGACCTTTTGCACCAAATACTGAATACCGCCAATATAAATATACACTGTTCGAAAATAGTACTATTAAACATGATGTTTTTATAAATAAATATTTTAAGAACTCAATAAATTAAAAAAAATTTTTTCCATGTAAACTTTTTTATATTAAATCAACGCAGAGTGCAAACTATAAATTGGTCGCGTTCATAAGAAGTAACTGTTGCGCAAGCGTTGAGTGTTTGTCTTAGAAACGCAGAGTTGAGTAGTTCCGCTCCACACAACAGTTGAGTATTTGCTGCCATTTTTTCCATCATACATTGTTTTCGCTACATTTAGTCAACACGTTGTGTTTAGCATCCACAGCTGATCAAGAGAGTTATTCCCTTTTATATTCTAATGCAACGCCGTTTTGTTAGGTGGCGACTGCAAATTAATTTGTTAAATTTTGCATTTAAAATGCGACAAACTGTTGGGCTCAACAGTTCACAAGAGTTGAGCTCAACAGCTACGTCTTATGAACGCGACCAATATCAAAGTTTTATGAGACACAAATTTTTGTTTTCTTTTAATTTCGAAAGATTTTCTTTCGTTTCTTTTTAGAAAATTTAAATAAAATATGAAAGCAAAATTTTAGCTTACTTTCATATTTACAAATTCGCCTTTACAAATATGTTTTATGTTTTTAATTTTTTCAAACTAACGAATAAGTATTATGTATGTACAATGTGCATTGTACATATGTATTTATTTATTTATTTTTGATCATAAGAACATTAAGAATATAATTCTTTTATAGTTTAGTAACATTTCCAAAAAAAGCTCAAAGAAAGGTAATTTTTATAAAAACAATAAAATAAATAAATTAATTAAGTAAATAAGAAGTGAACTTTTTGTTTCCATGACAAATGGAAAATACTATCATGAGTCTCCCGTGAACTTTTCTTCTTGCTATCAGTTCTCAGTGAATGCCACAAAAGGCAAGAAGATTTGTAAAAATTAAACAAATTTAAGTTTAATAATAATAATAATAATGATTATAAATTAAATGTTTTGAATGATTGTATACCAATGATTGTTTGCCAAAAGGATGCATACTCTGTCGAAAAAGTTTATGCGGGGAAATATTATTAAGAATAATAAACACTAATTACTGATCTTGTCCTAAAATTAAATATTTATAAGTTTTACTATAGAATTGGAAGGAAAATGCTGTAATTACAAGCCGTTTTTATTCAGTTCGTCTGTAAAAATTGATTGAAAAAAAAAACCAAAGGAAAAGTATTTCCACTCGAGAAATATTTTTTCGATCAACCATTTTTCGTGGAAGTTATTCAGGGAAAAGGGAAATAACTCGAGAAAAAGTATTTCCGATACCGGAGAATATTAAAATTGAATATTTTAAAAGAAACGAGCTTAACAAACCGT